>JAJTJO010000018.1:0-549630 GCA_024550625.1 Dendroctonus valens | reverse complement strand
AATCTAAAGCAGGTGAAATTGCAATAAAAACCCTTTTCAATTTCATTTTTTTTACGACTTGGCATTCTCTGTTGCAAAAGTGAGTTATTTCAAAGGACCAATTTTCTGTTTAAAAAATCGTAATTCCAAACTAGAACAAGTAAGAACCTGCAATTTTCCCAGTTCATAAAAGACATTTCAATCTAAAGCAGGTGAAAATTGCAATAAAACCCCTTTTCATTTTCATTTTTTTTACGACTTGGCATTCTCTGTTGCAAAAGTGAGTTATTTCAAAAGGACCATTTCTGTTTAAAAAATCGTAATTTCGAAACTAGAACAAGTAGAAACTTGCAATTTTCCCAGTTCATAAAAGACATTTCGATCTAAAGCAGGTGAAAACTGCAATAAAAATCCCTTTGATTTTTCTGTTTTTTTACGACTAGGCATTCTCTGTTGCAAAAGTGAGTAATTTCAAAACGACCAACTTCTGTTTAAAAAATCGTAATTTCCAAACTAGAACAAGAAGAAACTTGCAATTTTCCCAGTTCATGAAAGACAGTTCAATCTAAAGCAGGTGAAAATTGCAATAAAACCCCTGTTGATTTTGAGTTTTTTTACGACTTAGCATTCTCTGTTGCAAAAGTGAGTTAATTTCAAAAGGACCATTTTCTGTTTAAAAAAATCGTAATTTCCCAACTAGAACAAGTAGAAACTTGCAATTTCCTCAGGTCATAAACAAACATTTCAATCTAAAGCTGGTGAAAATTGCAATAAAACCCCTGTTGATTTTGAGTTTTTTTACGACTTGGCATTCTCTGTTGCAAAAGTGAGTTATTTCAAAAGGACCATCTTCTGTTTAAAAATCGTAATTCCCAAACTAGAACAAGTAGAAACTTGCAATTTTCCCAGTTCATAAAAGACATTTCAATCTAAAGCAGGTGAAAATTGCAATAAAATCCCTTTTGATTTTCATTTTTTTTACGACTTGGCAGTCTCTGTTGCAAAGGTGAGTTAATTCAAAAGGACCATCATCTGTTTAAAAAATCGTAATTTCCAAACTAGAACAAGTAGAAACTTGCAATTTTCCCAGTTCATAAAAGACATTTCAATCTAAAGCAGGTGAAAATTGCAATTAAAATCCCCTTTTGATTTTCATTTTTTTTTACGACTTGGCATTCTCTGTTGCAAAAGTGAGTTAATTTCAAAAGGACCATTTCTGTTTAAAAAATCGTAATTTCCAAACTAGAACAAGTAGAAACTTGCAATTTTCCCAGTTCATAAAACACATTTCAGTCTAAAGCAGGTGAAAATTGCAATAAAATCCCTTTAGATTTTCATTTTTTTACGACTTGGCAGTCTCTGTTGCAAAAGTGAGTAATTTCAAAAGGACAATCTTCTGTTTAAAAAATCGTAATTTCCAAATTAGAACAAGTAGAAACTTGCAATTTTCTCATTTTATAAAAGACATTTTAATCTAAAGCAGGTGAAAATTGCAATAAAATCCCTTTTGATTTTCATTTTTTTACGACTTGGCATTCTCTGTTGCAAAAGTGAGTAATTTCAAAAGGACAATCTTCTGTTTAAAAAATCGTAATTTCCAAATTAGAACAAGTAGAAACTTGCAATTTTCCCAGTTCATAGAAGACATTTCAATCTAAAGCAGGTGAAAACTGCAATAAAATCCCTTTTGATTTTCATTATTTTTACGACTTGGCATTCTCTGTTGCAAAAGTGAGTTATTTCAAAAGGACCATTTTCTGTTTAAAAAATCGTAATTTCCAAACTAGAACAAGTAGAAACTTGCAACTTTCCCAGTTCATAAAAGACATTTCAATCTAAAGCAGGTGAAAATTGCAATAAAATCCCTTTTGATTTTCTTTTTTTTTACGACTTGGCATTCCCTGTTGCAAAAGTGAGTTAATTCAAAAGGACCAACTTCTGTTTAAAAAATCGTAATTTCCAAACTAGAACAAGAAGAAACTTGCAATTTTCCCAGTTCATGAAAGACATTTCAATCTAAAGCAGGTGAAAATTGCAATAAAATCCCTTTTGATTTTCATTTTTTTTACGACTTGGCAGTCTCTGTTGCAAAAGTGAGTTATTTCAAAAGGACCATTTTCTGTTTAAAAAATCGTAATTTCCAAACTAGAACAAGTAGAAACTTGCAACGTTCCCAGTTCATAAAAGACATTTCAATCTAAAGCAGGTGAAAATTGCAATAAAATCCCTTTTGATTTTCTTTTTTTTTACGACTTGGCATTCTCTGTTGCAAAAGTGAGTTAATTCAAAAGGACCAACTTCTGTTTAAAAAATCGTAATTTCCAAACTAGAAAAAGTAGAAACTTGCAATTTCTCTCAGTTCATAAAAGACATTTCAATCTAAAGCAGGTGAAAATTGCAATAAAATCCCTTTTGATTTTCATTTTTTTACGACTTGGCATTCTCTGTTGCAAAAGTGAGTAATTTCAAAAGGACCATCTTCTGTTTAAAAAATCGTAATTTCCAAACTAGAACAAGTAGAAACTTGCAACTTTCCCAGTTCATAAAAGACATTTGAATCTAAAGCAGGTGAAAATTGCAATAAAATCCCTTTTGATTTTCTTTTTTTTTACGACTTGGCAGTCTCTGTTGCAAAAGTGAGGTATTTCAAAAGAACTATCTTCTGTTTAAATAATCGTAATTTCCAAATTAGAACAAGTAGAAACTTGCAATTTTCCCAGTTCATAAAAGACATTTCGATCTAAAGCAGGTGAAAACTGCAATAAAATCCCTTTTGATTTTCATTATTTTTACGACTTGGCATTCTGTGTTGCAAAAGTGAGTTATTTCAAAAGGACCATTTTCTGTTAAAAAAATCGTAATTTACAAACTAGAACAAGTCGAAACTTGCAATTTTCCCAGTTCATAAGACATTTCAATCTAAAGCACGTGAAAATGGCAATAAACTTCTTTATGGTTTTGACTTTTCACGGCTTGGCATTCTTTGTTGCAAAATGACCATCTTATTTAAAAAATCATAATTTCCAAACTAGAACAAGTAGAAACTTGCAATTTTCCCAGTTCATAAAAGACATTTCAATCTAAAGCAGGTGAAAATTGCAATAAAATCCCTTTTGATTTTCATTTTTTTTACGACTTGGCAGTCTCTGTTGCAAAAGTGAGTTATTTCAAAAGGACCATCTTCTGTTGAAAAAATCGTAATTTCCAAACTAGAACAAGTGGAAACTTGCAATTTTCCCAGTTCATAAAAGACATTTCAGTCTAAAGCAGGTGAAAATTGCAATAAAATCCCTCAAATCGTCTTCAAGCTTGTTTGTTGAAGATTCGCGTTTGTGGATAAACCTAAAATTCACATTCTTACCTCATTAGGGTCGTCGGATGGTAAAAAGTGTAGTAAATCGTGGACGTTGATCCAATATTGTGAGTCCTGGGCATAAATCACTTGGACAGTTGGATTGCCTGATAAGTTGTTTAGGTCACTTGAGTGATTAAAATAGGGAAGATCCGAAGCGAAATTGTTGAGCGATAACAAAACGATTTCCAAATGCTTTTGAAGCCGATCGAGCAGTTGGATCCAAACGCTAGAAAAAAACAACAATTTGCTATCAACAAAGAGAAAGAGATGGACTTGGAGAAGGCTTACAATTCAGCATCTGGAGTCCAACCTATTCGCACTACATACTCCATCCATGGAAACATACCATTTAAAGAAAATTGCAAGTCCAACAAACATATATCGACAATTTGCAAATGTTCGTTTAATTTGAACTCTACTAGTTTGAGGTAGCTTTTCGAGTTGGCAGAGCCCGCTCTAGGAAACCGAAATTCTTCTACATCGCCAGTGTCTGAATGTGAAGAAGGGAAGCAATAGAGTTTCACATCACTATCATCTACTTCTTCATACAGAATCCTATATACATCACCTAGAACGGTATTTATATCTATAAAACAGTGATGATAAATGGTAAATTGAACTCACCAACACACTTGGGTTGCCACCAAAACCCCTGATATCTGCTAAATTCTTCCTGCATCACATAAGAGGGAACTCCCGCACTTAGTGGATCATCAGCCAAATTTCGACCACCTAATGCAAACATAGTTTATACTGCAAAAATCCCATTCCTCTTAACGGCAATTTCACCTTTGTGTGCATATGTTATTCGAACATTTGATCCAGATACTGTATGAGTTACCCAGATATCATGATTGCATATATAAGCCACCAGTTCCGCATTTCTGGGGCAGATTTGAGGATTTAATTTAGCACCCATTGAAGTCATCCTTAACTTGGTGGGAAACAATTGTCCGTTCTGATGAACATCAAACGAATCAGCGGCGATTTATACATGCTTAAGAACTTACCGTATATCCACTGTCTACACATTGAAATAAACTGCTAGCAGTTGGAAACACTATTTTGCCTGAGTCCTCGTGTATTTCATAACTGTTAATTCCCCAAGTGGCCAATCGTTTCCTCTCCCACATCAGTTGTTCTTCCCTTGAGGATCTTGAGGAAATAGACACAAACATAGAGCACAGAATACTTTCGAAGATTAACAACACCTACTTGCCGCTGGAAATACACGGAAAATTCGACTCAAGTACGTACTGCCATTGCAGCCGTAAACTTGTAGGTTGATTCGTATTTAGTATATCTGCGAAAAGAAGGGTCGTCTCCCAGCCTGCCAAAAGAAAATGGGTGGATTAATCTCATTTTTGTGCGTAATTTTTCTACAAAACTGCACAATTGCCCGGATAAAGATTGATATCCAAAGATTAGAGTAGGAATTATCGGCAGTTTTCATATGTTTGCGACAGCAACATCTCTAGCTAACTCGCGTTAAATTTTATTAATGCTCTCTCATAGGACCGTATAGAAAAGCTTCAGTTTCTACTCAATTTGTCTAGAACAAGCGCAAAACCCCCCCAGTGCATGATATTGGGGCACAAACACAAAAAGGCAGGTTTTCTTCTGGCAAATACCCAAACTAATAGTACACTGACCGTGATGTGGACTGCTAAGAAAATAAATCCGAGTTCTACCATCCTGTAAAGTCCTGAATGTAAAATCAGTGGGCACCATAGTGGTCAAACTAGACAATTGTCTTCTGAGCTCACTGACTACTGCTCGCAGTTCGGGGAAAGTGAGTTTTTTGCTCTGGAACTCTATTGGCTTCGGAGGCTCTTCCGCCATGGGTTCCTGGATGGCTTCGTTAAGCTCTAAATCCATGTTGACCGAAGTCATTGTATCCAAACTCCAGAAATATATTATGCTCTTAAATAGAAAGTCTATCTACATAATATTTAGTGTTTATCAATGAAATCAGTCACATTCCGTCTCGCAGTACTAAAAATAGCGTTTAAAACCATTCGTCTCAGCAAACCATTTCTTTTTTGACCCAAATCTCTGCACAAATTCAAACTAACCTAATTCGAAATTTAATTAAGTTTGCCGTATTGCCGGGTTTTAGCATAAATTGTACAACGAAAACCGCATTCTCGCATTAATTTTGCATTTATTCAAAAATGCATGGAAAATTTTAAACAGAGTTTAGAGCCAGTTTTTTGTTCAATGACTTGGAACATGTAGAATGTTCAAAAATTATTGTAAACAAAGCGAACCCTGTCTGTTTTGACAGCTTTTCACTTTCATCGCGCTGGCATTTGCAACATTGCCAAGCAACCGTGCAGCAGGAATAAGCGTGATGCAAAAAACCAAGTCTGGACAAAGTAGTAAAACTCATTTATTTTATCTGATAATATTAAAATAAAAAAATAAATAAATATTTATTAAATATCAGGAAAATAATCCAGAAGTACTGCACTGAACCATTTGAGTCTTTTCTTACATGATTTTTACGCATGTAAAAAAATATTTCGATTACTATTAAAAACCACTGAACGCAATTGAACAACTGCATTTATTAGATACACAATAAAAAAACTCCATAGCATTCCATGTACTACAATAGGAAAAATAAGCGTATACAAGTTCAGAAGCGTATTAAAACAAAGATTCCGAGTCAAACAGGCTTCCAACCCTAAGAAACAACGAATAATTTTGTGCGCTTGATTACGCTTTATAGGTTTTCATGCTGGGATTTCAGCCAATCATTTTGTACTTTTTTTTAAACGTTTTTCAACAGACTGTATAAATATACAATTATTTTAATGAATCAAACTGAATACATCAATACTAGTTGAATTAAGCCCGTTTACATTCTTACATAGATATTTATTTAGTTAGAAAAGTATAACCATTAGGATTGCAGAATACTAATGGTTATAATTTCCATGCATTTGATGGCATTTTTCAAGCTTTTCTGCCTCCTCGTCTCTTCATCGTGGTCGTACATTGAGGACAGTACCATTTGCCTTTCGGTGGTGCCGTTATACCAACACATGGATAATGAAACCATTCCGAGGGACACTGAAACCAACCACATTTTGTTGGGCATTTTCCTTCTGCAAATTTGTCTGTATTTGTACTCACCTCCTCATTATCGCAAGCTACCATATCACCATAAGACACCTGATTGCACAAGCAATACCGGGGCTCGTTCGGATCGTACGTCCATTCGCCTTCGGTTACTTCAATTGGGGCCGTATCCATTTCAGTTGCATTCACTTCATGAACTATCGCGTGCGTTTGGACTTGGTTTGGCACTAACTGTTGCATTGTTGACGAAGAGCTAGACAAGTTGTTGCTGTATCTTCTGTAAGATGGTTTTTTTAGTGACGACTAACTACCCCAAGTAGTACTAAACGCACTTTTGCTTCTTCTTGTTGTTGGCATGGTCTTGTTGGATGGCCTGAATGGCCGTTTGAGCAGCTCCTGCCAATTCACGAGGAATAAACTCCTGCAGACTACTCGTATTAATCGCCTCGTACGAAGCCTTCAAGCTTGCCGTTCTTCTTCCCTGTTGCATCTGCAATTTTAAGGGTGTAACAAAATATGTTCTGCAGTTCTTTGAATTTACTACGAAAACTAGGGCATTTTAAGGCCCCATCCCGCAATGGCAACTAGAGCTTTGCAGCTCAATCGATTCTCTAAATATGAGCCAAAGACCAAAAGCGGTTCGAACAAGTCGAAACTTGTTATTTTCCCAGTTCATAAAAGACATTTCAATCTAAAGCAGGGGAAAATTGCAATAAAATCCCTTTTTAAAAGTGAGTTATTTCAAAAGGACCAACTTATGTTTAAAAAATCGTAATTTCCAATCTAGAACAAGTACAAACTTGCAATTTTCCCAGTTCATAAAAGACATTTCAATCTAAAGCAGGTGAAAATTGCAATAAAATCCCCTTGGATTTTCATTTTTTTACGACTTGGCAGTCTCTGTTGCAAAAGTGAGTTAATTCAAAGGACCAACTTCTGTTTAAAAAATCGTAATTTCCAAACTAGAACAAGTAGAAACTTGCAATTTTCCCAGTTCATAAAAGACATTTCAATCTAAAGCAGGTGAAAATTGCAATAAAATCCCTTTTGATTTTCATTTTTTTACGACTTGGCAGTCTCTGTTGCAAAAGTGAGTAATTTCAAAAAGACCATCTTCTGTTTAAAAAATCGTAATTTCCAAACTAGAACAAGTAGAAACTTGCAATTTTCCCAGTTCATAAAAGACATTTCGATCTAAAGCAGGTGAAAATTGCAATAAAATCCCTTTTGATTTTCATTTTTTTTACGACTTGGCATTCTCTGTTGCAAAAGTGAGTTATTTCAAAAGGACCAACTTCTGTTTAAAAAATCGTAATTTCCAAACTAGAACAAGTAGAAACTTGCAATTTTCCCAGTTCATAAAAGACATTTCAATCTAAAGCAGGTGAAAATTGCAATAAAATCCCTTTTGATTTTCATTTTTTTTACGACTTGGCAGTCTCTGTTGCAAAAGTGAGTTATTTCAAAAGACCATCTTCTGTTTAAAAAATCGTAATTTCCAAACTAGAACAAGTAGAACCTTGCAATTTTCCCAGTTCATAAAAGACATTTCAATCTAAAGCAGGTGAAAATTGCAATAAAATCCCTTTTGATTTTCATTTTTTTTACGACTTGGCATTCTCTGTTGCAAAAGTGAGTTATTTCAAAAGGACCATTTTCTGTTTAAAAAATCGTAATTTCCAAACTAGAACAAGAAGAAACTTGCAATTTTCCCAGTTCATGAAAGACATTTCAATCTAAAGCAGGTGAAAATTGCAATAAAATCCCTTTTGATTTTCATTTTTTTTTACGACTTGGCAGTCTCTGTTGCAAAAGTGAGTTAATTTCAAAAGGACCATCTTCTGTTTAAAAAATCGTAATTTCCAAACTAGAACAAGTAGAAACTTGCAATTTTCCCAGTTCATAAAAGACATTTCAATCTAAAGCAGGTGAAAATTGCAATAAAATCCCTTTTGATTTTCATTTTTTTTACGACTTGGCATTCTCTGTTGCAAAAGTGAGTTATTTCAAAAGGACCATCTTCTGTTTAAAAAATCGTAATTTCCAAAGTAGAACAAGTAGAAACTTGCAATTTTCCCAGTTCATAAAAGACATTTCAATCTAAAGTAGGTGAAAATTGCAATAAAATCCCTTTTGATTTTCATTTTTTTTACGACTTGGCAGTCTCTGTTGCAAAAGTGAGTAATTTCAAAAGGACCATCTTCTGTTTAAAAAATCGTAATTTCCAAACTAGAACAAGTAGAAACTTGCAATTTTCCCAGTTCATAAAAGACATTTCAATCTAAAGCAGGTGAAAATTGCAATAAAATCCCTTTTGATTTTCTTTTTTTACGACTTGGCATTCTCTGTTGCAAAAGTGAGTTATTTCAAAAGGACCATCTTCTGTTTAAAAAATCGTAATTTCCAAAGTAGAACAAGTAGAACCTTGCAATTTTCCCAGTTCATAAAAGACATTTCAATCTAAAGTAGGTGAAAATTGCAATAAAATCCCTTTTGATTTTCATTTTTTTTACGACTTGGCATTCTCTGTTGCAAAAGTGAGTAATTTCAAAAAGGACCATCTTCTGTTTAAAAAATCGTAATTTCCAAACTAGAACAAGTAGAACCTTGCAATTTTCCCAGTTCATAAAAGACATTTCAATCTAAAGCAGGTGAAAATTGCAATAAAATCCCTTTTGATTTTCATTTTTTTTACGACTTGGCAGTCTCTGTTGCAAAAGTGAGTAATTTCAAAAAGACCATCTTCTGTTTAAAAAATCGTAATTTCCAAACTAGAACAAGTAGAACCTTGCAATTTTCCCAGTTCATAAAAGACATTTCAATCTAAAGCAGGTGAAAATTGCAATAAAATCCCTTTTGATTTTCATTTTTTTTACGACTTGGCAGTCTCTGTTGCAAAAGTGAGTAATTTCAAAAAGACCATCTTCTGTTTAAAAAATTGTAATTTCCAAAGTAGAACAAGTAGAAACTTGCAACTTTCCCAGTTCATAAAAGACATTTCAATCTAAAGCAGGTGAAAATTGCAATAAAATCCCTTTTGATTTTCATTTTTATCTCAGTGTTCTAACAAGTTTTTCCTCTGGCGGAATACTGTTCCTCATTTCGGGTATTCTTCTTTAACAACTGATTTTCCAAAATTCATTCTCATAAAATTGAAAAATTATGCATCATCTCCTTGTATTTCGGTAAATATAGTGTCAAGTAAATTTTTTGTTTGGCGTTCCTTAATAATGGGATGTTCCCACATGCGCCTATATTTTTTCTTTTTTGCTTGACAGTATAATAAACCTAGCAAAATTCATTCTTCCTCTGCATCAGACACGTCCATTTCTCTTGCGATAATAAATAAAGTAGTAAAAAGCTCTAACTGAAATAGCTCGCGCGGCAAATGTTCGTTCTTGTCGTGGATGAGCTTGGCTCGCGCGGCTGCCGCGGGTAATCGATACGCAGCTTTATGCATCAGTATTAAATGTACCTGTTGGGTGGCAGCAATAGCTTGCGAAGCGGCAGCAGCTATAGCAGTACCTGCTCCAATTCCATGTCCCAGCCCATATGAAATTCCCGCTGAAGGTGCGCTAGTGGTAGAGTTACTATTTTGAGATGGAACTGAGTTGGTGTGACGTGCCTCCACTAAAGACGGAGATGCTACTACTATAGCTGCCGAAGCAGTCTGGGAAAGTTGTCGCTTCTCTCCAAACTGAATGGTTGATAACAAGGTGTTGCTGTTCTCGCGCCGTTTTTCGCTTCTCGGTCTGGAGTATCGATGTGAGTAACTGTTCGAGCTCAAGCTGAAATTTACATCAGGACTTTAGATATCACACACTCAAATTAGTGGCATTCCGACTGTTCCGAATAGTACGTTCGTGCAGCATGAGTGCCAACTAGGAGGGTTGGTCCTTTATCGTGTATGTAACATCACATCGGATTTCCGCAAGCATTACCAATCATAATAAAAACCTTACCTGTCATACCTATTTTCCTTTTGTTGGCTCAGAATGCTTGACACCGGAGTTGGGGTATCCAGTTCAAGCGATCTCTTTTCCAGTACCTCAGTAATTCCCTTGTTATCCGCTTCGAGCTCGCACTTGAACTTGTGCAACTCCGAGTCCAGTCTTCTGAGATACTTATCCACTAAATCATACATGGTGTTAGCTAAATGCACCTATGTAATGTGATAATACCAGTTAGGTAGGTTTTCACACTCGTTCGAGATGGATTGTACCTTCTCATCGGCATCCTCTAAGGATTTATAGTATTCTTTTCTTATGCCCTGGTATTCATTTTCTAAGTTCGGTGGAATGTCTTGTTTTTGATACTTTCGACATTCGCTAAAGAAGGTTTTCACTCTTTTTTCAAGTTCATCCATGTTGTCTACAAAGAAACATTGGAGTTTACTCCTTTATCCGAATCAACCCAGTTTAATGCCTACTTACTCTGTATGCCCAAGTCCATTTCACGCATATCAGTAAATCTGTCCCTGAGTTCTTGAGGTAAGTGTTCGATCACTATAAAAGTATAATTAAAAAAATGAGCGCTGTAAAACTGTGCTCGGTACTATGTAGGTACAGCACGAAAACAAATCAACTTACTTTCAAGGTAATCCTCTAAATATAACATTCTGGTAAAGTTGAGTATTACACGTTGCAAAAGCACAAAAAATAGAATAAAATTGTACGGCATTTATCAGATGCAGCCGTAATTTGTTGCTAAATTTTGTCACATGTGTTTATCAGTCCGACATTTGTAATTCAGAACTGTCAAAGATCAAAGACATATGTCAAAGGTCAAAGACATATGTCAACAATGGCACTTGTCAGCTGTCCAATTAGACATTCCAAATCACGTGACCAAAATTGACAGCTGTGGGCACACATTGAAACGAAACTATATAGTCTGTTGAGGTTAATTGTTCAATTTACTTTTAGCTGAATAACTCGATTTAGTGTTTTTTTAGGGATAACAAACTTTTTAAGATGCAGAGTGAATATTTAAAGACGTTATGGTTGGTTAAGTCCTGATGTTGGAGGAAGGTAAGCAGCGCTTTATACCCATTTAGATAATGGTTACATTTTCACTCATTTTTATTGCTACTTTACCTTTATTGATATAAAACAAAGTTGGGACTAATAAACAATGTGAATCCTTTCACCTTGAACATACGTGACTTGGATAATTCCATTCACGGAGTTCCCCCGGTAACAAATATGGACATTGTTTCATATTTAATTTAGACTCATGGTTATTATACCAAGGAGCAAATGAAGTGCTATAAAAGCCTTCAATCGTACAAATATTTGGAGTCTGGGCTTATTGTAGACGTACTAGGAACAATGGAAGTGGTAATTGTTCAGAACAAGGGCTTCTCTTAAGACTACAGTTTTGCCGATTAAAAATATGCTCTCCTTATAGAAAATCGCATAACAAACAACATTTTTCCTATAGATTTTTCGAGAAAATGCCGTTTTTCACCACTTTTCACCCTCTGAAATTCACCAATTTCCAAAACAAAACAAAGGTCGCCATGATGGTTCGCTCTTTGCGACGGCGTACCCGTCGAAATTTTTCGCGCAGTTGCCAGTACTATAGTAGCGGCGCAGTAGCCAGAAGCGAACCGATTTTTTTTCATTATTTAGCAGAATTATTAGTAAAATGGACAGTGTTTGTTCAAGAATTAATCTTCAATTTTTTTTATTTAAACAACTTCCTCCTGATTCCCAAGTAAGCTTCAGATAATTCCTTAAAGGAAATGACTTCAATGTTGAATCGCCCTGTACCTAGTGTACTAATTCGTGAAAAAAAGGGACGGCCAGTAGTGAGAATATCGGAAGAAGCCAAACATTAATGATAAGATAATAAAAGTAACTAGAAATGAATGAGGAAAAAGCACCTAATAAGAGTAGATAAAATAAGGAAACACGCAACACAGGAACTTCTATGAAAAATTGCAAACGGAAGTAGGTAAAATCATAGCGATGAAAAACCAAAACCCCACAAAATATCAAGTTAGTGTTAAAATAAAAATCCAAAAAACAACTTCCTCCTGCTTCCCAAGTAAGCTTCAGATAATTCCTTAAAGGAAATGACTTCAATGTTGAATCGCCCTGTACCTAGTGGACTAAATCGTGAAAAAAAGGGACGGTCAGTAGTGAGAATATCGGAAGAAGCCAAACATTAATGATAAGATAATAAAAGTAACTAGAAATGAATGAGGGAAAAGCACCTAATAAGAGTAGATAAAATAACGAAACACGCAACACAGGAACTTCTATGAAAAATTGCAAACGGAAGTAGATAAAATCATAGCGATGAAAAACCAAAACCCCACAAAATATCAAGTTTAATGTTAAAATAAAAATCAAGAAAAGGGGGTCCTCTACCCAGCAGAACTTGTTGTTTGTGATCGGTCATATAAAAGTGAATATCTCTCGAATGGCTCAAGATAAGCAGGCGATTAAAGCTCCAAATTACTCAGAAGATATGAGGTTATAACAACGTATACTTTTTTCTCGTTCAGCTACCCGATATTGCCCGCACAGGGATTTAAACTTTGACCAAGAAAACATGTTCCATAAACTATTTAAACACCCTGTACAATATGTTTATAATATTTTTTGTGTTTGTCTTATTACTGATATTTTGTCCAAGAATAAAGCTATAATTCGATAGAAAAAATGTTCAAATCGGATTAACGATTGAGAAAATATTCTCTTTGAAACGAGAAACATTGCAACTTAGAGATAAACAAGGAGACAGAAGAATCATTCTGCCAGCATTAAAAAATCACTGAAAATTGGAAGCTGAAGTACGACGAAAGAAAGCTTTAAAAAGAACTAGGAATTCATTCTTCAAGAACATAGGTGACCAGCGAGAAATACCTCTCAAATGGAAAATCAGCATTAATCTTCAAATTTAAAAAATATTGAAGAAATAGTTAAAACCATTCAGCTAAGAGAGGAAGAAAATGAATATTAGAAAAAACGATCTACCATTGATGGAATCTTCAACGGAATTTAACAAATCTTTGCTCCAGAAGAATGGCCCCCCCTTCCAAAGGGAAAATCAAGATGAAGACCACCTAGAAGCTGGAAAAACCACTCATTTGGGAGAGGCTTTATTGGGACAACCAATATGGGAAATTGTACTCAACTAGGGAAAACTATGAAGGTTTTTCTCTGCAGACGAAAGCAAAAATATACTGGAAGTGGGATTCCAAACTGAATTAGCATCTGCTACTATTGAGAAATTCACCATTTACTTACTGAGTAAGTACTTACATAATTGAGTGAACTTAGACAAAATAGTACCGAAATGGTGGAAATAATTGCCTTTTTCTCGGTACTTTATACAGTCGGTTGACTTTATGGGTCGCATCTCCAATAAAATTATCTCTTTCTGAAGTTCACAAACACGCTTTGCTGAGCGAAGCGATCACAGAGGTGGAAGCATTTAAAAGCAAAAAACGACAACGCATTCCTCTCAATTGATAAAATAAAATAAAACATCTAAAAATGTCTGAATTTAATTTTTATTTATTCAGCAGTTACATCACATTCTCCACAGTCGGAAATAATTATCGCCTCCAAAGGCTTTCCAATCTTCCGGCCATAGTATTGAATGTTCATAAGTACATCATTGCCCTTGATCACATTGCCAAAAACTACGTTTTTGTGGTCCAGCCGTTCCATTTTTTTGAACGTTATGCAAAACTGGGAATTATTTTCGGCCCAGCCCACCCTTTTCATTGATAAAACTCCTAGAAGCAGTTGAAACATGTTTTTTTACAAGGGGTGATTCTACATAAAAGTGTATGGTTCAAGTTCATGCAACAGTTTTCCCGAATTCTTCACACTAATGGTGATTTTGGCTCTTGGGGACTAAGGGGTGAAAGTCCCAAGTAATCCAACTTTGAAACCAATCAGTAAACAGGCAAGGAATCAACATAAAAAATTATTCCAAAGAAATTCCTGGGTTCCAGTCAATATTATTGTTTATTAGGCAAAACTTTTACAAATACGTTTCGGTGTCTTTCTCCACCATCATCAGTTTGTATGTATGGCTGTTTCTACCTTCACCATGGCTTGCCAAAGGTGAAGGTAGAAACAGCCATACATACAAACTGATGATGGTGGAGAAAGACACCGAAACGTATTTGTAAAGTTTTGACTAATAAACAATAATATTGACTGGAACCCAGGAATTTCTTTTGAATTAAATTGAAATACAGTCAGGAAAGTATACACAATAATAAAAAATGATATAGCAAAACCACATAATCCGTCGCAAAAATAAATAATAAACTGCAAAACACACATATACATGTACCTGCTTTGGTATGTTGCAACTTATGGTTTTCTTCAGCGAAAGTTTTTCCATAGATTGAATATCCTCCCCGGCCAGTACATTGCGTAATATCCCCCATTTCCATGTACTCTCCAAGAATAATTCTGTGCACCAAATTGTTTCGGTAGCTCAAATCATCTCCCTTGCAAAGTTCCAGAAAGTTTTGCACGCTTACAGGCACATGATCGTAATACAGTTCGATTATTATGCGTCCCAAAAATTTTCCGTTCTTTATACTAAAGTCCAAGAAGCAACTGAAATTGTAACCACATGCTGGGTGTTGAAACTGTCGGAAAACACTGAATTTCGTTAACTTTTTGCGTT
Organism: Dendroctonus valens; assembly: GCA_024550625.1. Lineage (NCBI taxonomy): Eukaryota > Metazoa > Arthropoda > Insecta > Coleoptera > Curculionidae > Dendroctonus > Dendroctonus valens. The sequence goes on along the minus strand of JAJTJO010000018.1, from coordinate 534,545 downwards.
TTTATTAGCGGGAAGTTATGAAAATTTGAATTTGTTAAGCTAAAACAGCTTTGAGGATACCACAGTCCTACAAACTATGGCTAAACCACCCGGAAGACACCAATTTTCAAAGTTTAAAAAGCAAAGTTAAAAAAAACTCTTATAAATACGTACTGAGGGCGGAGATCAGGCCTTTTGCACAACATCAAATGGCTTATGGACTGTGCTTTTTTTAGATCTGCATCTAATGTGGATTTCTGTACTATAACAACAGGAAATCTGCAAATATGTTGCACATTTTTCAGTGTTATCTCCCATTCTTTATGCAGTTTTTCCGTGTCATAATTAGATAACTAAAATATGTTTTAATTTGTATATAAGTTTTATTAACGTCTTTTAATTATGCATTTGGTGATACAAAACTGGTGGCATTTCTCAGGAGGAGTTCAATTAGAAGATTAAAGGAATAGAGAAAAAAAACAACCCAGCCAGAAGCGAACCGATTTTTTTTCATTATTTAGCAGAATTATTAGCAAAATGGACAGTGTTTGTTCAAGAATTAATCTTCAAATTTTTTTTATTTAAACAACTTCCTCGTGCTTCCCAAGTAAGCTTCAGATAATTCCTTAAAGGAAATGACTTCAATGTTGAATCGCCCTGTACCTAGTGGACTAAATCGTGAAAAAATGGGACGGTCAGTAGTGGGAATATCGGAAGAAGCCAAACATTAATGATAAGATGATAAAAGTAACTAGAAATGAATGAGGAAAAAGCACCTAATAAGAGTAGATAAAATAAGGAAACACGCAACACAGGAACTTCTATGAAAAATTGCAAACGGAAGTAGGTAAAATCATAGCGATGAAAAACCAAAACCCCACAAAATAGCAAGTTTAATGTTAAAATAAAAAATCAAGAAAAGGGGGTCCTCTACCCAACAGAACTTGTTGTTTGTGATCGGTCATATAAAAGTGAATATCTCTCGAATGGCTCAAGATAAGCAGGCGATTAAAGCTCCAAATTACTCAGAAGATATGAAGTTATAACAACGTATACTTTTTCTCGTTCAGCTACCCGATATTGCCCGCACAGGGATTTAAACTTTGACCAAGAAAACATGTTCCATAAACTTTTTAAACACCCTGTGCAATATGTTTATAATGTTTTTTGTGTTTGTCTTATTACTGATATTTTGTCCAAGAATAAAGCTATAATTCGATAGAAAAAATGTTCAAATCGGATTAACGATTGAGAAAATATTCCCTTTGAAACGAGAAACATTGCAACTTAGTGATAAACAAGGAGACAGAAGAATCATTCTGCCAGCATTAAAAAATCACTGAAAATGGGAAGCTGAAGTACGACGAAAGAAAGCTATAAAAAGAACTAGGAATTCATTCTTCAAGAACATAGGTGACCAGCGAGAAATTCCTCTCAAATGGAAAATCAGCATTAATCTTCAAATTTAAAAAAATATTGAAGAAATAGTTAAAACCATTCAGCTAAGAGAGGAAGAAAATGAATATTAGAAAAAACGATCTACCATTGATGGAATCTTCAACGGAATTTAACAAATCTTTGCTCCAGAAGAATGGCCCCCCTGCCAAAGGGAAAATCAAGATGAAGACCACCTAGAAGCTGGAAAAACCACTCATTTGGGAGAGGCTTTATTGGGACAACCAATATGGGAAATTCTACTCAACTAGGGAAAACTATGAAGGTTTTTCTCTGCAGACGAAAGCAAAAATATACTGGAAGTGGGATTCCAAACTGAATTAGCATCTGGTACTGTTGAGAAATTCATCATTTACTTACTGAGTAAGTACTTACATAATTGAGTCAACTTAGACAAAATAGTACCGAAAGAGTGGAAATAATTGTCTTTTCTCGGTTCTTTATACAGTCGGTTGACTTTATAGGTCGCATCTCCAATAAAATTATCTCTTTCTGAAGTTCACAAACACGCTTTGCTGAGCGAAGCGATCACAGAGGTGGAAGCATTTAAAAGCAAAAAACGACACTGCATTGATGAAATTGATAAAATAAAATAAAACATCTAAAAATGTCTGAATTTAATTTTTATTTATTCAGCAGTTACATCACATTCTCCACAGTCGGAAATAATTATCGCCTCCAAAGGCTTTCCAATCTTCCGGCCATAGTATTGAATGTTCATAAGTACATCATTGCCTTTGATCACATTGCCAAAAACTACGTTTTTGTGGTCCAGCCGTTCCATTTTTTTGAACGTTATACAAAACTGGGAATTATTTTCGGCCCAGCCCACCCTTTTCATTGATAAAACTCCTAGAAGCAGTTGAAACATGTTTTTTTACAAGGGGTGATTCTACATAAAAAGTGTATGGTTCAAGTTCATGCAACAGTTTTCCCGAATTCTTCACACTAATGGTGATTTTGGCTCTTGGGGACTAAGGGGTGAAAGTCCCAAGTAATCCAACTTTGAAACCAATCAGTAAACAGGCAAGGAATCAACATAAAAAATTATTCCAAAGAAATTCCTGGGTTCCAGTCAATATTATTGTTTATTAGTCAAAACTTTTACAAATACGTTTCGGTGTCTTTCTCCACCATCATCAGTTTGTATGTATGGCTGTTTCTACCTTCACCATGGCTTGCCAAAGGTGAAGGTAGAAACAGCCATACATACAAACTGATGATGGTGGAGAAAGACACCGAAACGTATTTGTAAAAGTTTTGCCTAATAAACAATAATATTGACTGGAACCCAGGAATTTCTTTTGAATTAAATTGAAATACAGTCAGGAAAGTATACACAATAATAAAAAAATTATATAGCAAAACCACATAATCCGGCGGAAAAATAAATAATAAACTGCAAAACACACATGTACATGTACCTGCTTTGGTATGTTGCAACTTATGGTTTTCTTCAGCGAAAGTTTTTCCATAGATTGAATATCCTCCCCGGCCAGTACATTGCGTAATATCCCCCATTTCCATGTACTCTCCAAGAATAATTCTGTGCACCAAATTGTTTCGGTAGCTCAAATCATCTCCCTTGCAAAGTTCCAGAAAGTTTTGCACGCTTACAGGCACATGATCGTAATACAGTTCGATTATTATGCGTCCCAGAAATTTTCCGTTCTTTATACTAAAGTCCAAGAAGCAACTGAAATTGTAACCACATGCTGGGTGTTGAAACTGTCGGAAAACACTGAATTTCGTTAACTTTTTGCGTTTTTATTGGCGGGAAGTTATAAAAATTTGAATTTGTTAAGCTAAAACATCTTTGAGGATACCACAGTCCTACAAACTATGGCGAAAACACCCGGAAAGCACCAATTTTCAAAGTTTAAAAAGCAAAGTTAAAAAAAACTCTTATAAATACGTACTGAGGGCGGAGATCAGGCCTTTTGCACAACATCAAATGGCTTATGGACTGTGCTTTTTTTAGATCTGCATCTAATGTGGATTTCTGTACTATAACAACAGGAAATCTGCAAATATGTTGCACATTTTTCAGTGTTATCTCCCATTCTTTATGCAGTTTTTCCGTGTCATAATTAGATAACTAAAATATGTTTTAATTTGTATATAAGTTTTATTAACGTCTTTTAATTATGCATTTGGTGATACAAAACTGGTGGCATTTCTCAGGAGGAGTTCAATTAGAAGATTAAAGGAATAGAGAAAAAACAACCCAGCCAAGAAACGAACCGATTTTTTTTCCATTATTTAGCAGAATTATTAGCAAAATGGACAGTGTTTGTTCAAGAATTAATCTTCAAATTGTTTTTATTTAAACAACTTCCTCCTGCTTCCCAAGTAAGCTTCAGATAATTCCTTAAAGGAAATGACTTCAATGTTGAATCGCCCTGTACCTAGTGGACTAAATCGTGAAAAAAAGGGACGGTCAGTAGTGAGAATATCGGAAGAAGCCAAACATTAATGATAAGATAATAAAAGTAACTAGAAATGAATGAGGAAAAAGCACCTAATAAGAGTAGATAAAATAACGAAACACGCAACACAGGAACTTCTATGAAAAATTGCAAACGGAAGTAGGTAAAATCATAGCGATGAAAAACCAAAACCCCACAAAATATCAAGTTTAATGTTAAAATAAAAATCAAGAAAAGGGGGTCCTCTACCCAACAGAACTTGTTGTTTGTGATCGGTCATAAAAAAGTCAATATCCCTCGAATGGCTCAAGATAAACAGGCGATTAAAGCTCCAAATTACTCAGAAGATATGAGGTTATAACAACGTATACTTTTTTCTCGTTCAGCTACCCGATATTGCCCGCACAGGGATTTAAACTTTGACCAAAAAAACATGTTCCATAAACTATTTAAACACCCTGTACAATATGTTTATAATGTTTTTTGTGTTTGTCTTATTACTGATATTTTGTCCAAGAATAAAGCTATAATTCGATAGAAAAAATGTTCAAATCGGATTAACGATTGAGAAAATATTCCCTTTGAAACGAGAAACATTGCAACTTAGTGATAAACAAGGAGACAGAAGAATCATTCTGCCAGCATTAAAAAATCACTGAAAATGGGAAGCTGAAGTACGACGAAAGAAAGCTATAAAAAGAACTAGGAATTCATTCTTCAAGAACATAGGTGACCAGCGAGAAATTCCTCTCAAATGGAAAATCAGCATTAATCTTCAAATTTAAAAAATATTGAAGAAATAGTTAAAACCATTCAGCTAAGAGAGGAAGAAAATGAATATTAGAAAAAACGATCTACCATTGATGGAATCTTCAACGGAATTTAACAAATCTTTGCTCCAAAAGAATGGCCCCCTTCCAAAGGGAAAATCAAGATGAAGACCACCTAGAAGCTGGAAAAACCACTCATTTGGGAGAGGTTTTATTGGGACAACCAATATGGGAAATTGTACTCAACTAGGGAAAACTATGAAGGTTTTTCTCTGCAGACGAAAGTAAAAATAAACTGGAAGTGGGATTCCAAACTGAATTAGCATCTGCTACTATTGAGAAACTCCCCATTTACTTACTGGATGTTTAATCAGCTGAAATAAAGCGACATTCTTCAGTTCAAGTTTTTTCATTTCCCGATTGTATGCTGACCATTTGTTAATTCGCCGATAGGCCAGAGGATTGTAGGTATCAACTCGTCCCTAAAAACTACACTTTTAACACCCCCCAGGTTTCCAGTTTGTCTCTTTACTCCAACGCGATTTATTGCGGTAATTTTCTTCAATAGCTCCTTATTTTCTGTGTCGATTCGTCTTAAGCGCGAGGCATCCTCCAACATTCGTTTACGGTTCAGGCAAGTGAATGGGTTCAGTTTGGGAGGACGACAATCCACTAAAGGTTTAGCAGTGAAAACTCGAAATCGATGGTTATTGAAGCTTGATAAATCGTCTTGCAAATAATTATCACCTACTTGTCCCGGCAGGTAACGGGGAGTTTTGGCTGGCTTGAATTTCCGGCGAGTTTTCATTTTTCCCACAAATTTTGGTGGTTTAAGTCGCGAAAATTGGGCAAAATTTTGGAAAACTTCTCAATGACAACGCCACAAGTCATGTAACTTTTGAGCGAAAATACCTCAAAATTTTCGCACGAGAATAATCATGTAAAACCACCGCAAAACATTGAAAAACGATGTCTATTGGCATCAAACATAAAGTGATATTTGCGAGAAGATTTAAGCAACCAACTAACGTGTGGTTTTGTAGGTTTCTCAAAGTGCCAGCTCAGGAAAATGTACAGTATGTGAAAACTATACCAGACAAATCGAAGAAGTAGATTTCACTCTCTCCGGGAGAGATGCGGTGATAAAAGCGCTTGATAATCAGCTTAAAAAATTTGAGGCCAATTATAGAAAGTTGTTTGCTGATTTCGAGCGACTCCGCTTTCAGCACTGCTCAGCGCTTCAAGACAACTTCAGCCTTAGGGAAATTAACCATAAGGTACACTTCTTCCCATCTAAGGAAACCAATCAGTAAAATTTGCCAGCTTACAGAAGTTAGAAGCCCAGATATAAGTAAAAAGCGGACAAAATGCTGCAAGGAGTGCCCTTGTGGTAACATAGACGATAGTCTAGCTGTAAATAACACACGGTATAAAGCAGTTTTGTTCATTGTTACTGTTACCTTATTGACTCTGCTAGACGGTTTTAGGCCAACAAAGAAGTGCGAAAATCCCCAAGTTCCCATATTAGATGAGATCAATAATATTGATAAGTTGGTGAGCACTCAATATCACATTCTGAAGGAGCTTATAGGGAACGTCGTTAAAGAGCTGCAATTGTGCGGCAGCGAAAAGACAGTACCTGGACAAGACATTAAGGAAACTGATGGTCCCTTTAAGGAAACAGGTACTAAAGGCGCCAGCCTTTTATTTATTTCTTCCACCTTTGAGGGGAAAATATTGCCTCGAATACACAGACGCCGGAACTAAAGTGCCCTGCTAGATTCTAGAAATTCTCGCTCTTAAACAGTTATAGTTGCTGTTGAGGGCCAAGTGGTTGAGGCTTTCGTCTATCATGTTATATAACAGTTAGGTCCGCCGAGGGATGGCGAGCCCGAGCCGATCCTGATCCGCGGCAAATTCCTTTGAGGTTTCCTCGAAACACCGACAGAAAAGGGATCGTTTGTCGATGTTTTGCCGAATCATCAAAGCAATTTGCCGCGGATCAGGATCGGCTCGCGCTCGGGCTCGTCATCTATGATTGATCTTGACAATGATTTTGTCATCACTCATAACATATTTTTTCTACATGTTCAGCCAAATTTCTGTGAGTTTTCTTTTATACCACTATAGTTCAACAGTACAAAATGCCAAAAAGACGCAATAAAAGCCGTATTCATCATACACATGCAAAAAAATGTAGGTATTTAGACCACACCAGCACACTGCCGGATGAAATCTTGATTCAGGTATTTTCCTTTTTAAATCACGAGGAGCTTTATGGAAGTGTGCGCGGTGTGTGCACTAGATGGTACCGATTAGTGTTTACACCCTCCTTATGGAAATGTATCAAGGCAAATAATTTGATACCAACAAACGTGGTTTGTAAGTGGATCGAGCATTCGCCACTGTTAAAGAACATTGCACTGATTGATAGAAACGATATGAACAGTGTGGCGGAAACGTTGTCCAGTTATTCGCGCAACTTGGAATCGATTGTCGTGAAGAATTGTTGGGGGACATCGAAATCGCGAGTGATACAAGGAACGCCACTTTGCAAGATGATTAGAAAATGTCCCAAGTTGGCCCATTTTCAATTCATGAAAAGCAACATTCGATCGGTGAAGTTTTTTACGCTCATTGCACGAAAACGAAGCGCCATTCGTGCAGAGTGCTCATATTCCGGCCCGGTCAATGGGAAACAACTTGAGGCTCTATTCGCCTCACTTCGCAGCAATGATGACTATTACTTGTCTCAGTTTATTGCCATTTTGTAAGTGTTTAATCTGCTGGTGTGTCTTTAAGTCAATGTGTATTGTTTAAGGTAATGAATGCGCGTGTAACTAGCAAATACGTATCTATCCATAAAAAAACGCATTTTCAAATTATAAAACTTGAAGTTTTTATTTTTTTTTAAATCCCAGTTCTACTGAATGATCTTTTCTAAAATCCTAGAATGGTACATTCTGAAGAATTCCTCAGGATTACTGGGTTTGCAGCTTCTCTTGGGTGCTAGAGGGTCTGCCTTGTCCATGGCTGAGCAAACGCTCTGTTTAACTGTTCTTCTCGGTTGAAGATAGGTTTGATGGTTTGACATAACTTTGAATTTTCGCATTTTGCGTGAAAACTGAAAAAATTCGTTAAATGATGCTTGCCATGCAAAAGTGCGAAATTTAAGGCTCTTCTAAGCCGCAATGTCAATTAGAGCTTTGCACCACAATCGGTTATCTAAATACGAGGCAAAGACCCAGTGCGGTTCTCAAGATCTCATTTATTTAGAATTTTCGCATTTTGCGCGGAAACGAGAAATAATTTTAAAATGATGTTTAGTGAAAAAAAGAGCGCATTTTAAGGCTCTATAGCGCAATGGCAGCCAGAGCCTTCCCGCTCAATCGGTTATTTAAATACGAGGCAAAGACCAAGTGCGGTTGTTAAGATCCACATTGAATTAGAATTTTTGAATTTTGCGTGGAAACGAGAAATAATTTTAAAATGGCGTTTAGCGAAAAACAGAGCGCATTTTAATGCTCTATAGCGCAATGGCAACTAGAGCTTTGCAGCTCAATCGGTTATCTAAATATCAGGCAAAGACCAAGTGCGGTTGTCAAGATCCACATTGATTTAGAATTTTCGAATTTTGCGTGGAAACGAGAAATAATTTTAAAATGGCGTTTAGCGAAAAACAGAGCGCATTTTAATGCTCTATAGCGCAATAGCAACTAGAGCTTTGCAGCTCAATCGGTTATCTAAATATGAGGCAAAGACCAAGTGCGGTTGTTAAGATTTGATTTAGAATTTTCGAATTTTGCGTGGAAACGAGAAATAATTTTAAAATGGCGTTTAGCGAAAAACAGAGCGCATTTTAATGCTCTATAGCGCAATGGCAACCAGAGCTTTGCAGCTCAATCGGTTATCTAAATACGAGGCAAAGACCAAGTGCGGTTGTCAAGATCCACATTGATTTAGAATTTTCGAATTTTGCGTGGAAACGAGAAATAATTTTAAAATGGCGTTTAGCGAAAAAAAGAGCGCATTTTAATGCTCTATAGCGCAATGGCAACTAGAGCTTTGCAGCTCAATCGGTTATCTAAATATGAGGCAAAGACCAAGTGCGGTTGTCAAGATCCACATTGATTTAGAATTTTCGCATTTTGCGTGGAAACTAGAAATAATTCTAAAATGACGTTTAGTGAAAAAAAGAGCGCATTTTAATGCTCTATAGCGCAATGGCAACTAGAGCTTTGCAGCTCAATCGGTTATCTAAATATGAGGCAAAGACCAAGTGCGGTTTTCAAGATCCACATTTATTTAAAATTTTCGCATCTTTCGTGGAAACTAGAAATAATTTTAAAATGACGTTTAGTGAAAAAAAAGAGCGCATTTTAATGCTCTATAGCGCGATGGCAACCAGAGCTTTGCAGCTCAATCGGTTATCTGAATACGATGCAAACACCAAGTGCGGTTGTCAAGATCCACATTGATTTAGAATTTTCGCATTTTGCGTGAAAACCAGAAATAATTCTAAAATGACGTCTAGTGAAAAAAAGAGCGCATTTTAATGCTCTATAGCGCAATGGCAACCAGAGCTTTGCAGCTCAATCGGTTATCTAAATATGAGGCAAAGACCAAGTGCGGTTTCAAGATCCACATTTATTTAAAATTTTCGCATCTTTCGTGGAAACTAGAAATAATTTTAAAATGACGTTTAGTGAAAAAAAGAGCGCATTTTAATGCTCTAAAGCGCAATGGCAACCCGACCTTTGCATCTCAATCGGTTATCTAAATACGAGGCAAAGACCAAGTGCGGTCTTCAAGATCCACATTTATTTAGAATTTTCGCATTTTGCGTGAAAACCAGAAATAATTCTTAAAAGACGTTTAATGAAAAAAAGAGCGCAGTTTAATGCTCTATAGCGCAATGGCAACCAGAGCTTCGCATCTCAATCGGCTATCTAAATATGAAGCAAAGACCAAGTGCGGTTTTCAAGATCCCATTTATTTAGAATTTTCACATTTGCGTGAAAACCAGAAATAATTCTAAAATGACGTCTAGTGAAAAAAGAGCGCATTTTAATGCTCTATAGCGCAATGGCAACTAGAGCTTTGTAGCTCAATCGGTTATCTAAATATGAGGCAAAGACCAAGTGCGGTTTTCAAGATCCACATTTATTTAAATTTTCGCATCTTTCGTGGAAACTAGAAATAATTTTAAAATGACGTTTAGTGAAAAAAAGAGCGCATTTTAATGCTCTATAGCGCAATGGCAACCCGACCTTTGCATCTCAATCGGTTATCTAAATACGAGGCAAAGACCAAGTGCGGTCTTCAAGATCCACATTTATTTAGAATTTTCGCATTTTGCGTGAAAACCAGAAATAATTCTTAAAAGACGTCTAGTGAAAAAAAGAGCGGATTTTAATGCTCTATAGCGCAATGGCAACTAGAGCTTTGCAGCTCAATCGGTTATCTAAATATGAGGCAAAGACCAAGTGCGGTTTTCAAGATCCACATTTATTTAAAATTTTCGCATCTTTCGTGGAAACTAGAAATAATTTTAAAATGACGTTTAGTGAAAAAAAGAGCGCATTTTAATGCTCTAAAGCGCAATGGCAACCCGACCTTTGCATCTCAATCGGTTATCTCAATACGAGGCAAAGACCAAGTGCGGTCTTCAAGATCCACATTTATTTAGAATTTTCGCATTTTGCGTGAAAACCAGAAATAATTCTTAAAAGACGTTTAATGAAAAAAAGAGCGCAGTTTAATGCTCTATAGCGCAATGGCAACCAGAGCTTCGCATCTCAATCGGCTATCTAAATATGAAGCAAAGACCAAGTGCGGTTTTCAAGATCCACATTTATTTAGAATTTTCACATTTTGCGTGAAAACCAGAAATAATTCTAAAATGACGTCTAGTGAAAAAAAGAGCGCATTTTAATGCTCTATAGCGCAATGGCAACTAGAGCTTTGCAGCTCAATCGGTTATCTAAATATGAGGCAAAGACCAAGTGCGGTTTTCAAGATCCACATTTATTTAAAATTTTCGCATCTTTCGTGGAAACTAGAAATAATTTTAAAATGACGTTTAGTGAAAAAAAGAGCGCATTTTAATGCTCTATAGCGCAATGGCAACCCGACCTTTGCATCTCAATCGGTTATCTAAATACGAGGCAAAGACCAAGTGCGGTCTTCAAGATCCACATTTATTTAGAATTTTCGCATTTTGCGTGAAAACCAGAAATAATTCTTAAAAGACGTCTAGTGAAAAAAAGAGCGGATTTTAATGCTCTATAGCGCAATGGCAACTAGAGCTTTGCAGCTCAATCGGTTATCTAAATATGAGGCAAAGACCAAGTGCGGTTTTCAAGATCCACATTTATTTAAAATTTTCGCATCTTTCGTGGAAACTAGAAATAATTTTAAAATGACGTTTAGTGAAAAAAGAGCGCATTTTAATGCTCTAAAGCGCAATGGCAACCCGACCTTTGCATCTCAATCGGTTATCTGAATACGAGGCAAAGACCAAGTGCGGTCTTCAAGATCCACATTTATTTAGAATTTTCGCATTTTGCGTGAAAACCAGAAATAATTCTTAAAAGACGTTTAATGAAAAAAAGAGCGCAGTTTAATGCTCTATAGCGCAATGGCAACCAGAGCTTCGCATCTCAATCGGCTATCTAAATATGAAGCAAAGACCAAGTGCGGTTTTCAAGATCCACATTTATTTAGAATTTTCACATTTTGCGTGAAAACCAGAAATAATTCTAAAATGACGTCTAGTGAAAAAAAGAGCGCATTTTAATGCTCTATAGCGCAATGGCAACTAGAGCTTTGCAGCTCAATCGGTTATCTAAATATGAGGCAAAGACCAAGTGCGGTTTTCAAGATCCACATTTATTTAAAATTTTCGCATCTTTCGTGGAAACTAGAAATAATTTTAAAATGACGTTTAGTGAAAAAAAGAGCGCATTTTAATGCTCTATAGCGCAATGGCAACCCGACCTTTGCATCTCAATCGGTTATCTAAATACGAGGCAAAGACCAAGTGCGGTTTTCAAGATCCACATTTATTTAGAATTTTTGCATTTTGCGTGAAAACCAGAAATAATTCTTAAAAGACGTTTAATGAAAAAAAGAGCGCAGTTTAATGCTCTATAGCGCAATGGCAACCAGAGCTTCGCATCTCAATCGGCTATTTAAATATGAAGCAAAGACCAAGTGCGGTTTTCAAGATCCACATTTATTTGGAATTTTCACATTTTGCGTGAAAACCAGAAATAATTCTAAAATGACGTCTAGTGAAAAAAAGAGCGCATTTTAATGCTCTATAGCGCAATGGCAACCAGAGCTTTGCAGCTCAATCGGTTATCTAAATACGAGGCAAAGACCAAGTGCGGTCTTCAAGATCCACATTTATTTAGAATTTTCGCATTTTGCGTGAAAACCAGAAATAATTCTTAAATGACGTTTAGTGAAAAAAAGAGCGCATTTTAATGCTCTAAAGCGCAATGGCAACCAGAGCTTCGCAGCTCAATCGGCTATCTAAATATGAAGCAAAGACCAAGTGCGGTTTTCAAGATCCACATTTATTTGGAATTTTCACATTTTGCGTGAAAACCAGAAATAATTCTAAAATGACGTCTAGTGAAAAAAAGAGCGCATTTTAATGCTCTATAGCGCAATGGCAACTAGAGCTTTGCAGCTCAATCGGTTATCTAAATACGAGGCAAAGACCAAGTGCGGTTTTCAAGATCCACATTTATTTAGAATTTTCGCATTTTGCGTGGAAACTAGAAATAATTCTTAAATGACGTTTAGTGAAAAAAAGAGCGCATTTTAATGCTCTATAGCGCAATGGCAACCAGAGCTTTGCAGCTCAATCGGCTATCTAAATATGAAGCAAAGACCAAGTGCGGTTTTCAAGATCCACATTTATTTGGAATTTTCGCATTTTGCGTGAAAACTAGAAATAATTTTTAAATGACGTTTCGTGAAAAAAAGAGCGCATTTTAATGCTCTATAGCGCAATGGCAACTAGAGCTTTGCAGCTCAATCGGTTATCTAAATATGAGGCAAAGACCAAGTGCGGTTGTTAAGATCCACATTTATTTAGAATTTTCGAATTTTGCGTGGAAACTAGAAATAATTTTAAAATGATATTTAGTGAAAAAAAGAGCGCATTTTAAGGCTCTATAGCGCAATGGCAACCAGAGCTTTGCAGCTCAATCGGTTATCTAAATACGAGGCAAAGACCAAGTGCGGTTGTTAAGATTTGATTTAGAATTTTCGAATTTTGCGTGGAAACTAGAAATAATTTTAAAATGACGCTTAGTGAAAAAAAGAGCGCATTTTAATGCTCTATAGCGCAATGGCAACCAGAGCTTTGCAGCTCAATCGGATATCTAAATACGAGGCAAAGACCAAGTGCGGTTGTTAAGATTTGATTTAGAATTTTCGAATTTTGCGTAGAAACGAGAAATAATTTTAAAATGGCGTTTAGCGAAAAAAAGAGCGCATTTTAATGCTCTATAGCGCAATGGCAACTAGAGCTTTGCAGCTCAATCGGTTATCTAAATATGAGGCAAAGACCAAGTGCGGTTTTCAAGATCCACATTTATTTAAAATTTTCGCATCTTTCGTGGAAACTAGAAATAATTTTTAAATGACGTTTCGTGAAAAAAAGAGCGCATTTTAATGCTCTATAGCGCAATGGCAACCCGACCTTTGCATCTCAATCGGTTATCTAAATACGAGGCAAAGACCAAGTGCGGTTTTCAAGATCCACATTTGTTTAGAATTTTCGCATTTTGCGTGAAAACCAGAAATAATTCTAAAATGACGTTTAGTGAAAAAAAGAGCGCATTTTAATGCTCTATAGCGCAATGGCAACCAGAGCTTTGCAGCTCAATCGGTTATCTAAATACGAGGCAAAGACCAAGTGCGGTTGTCAAGATCCACATTGATTTAGAATTTTGGCATTTTGCGTGGAAACTAGAAATAATTCTAAAATGACGTTTAGTGAAAAAAAGAGCGCATTTTAATGCTCTATAGCGCAATGGCAACCAGAGCCTTCCCGCTCAATCGGTTATTTAAATACGAGGCAAAAACCAAGTGCGGTTGTCAAGATCCACATTTATTTAGAATTTTCGCATTTTGCGTGGAAACTAGAAATAATTCTAAAATGACGTTTAGTGAAAAAAAGAGCGCATTTTAATGCTCTATAGCGCAATGGCAACTAGAGCTTTGCAGCTCAATCGGATATCTAAATACGAGGCAAAGACCAAGTGCGGTTGTTAAGATTCACATTGATTTAGAATTTTCGCATTTTGCGTGAAAACTAGAAATAATTTTTAAATGACGTTTCGTGAAAAAAAGAGCGCATTTTAATGCTCTATAGCGCAATGGCAACTAGAGCTTTGCAGCTCAATCGGTTATCTAAATACGAGGCAAAGACCAAGTGCGGTTGTTAAGATCCACATTTATTTAGAATTTTGGCATTTTGCGTGGAAACTAGAAATAATTCTAAAATGACGTTTAGTGAAAAAAAGAGCGCATTTTAATGCTCTATAGCGCAATGGCAACCAGAGCTTTGCAGCTCAATCGGATATCTAAATACGAGGCAAAGACCAAGTGCGGTTGTCAAGATCCACATTGATTTAGAATTTTCGAATTTTGCGTGGAAACGAGAAATAATTTTAAAATGGCGTTTAGCGAAAAAAAGAGCGCATTTTAATGCTCTATAGCGCAATGGCAACTAGAGCTTTGCAGCTCAATCGGTTATCTAAATACGAGGCAAAGACCAAGTGCGGTTGTCAAGATCCACATTTATTTAGAATTTTGGCATTTTGCGTGGAAACTAGAAATAATTTTAAAATGACGTTTAGTGAAAAAAAGAGCGCATTTTAATGCTCTATAGCGCAATGGCAACCCGACCTTTGCATCTCAATCGGTTATCTCAATACGAGGCAAAGACCAAGTGCGGTCTTCAAGATCCACATTTATTTAGAATTTTCGCATTTTGCGTGAAAACCAGAAATAATTCTTAAAAGACGTTTAATGAAAAAAAGAGCGCAGTTTAATGCTCTATAGCGCAATGGCAACCAGAGCTTTGTATCTCAATCGGCTATCTAAATATGAGGCAAAGACCAAGTGCGGTTTTCAAGATCCACATTTATTTAAAATTTTCGCATCTTTCGTGGAAACTAGAAATAATTTTAAAATGACGTTTAGTGAAAAAAAGAGCGCATTTTAATGCTCTATAGCGCGATGGCAACCAGAGCTTTGCAGCTCAATCGGTTATCTGAATACGATGCAAACACCAAGTGCGGTTGTCAAGATCCACATTGATTTAGAATTTTCGCATTTTGCGTGGAAACCAGAAATAATTCTTAAATGACGTTTAGTGAAAAAAGAGCGCATTTTAATGCTCTATAGCGCAATGGCAACCAGAGCTTTGCAGCTCAATCGGTTATCTAAATACGAGGCAAAGACCAAGTGCGGTTGTTAAGATCCACATTTATTTAGAATTTTGGCATTTTGCGTGGAAACTAGAAATAATTCTAAAATGACGTTTAGTGAAAAAAAAGCGCATTTTAATGCTCTATAGCGCAATGGCAACCAGAGCTTTGCAGCTCAATCGGATATCTAAATACGAGGCAAAGACCAAGTGCGGTTGTTAAGATCCACATTGATTTAGAATTTTCGAATTTTGCGTGGAAACGAGAAATAATTTTAAAATGGCGTTTAGCGAAAAAAAGAGCGCATTTTAATGCTCTATAGCGCAATGGCAACTAGAGCTTTGCAGCTCAATCGGTTATCTAAATACGAGGCAAAGACCAAGTGCGGTTGTCAAGATCCACATTGATTTAGAATTTTGGCATTTTGCGTGGAAACTACAAATAATTTTAAAATGACGTTTAGTGAAAAAAAGATCGCATTTTAATGCTCTATAGCGCAATGGCAACCCGACCTTTGCATCTCAATCGGTTATCTAAATACGAGCCAAAGACCAAGTGCGGTCTTCAAGATCCACATTTATTTAGAATTTTCGCATTTTGCGTGAAAACCAGAAATAATTCTTAAAAGACGTTTAATGAAAAAAAGAGCGCAGTTTAATGCTCTATAGCGCAATGGCAACCAGAACTTTGTATCTCAATCGGCTATCTAAATATGAGGCAAAGACCAAGTGCGGTTTTCAAGATCCACATTTATTTAAAATTTTCGCATCTTTCGTGGAAACTAGAAATAATTTTAAAATGACGTTTAGTGAAAAAAAGAGCGCATTTTAATGCTCTATAGCGCAATGGCAACGAGAGCTTTGCAGCTCAATCGGTTATCTGAATACGATGCAAACACCAAGTGCGGTTGTAAAGATCCACATTGATTTAGAATTTTCGCATTTTGCGTGGAAACCAGACATAATTCTTAAATGACGTTTCGTGAAAAAAGAGCGCATTTTAATGCTCTATAGCGCAATGGCAACCAGAGCTTTGCAGCTCAATCGGTTATCTAAATACGAGGCAAAGACCAAGTGCGGTTGTCAAGATCCACATTGATTTAGAATTTTCGCATTTTGCGGGAAAACCAGAAATAATTCTAAAATGACGTCTAGTGAAAAAAGATCGCATTTTAATGCTCTATAGCGCAATGGCAACTAGAGCTTTGCAGCTCAATCGGTTATCTAAATATGAGGCAAAGACCAAGTGCGATTGTCAAGATCCACATTGATTTAGAATTTTCGCATTTTGCGTGAAAACTAGAAATAATTTTGAAATGACGTTTAGTGAAAAAAAAGAGCGCATTTTAATGCTCTTTAGCGCAATGGCAATCAGAGCTTTGCAGCTCAATAGGTTATCTAAATACGAGGCAAAGAACAAGTGCGGTTTGCAAGATCCACATTTATTTGGAATTATCGCATTTTGCGTAAAAACTAGAAATAATTCTAAAATGATGTTTGGTATAAAAAAGAGCGTATTTTAAGGCTCTAACCCGCAATAGCAACTTGAGCTTTGCACCTCAGTCGGTTATCTAAAGATGAGGCGTAGGCTAAGGGCGGTTCTCCAGATCCGCATTTATTTAGAATTTTCGCCGTTTGCGTAAAAACTAGAAATAATTCTAAAATGATGTTTGGTATAAAAAAGAGCGTATTTTAAGGCTCTAACCCGCAATAGCAACTTGAGCTTTGCACCTCAGTCGGTTATCTAAATATGAGGCGTAGACTAAGGGCGGTTATCCAGATCCGCATTTATTTAGAATTTTCGCCGTTTGCGTAAAAACTAGAAATAATTCTAAAATGATGTTTGGTATAAAAAAGAGCGTATTTTAAGGCTCTAACCCTCAATAGTAACTTGAGCTTTGCAGCTCAATCGGTTATCTAAATATGAGGCGTAGACTAAGGGCGGTTCTCCAGATCTGCATTTATTTAGAACTTTCGCCGTTTGCGTAAAAACTAGAAATAATTCTAAAATGATGTTTGGTATAAAAAAGATCTTATTTTAAGGCTCTAACCCGCAATGGCAACTTGAGCTTTGCACCTCCATCGGTCATCTAAATATGAGGCGTAGACTAAGGGCGGTTCTCCAGATCCGCATTTATTTAGAACTTTCGCCGTTTGCGTAAAACTAGAAATAATTCTTAAATTATGTTTGGTATAAAAAAAGAGCGTATTTTAAGGCTCTAACCCGCAATGGCAACTTGAGCTTTGAACCTCAATCGGATATCTAAATATGAGGCGTAGACTAAGGGCGGTTCTCCAGATCCGCATTTATTTAGAATTTTCGCCGTTTGCGTAAAAACTAGAAATAATTCTAAAATGATGTTTGGTATAAAAAAGAGCGTATTTTAAGGCTCTAACCCGCAATAGTAACTTGAGCTTTGCAGCTCAATCGGTTATCTAAATATGAGGCGTAGACTAAGGGCGGTTCTCCAGATCTGCATTTATTTAGAACTTTCGCCGTTTGCGTAAAAACTAGAAATAATTCTAAAATGATGTTTGGTATAAAAAAGATCTTATTTTAAGGCTCTAACCCGCAATGGCAACTTGAGCTTTGCACCTCCATCGGTCATCTAAATATGAGGCGTAGACTAAGGGCGGTTCTCCAGATCCGCATTTATTTAGAACTTTCGCCGTTTGCGTAAAACTAGAAATAATTCTAAAATGATGTTTGGTATAAAAAAGAGCGTATTTTAAGGCTCTAACCCGCAATGGCAACTTGAGCTTTGAACCTCAATCGGATATCTAAATATGAGGCGTAGACTAAGGGCGGTTCTCCAGATCCGCATTTATTTAGAATTTTCGCCGTTTGCGAAAAAACTGGAAATAATTCTAAAATAATGTTTGGTATAAAAAAGAGCGTATTTTAAGGCTCTAACCCGCAATGGCAACTTGAGCTTTGCACCTCCATCGGTTATCTAAATATGAGGCGTAGACTAAGGGCGGTTCTCCAGATCCGCATTTATTTAGAATTTTCGCCGTTTGCGAAAAAACTAGAAATAATTCTAAAATAATGTTTGGTATAAAAAAGAGCGTCTTTTAAGGCTCTAATTCGCAATGGCAACTTGAGCTTTGCACCTCAATCGTTTATCTAAATATGAGGCGTAGACTAAGGGCGGTTCTCCAGATCTGCATTTATTTAGAATTTTCGCCGTTTGCGTAAAAACTAGAAATAATTCTAAAATGATGTTTGGTATAAAAAAAAGCATATTTTAAGGCTCTAACTCGCAATTGCAACTTGAGCTTTGCAGCTCAATCGCTTCTCTAAATATGAGGCAAATTCTAAGAGCGGGTCTGAAGATTTCCATTTATGTATGAAAACTAAAAACATTCTAAAACGATATTTGGCAAAAAAAGTGCGCAATTTAAGGCTCTATCTCGCAATCGAACTTCGCAGCTCAACAGGATCTCTAACTATGAGCCAAACACTAAGAGCGGCATACCAGACCATAGCAAAATGTATATTTTTTAGAAAGTGGAGACCATTTAAACGCAAACCCGAAGTTCGAACTTCTGGCTGCAGAGATAGAAAAGTTGCGCAATCTAGTAGATCAACACGAAAAAGAGAACAATCGCATTAAACAATATTTGCTGGACAAAAGAAATAGATTGACAAAGTGTACCAATATAATAGAACATTTTCCTGATATCAACCCCAGTAAATCACTTTTACAAAAAGGTAAGTAGAACTTCCGAAAGATTTCTTGCAGCTTCAGTACATTCGCAAACAATGAAAACTCGAAAAGTACTAAAGCACCCTCAGGCCCATTTTACGTCTGCATAAAAAAACATCGGCGAAATAAAGTGCAGGATTCGGTTGTGTGTTAATTTCAGGCTAAACCCAGCTGAGGAGAGCTAATGGGATCGGAACTGGTCCTGGGGGTAGCACATTTCGCGCTCTATCTTCTGCTTCTTATATCTTCTGCTTCAAAATCTGGGGATTTTGTTCTCTCCTGACGCCGCTTATATTTGGCAGTTTATTTCCCCAGATCAAGAAATATCTGCTACTGAAATGGCCGACGAAACGAAGAAAACCATGAAAGATCTGGAGCTTGCGATGCAGCAAAAGGAGCGACAATTCGAGAAATGTTGCTGCGAACTAATCGAGCAATTACATGAAATGCACGACAACAATCAGACGCTATCGGATACTCTATCGGTGGTCACACAAGAAAATAAAAACAATGTGGATATAGTAAATAATTTAAAGAATGAACTCAATGGGTACGTATTTATACAGTACGTACAAGTGAGGAAAACGGTATTTTTAAGGGTAAACGATGACTACGAGGCAAAGATTGACGAATTAACATTGCGAATTGGCGCCCTTGAAAGCCAGTTGGATGAAAGCAAACTGTCGGAAAAAACTGTTAAGGAATCTGCAGCACAGCTGAAACAAGAAATCGAACACCTGAAAAGCAGGCTGAAGAACGCAATTGACGAGAACAGCAACATAAAATCTTGTAAATGTGCTGCTGATAAAGAAATGATAACAACATTGATAGGGCTGGAAACAGCAAATGACGACTTGAGAAAGGAATTAAGTGAAAAAATGGCTGAAATCGGCGAGTTTGAAGAGGAAAATAAATCTGCTTGCCAAAAACTCGATGCTCTAAACAAAGACAATGAAGCACTAGCGAATAAAGTTCGCGAGTTGCAGCAGCACCTTGACGAAGCCGAAGATGTAGTCAACGTAGTTTTACTTTTAAACTCGATTATTAATGAAATCCAAAGTTCCAGGTTATAAGGCAGGATGTAAGCAATCAAACATCACTCCATCAGTCCAACCTTAGCCAGGAGACACCAATCAAGAAAGATCAGGAATGCCTGAATACGAAGTGCAGACAAAATCAAATCGAAATGATAGACAAACTTGACCAACTAGATAGTCTGAAGGGTTCCATCAAGCTTCAGCGCGAGCAGATTAACAAAATCACCACAGAAAACGAGGATTTGAAAGAGGAAATAGACACATTAAACAATCGGAATAAAGCGGAAACCGAACGGTTACAAGAACTAGTGAACCATTCGCAGAATCAGGTGGCAGTTTTACTGAAAGAACACGATGAAAAAACGGCGCAGTTTCAAGTAATGACCAGATCCAGTAAATCACAACCAGTTTCACATAAAACTGAAACATTTCAGAGTGTCGCCAACGAATTGGACACTATTCGGACTAGCGTTACTGAAGACAACGATCATTTAATGGGCCAGATCAGGCAACTGCAGCAAGAAAAGGATTCACTTAAACAGGAAAATCAACTGATCAAAATTTGTCAGTGCGAAGAAGCACAGGACGAAATTGATAGGTAGGTAGAACATTAATCATAAACAAGACACTTGAAGATATTTTGATTTTAAATTGTCTCCATTCAAAGGTTCAAATGAGCCTTTCTGAGCTTTGAACTCTTTTTTTGAATGACTTCAATGCAAGAAACCGTTTCTAAGTGTCTGGTTTCCATAAGTTTTTTAAATTTATTTTGACCCCCATCAGCCCTGTACCCATTCGTTTGCATCGCTAGTTGATCCTGAGAATTTTGTCCCAAATGGACACATTTGGAACGTTTTAAAAAGCAAAAAATATTTGTGTTTCTAACGAAAAATTTAATAGGGTCGACCTAGACTAAAAAGTCTATTGTGGATGTTTAAATCCTTAAGGATCGACTCGCGTTTATTCGCCTTTTTTGCTCTCAGTCTCAGCTTGGCTTGGAAGGTCCACTTCCTTCTCTGATGCTGCTATCAATGCTGTATCGTCTGCACATTTTAGGCTTGCAATGTTCAAGCCGCAGTTAAAATTCCTCCATATGGGAAAGGTGTCTGTTTTCTATTCTTACTTTGGCCCTTAAGTGCGAGTGCCATTAATTTCGTTAATTGTTCATTTGTTAAGTCAACCTTCTATTTCCTCTTCTATATATAATGCCGCGTCCAGACCTAACGAGCCGAGCCCGAGCCGAGCCTGATGTGCGCCAAATTCCTTTGATATTTCGTCAAAACACCGACAGAAAATCGATTTTCTGACGAAACATCAGCAGGATCCATCACGCACCATCAGGAATATAATGTCGGCCCGAGTCTCCATTCAAAGGTTCAAATGAGCCTTTCTGAGCTTTGAACTCTTTTTTTCAATGACTTCAATGCAAGAAACCGTTTCTAAGTGTCTGGTTTCCATAAGTTTTTTTAAATTTATTTTGACCCCCATCAGCCCTGTACCCATTCGTTTGCATCGCTAGTTGATCCTGAGAATTTTGTCCCAAATGGACACATTTGGAACGCTCTAAAAAGAAAAAAATATTTGTGTTTCGAACGAAAAATCTAATAGGGTCGACCTAGACAAAAAAGTCTATTGTGGATGTTTAAATCCTTAAGGATCGACTCGCGTTTATTCGCTTTTTTTGCTGTCAGTCTCAACTTGGCTTGGAAGGTCCACTTCCTTCTCTGACGCTGCTATCAATGCTGTATCGTCTGCACATTTTAGGCTTGCAATGTTCAAGCCGCAGTTAAAATTCCTCCATATGGAAAAGGTGTCTGTTTTCTATTCTTACTTTGGCCCTTAAGTGCGAGTGCCATTAATTTCGTTAATTGTTCATTAGTTAAGTCAACCTTCTATTTCCTCTTCTATATATAATGCCGCGTCCAGACCTAACGAGCCGAGCCCGAGCCGAACCTGATGTGCGCCAAATTCCTTTGATATTTCGTCAAAACACCGACAGAAAATCGATTTTCTGACGAAACATCAGCAAGGTCCATCACGCCCATCAGGAATATAATGTCGGCCCGAGTCTCCATTCAAAGGTTCAAATGAGCCTTTCTGAGCTTTGAACTCTTTTTTTGAATGACTTCAATGCAAGAAACCGTTTCTAAGTGTCTGGTTTCCATAAGTTTTTTAAATTTATTTTGACCCCCATCAGCCCTGTACCCATTCGTTTGCATCGCTAGTTGATCCTGAGAATTTTGTCCCAAATGGACACATTTGGAACGCTCTAAAAAGAAAAAAATATTTGTGTTTCGAACGAAAAATCTAATAGGGTCGACCTAGACAAAAAAGTCTATTGTGGATGTTTAAATCCTTAAGGATCGACTCGCGTTTATTCGCCTTTTTTGCTCTCAGTCTCAGCTTGGCTTGGAAGGTCCACTTCCTTCTCTGATGCTGCTATCAATGCTGTATCTTCTGCGCACTTCAGGCTTGCAATCTGTTCAAGCCGCAGTTAAAATTCCTCCATATGGAAAAGGTGTCTGTTTTCTATTCTTACTTTGGCCCTTAAGTGCGAGTGCCATTAATTTCGTTAATTGTTCATTTGTTAAGTCAACCTTCTATTTCCTCTTCTATATATAATGCCGCGTCCAGACCTAACGAGCCGAGCCCGAGCCGAACCTGATGTGCGCCAAATTCCTTTGATATTTCGTCAAAACACCGACAGAAAATCGATTTTCTGACGAAACATCAGCAGGATCCATCACGCACCATCAGGAATATAATGTCGGCCCGAGTCTCCATTCAAAGGTTCAAATGAGCCTTTCTGAGCTTTGAACTCTTTTTTTGAATGACTTCAATGCAAGAAACCGTTTCTAAGTGTCTGGTTTCCATAAGTTTTTTATTTATTTTGACCCCCATCAGCCCTGTACCCATTCGTTTGCATCGCTAGTTGATCCCGAGAATTTTGTCCCAAATGGACACATTTGGAACGCTCTAACAAGAAAAAATATTTGTGTTTCGAACGAAAAATCTAATAGGGTCGACCTTATTATTACGTGTTTATTCGCCTTTTTTGCTCTCAGTCTCAGCTTGGCTTGGAAGGTCCACTTCCTTCTCTGATGCTGCTATCAATGCTGTATCGTCTGCACATTTTAGGCTTGCAATGTTCAAGCCGCAGTTAAAATTCCTCCATATGGAAAAGGTGTCTGTTTTCTATTCTTACTTTGACCCTTAAGTGCGAGTGCCATTAATTTCGTTAATTGTTCATTTGTTCAGTCAACCTTCTATTTCCTCTTCTATATATAATGCCGCGTCCAGACCTAACGAGCCGAGCCCGAGCCGAGCCTGATGTGCGCCAAATTCCTTTGAAATTTCACAGACGATCGATTTTCTGTCGGTGTTTTGACGAAACATCAAAGAAATTTTGCCGCGGCTCAGGCTCGGAGGTCTGGACGCGCCATCAGGAATATAATGTCGGCCCGAGTCTCTCTGTCTCCAATCTATCAAAGTTAACTTGTATTCTTGTAGATTGAAAATGGAATTATGCAAAAAACAATGCATTATTCTCGAACTGGAAAAAAGCGTGGACAGTTTCAATGAGACTTTAAGAAATTTCGATAGCACTGCCGAAGAATTGGCATGCGAAAACGGTTGCCTCAAAGCCGACAGAGCCCGACTTCTCAAAGAGTTGGAAGTAATGCAACAAGAAGTCTCTGTGAACAATGCGGAATTAGTGAAAATGAAAAATCAAACCGAGTGTTCAGAACGAAATAAAATGCTGGAGCAGGAAAATGAAGCACTTAAAAATAATTTAATGCAACTGAACATGGAGAAACGCGACTTGGAACAGGAGTTGATTAACAATTGCCACCATCAGATGGAGGTAGAAAGTCAACTTATAAAAAGATTTTCCCTTAAAATCTATATAAATTTAAGCTGGAAAACATGAAACAAGATTACACTCGCAGGGTTTCATCTGCCTCTAAAAAGTTAGACGACTCGCAAACAGCATATAATGAATTAAAATCGCTGTTCGATAAAACGTACGCGGAAAACGAAAAACTCAGAGCTGAATTTAAAAGCCAGTAAGCCTGTTTTTGTTCAATTAACCATCTCACTCAGAAAAACCGTTGTTTTCTTCAAACAGTGCCGCTTGCAAGGAAGAGCTGCAACAACTTCTAAAGGGAACCGAAAATCTTCAATCTGAAAATGAGAAATTGACAAAACTAGCAGGTTCGCTCAAAGATGAGTGCAATGAACTTAGAAATGAGTGTGCAACGAAATGCCTTGAAGCACTTACTTTAAAGGTAGGTTTAATCACGGTTTTAAAATATGGGAAACCTTAGGTTTATTTTGATCTTGTACCATCTCCGTTTTAAAGCAACCGTTAAAAACAGCAAACATTCTTGTAACATACATTATTCACCTTCTTCTTTCAATATAAGGAAGCAGTAGAAGATGAAAAACAGCAGAAACGCTTGTGTGATGAAAATTGCCAAGGTTTGAAGCAGAAGCAGAAATCAAACGAACTGGAACTACTCAAGCTTAGAGAACAATTAGACAAGATGTGTGAAAAATATGAACGGAAATCCGACGATTTGAAGAAGGTAGGGAAGATCTAGGAAAGGAAAAGTTCATATCAAACTGCACTTTCAGCGACAGTTATTTCTACGCTCTTTAAGTCTGAAAACTATTTATCTTTTATTGGATTTGAAGGTA
This sequence comes from Dendroctonus valens, assembly GCA_024550625.1. Classification (NCBI taxonomy): domain Eukaryota; kingdom Metazoa; phylum Arthropoda; class Insecta; order Coleoptera; family Curculionidae; genus Dendroctonus; species Dendroctonus valens. The sequence goes on along the minus strand of JAJTJO010000018.1, from coordinate 510,011 downwards.
CAAAAGCAGTGGGAATGTTGTGCGAAACAATGCCAAATCAGCAGAGATGAGTACAACAATTTACGAAAAGAGTACAAAGATATAAAAGCGATGCTAACGGACCAAATAAAAAAGTACAAAGTAGATGGTCGCAGTCCGGAAGCTGGTCAGAACTGCAAAGTTTCCAAAGACATCAAAGACCAACTGGTGCAAAAAGAAAATGAAATTGCCACCTTACATCAGAAGCTAAAGAATGCGTCTTGTGAGCTAATCGAGTTGAAGGATTACGTGCAAAAACTGATCTGCGATAACAACTTTCTAAAGTCGGCTATTAACAGTTTGATCAGCAATTTGGAAAATAAAATAAAAGGCAGTTTTGCAAATCCATGCCTATAAGTTAGCGGGTTAAAGGGTTCATTTGTAGGCCCCAGTTTTGGAAGCCTTCCTTCAAATTCCGCGGAAGTAATTGCCGGTGAAATTTTGAACAGTCTGACCACCATTGAGGACATAATAGTGAAAAAGGGGGATTCGTGCCCTACAGGCTGCCCAGGAAAATATTGCGACTGCATGTCGGAAATAACCCAACAATACCCGTATAAAAGTACAATAAGTAATTATTATTATTATTATTATGATTATATTTCACAGAATATAGTAGAAGAATGGTATTTCAAACCTCGACAAACAAAAGCACTTTTCTTTCACAGAATGTCCACGATCGTTTATTTAAAGTACAATTGCAGGTACCCCAGATGCTGCAAGCAAAACCGACTTAGCTCAAGCCCAAAAAGCAAGAATTTCCACATGCAGTGGAACATCTCAAAGCCCATGTGAAGAACGTTTGAGTGTGGAACGCTCTAGCCAGTTTGAATGCGTGGAAAGTTGCAAAAAGCTTAGCGAACGACTATTCAAAGGCGCATCTGAACATTTATTGTCCAAAACATCATCAGCTCAGATTGGGTTAGGCAGTGAAACTAACACTACAGATTCAGATGAGATCAGAAATAGTGTGGGCTAATATTGCATTTGCCTTCATACGTTTGCTCCATCTGGTTCTGTTCTCAAGCTGATTGGCTCAAGAGGAAAAGGGAAATATATAGCGCAATCAACTGGAAAATTTCTTATTTTTTTTCGGTATTTCTTAAATAAATATTGCTGGAATTTGTGGAGTTTTTTAATCGAAAACCTGCTTCTTTGGAGTTCACATTTTACAGCTTTTTGTTTAATTCTTCTGTGTTATTTTCCAATTTGGAACCCTTAACGTTTGGAAGAAACTTGGAAGATAAGAGAGAGTGAAACTTATTTTTTAGGGTCAGGGAATTAACGCTGAGAGTTTTCAGAGAAGTGACGGCCCCTTGCAGAGTGATTTGGGACTTCAGCAGCTGGTGCTCAACTGAGCTGAGATTTTTCTCTGCCTCCCCTATAGTAGATTGGAAAAGGGATTCTAGCGTGTTGTAGAGAGAACTGTTTGATTCACCTAAAAGAGCAACGATGGCATGCTTTGCATAAAACCAAATGGCCATTAGAAATCTTACGAAGTTTTTGTTGAAATAAAGAGTCATGGTCTATACAGGCGCTGGAATCGTCCTCATTAAATTGTATGGCGGAAATGGCGCTGGCAATGCTGCCCTCATTATCTATAAAGGAAAAACGTAAACGGTGAGTTTCCAGTCTGGGATGATCGACTGGACTAACCATTATCAGACTCCGAGTCTTCTCCTAGTATCACAGCCCCCTGAATCGACTTAGTCAGGCCCAACTACAATTTGAATAGCCCTGTTTTGTAGCACAAATTTTCCAAGTTTTACGACGTGACATGTAATACTCACGTGAATGCTGGATGCACTTTCATCTTCGCTTTCTGTTTCTGAGGCCTCACCACTTATAATAAACGGTTTACTCATTGTTTTGTTAAACAGAAAAACATGTATTTTGTTTGTTTAGGTTTCTAGTACAGCTGATGGCGACAGCTGATCGTAAACAGTTCAAGCCACAGATTAAATACCTACTCACAAAATTCAGAAACATTATTAGCGACGTTGCCTTTGCCTCTTGAAGTCGCAAAGTTTCGATTTTTTTCATCAGAAAATTTTTGCCATTTATTTACTCAGAAACTAAAGAAGTGAGGGAGTCGGTTTTTACGTATTTTCTAGGGCACGGTCTGTTGTCCAAGTGCCAGAAGTTTCGAGTTTCAGACATCATCAGGCTATTTTTGCGATTTTTTTAATCGCTTTTAATTTTTTGGGAATTTTTAGGAATTTTTTTGAATTGCTATTGGATTTTTCGCTTGTTCATGCAGAACGGAGTTTCACAGTTATTTCTTCAGGAGATGCTCAAGTGAGAGATTAACTTATGCTTCAATTTTATAGGGCATAATCTGTTTTATAAGTGACAAAAGTTTCGATTTTGAGTCTCCTTCAGGGAATTTTTTGAAAATTTCTTGAATGTGCTTTTAATTTTGGAAGCAGCTTTTGCAATGAAAGTTTGGCCTTGATTTTCTCAATATCTAGAAAAGTTGGAGCGTAATCTTTCTGTCAATTTTGTAGTGCAAAGTGCGTTCTATTAGTGATAAACGTTTCACTTTTGATTCACCTTCAGAGAATTTTCAGGAATTTTTTTCCCATTTTGCTTGTATTTTGCGCTTGTTTATGCAAGCCGCAGTTTCACAGTTATTTTCTCAGAAACTGGCCAAGTTAAGGATTAACTTCTGCATCAGTTTTATAGGGCATAATCTGTTTTATAAGTGACAAACGTTTCGATTTTGAGTCTCCTTCAGGGAATTTTTCAAAAATTTTTGAATGTGCTTTTAATTTTGGAAGCAGCTTTTGCAATGAAAGTTTGGCATTGATTTTCTCAATATCTAGAAAAGTTGGAGCGTAATCTTTCTATAAATGTTGTAGTGCAAGGTGCGTTCTATTAGTGATAAACGTTTCACTTTTGATTCACCTTCAGGGAATTTTCAGGAATTTTTTTCCCATTTTGTTTGTATTTTGCGCTTGTTTATGCAAGCAGCAGTTTCACAGTTATTTTCTCAGAAACTGGCCAAGTTAACGATTAACTTCTGCATCAGTTTTATAGGGCATAATCTGTTTTATAAGTGACAAAAGTTTCGATTTTGAGTCTCCTTCAGGGAATTTTTCGAAAATTTTTGAATGTGCTTTTAATTTTGGAAGCACTTTTGCAATGAAAGTTTGGCATTGATTTTCTCAATATCTAGAAAAGTTGGAGCGTAATCTTTCTCTAAATTTTGTAGTGCAAGATGTGTTCTATTAGTGATAAACGTTTCAATTTTGATTCACCCTCAGGGAATTTTCAGGAATTTTTTTCCCATTTTGTTGGTATTTTGCGCTTGTTTATGTAAGCCGCAGTTTCACAGTTATTTTCTCAGAAACTGGCCAAGTTAAGGATTAACTTCTGCATCAGTTTTATAGGGCATAATCTGTTTTATAAGTGACAAAAGTTTCGATTTTGAGTCTCCTTCAGGGAATTTTTCAAAAATTTTTTGAATGTGCTTTTAATTTTGGAAGCAGCTTTTGCAATGAAAGTTTGGCATTGATTTTCTCAATATCTAGAAAAGTTGGAGCGTAATCTTTCTATAAATTTTGTAGTGCAAGGTGCGTTCTATTAGTGATAAACGTTTCAATTTTGATTCACCTTCAGGGAATTTTCAGGAATTTTTTTCCCATTTTGTTTGTATTTTGCGCTTGTTTATGCAAGCAGCAGTTTCACAGTTTTTTCTCAGAAACTAGCCAAGTTAAGGATTAACTTCTGCAGCAGTTTATGGGGCATAGTCTGTTTTATAAGTGACAAAGGTTTCGATTTTGAGTCTCCTTCAGGGAATTTTTCGAAAATTTTTGATAGTGCTTCTAATTTTGGAAGCAGCTTTTGCAATGAAAGTTTGACCTTGATTTTCTCAATATCTAGAAAAGTTGGAGCGTAATCTTTCTGTAAATTTTGTAGTGCAAGGTGCGTTCTATTAGTGATAAACGTTTCAATTTTGATTCACCTTCAGGGAATTTTCAGGAATTTTTTTCCCATTTTGTTTGTATTTTGCGCTTGTTTATGCAAGCAGCAGTTTCACAGTTATTTTCTCAGAAACTGGCCAAGTTAAGGATTAACTTCTGCATCAATTTTATAGGGCATAGTCTGTTTTATAAGTGACAAAAGTTTCGAATTTGAGTCTCCTTCAGGGAATTTTTCGAAAATTTTTTGATAGTGCTTTTAATTTTGGAAGCAGCTTTTGCAATGAAAGTTTGGCCTTGATTTTCTCAATATCTAGAAAATTTGGAGCGTAATCTTTCTATAAATTTTGTACCGCAAGGTGCGTTCTATTAGTGATAAACGTTTCAATTTTGATTCACCCTCAGGGAATTTTCAACAATTTTTTTACCATTTTGTGCGTATTTTGCGCTTGTTTATGCAAGCCACAGTTTCACAGTTATTTTCTCAGAAACTAGACAAGTTAGGGCTTAACTTCTGCATCAATTTTATAAGGCATAGTCTGTTTTATAAGTGACAAAAGTTTCGATTTTGAGTCTTCGTCAATGAATTTTCAAAAGGTTTTTAAATGTGCCTATGATTTTTGATTATTCTCTACTGAAAAACGTCATCTACACCTGGTTTTACTGGTGCCATTTAAAAAAATGTGTTTATGCACTATACATGGTTTTATTAGTTAAAAACTCATAAAACCTTGTTCTGTTGCGAGAATTTTATAGAATTGGAATTTAATACGAAACAAAATCGAATCTCTGCTGGCAACGCTGTATGCACAAAAGACAGATTCTGTGATCTGTGGCTGTATGTCATGTCAGGTGTCACCGATGTCGGTGAGCTGACGGAACGAGTTTGGTTGTTTTTAGTGGATATATATTTGCTATTCTTGCCCAATAAAGCTATAAAAAGTAACTTATTTTACTTGCAGCACTACTAGCATCTAATTTATGTTTTTTAGGTATTTTGGTAAGGTAAAAGTTTGGCCAAAATTTCACATCTGTGTCAACCCCCATGATTCCGAGCTGTTTAAGAGAAAACGCAGCTCTAATCCCAGTAAAATTATCGTCCTCCTATTACAATGGCAAGTACGTCCAGATACGACGCAACTAAGGTGTGTTGTTCCGCTCATCCCGAAGCCCCCCTTATCGAAGATTACAGGGCCGGAGATCAGGTATGCTCAGAATGTGGTTTGGTAGTTGGCGACCGAGTGATCGACGTGGGATCAGAATGGAGAACATTCAGCAATGAGAAAAGTGGAGTTGATCCGTCTCGTGTTGGTGGACCAGAAAATCCGCTATTGGGAGGCTCAGATTTGACGACAATGATTGGGCCTGGAAGGGGCGATGCCAGTTATGATACTTTCGGAGTGGCGCGCTATCAAAATCGTCGAACCATGAACAGCTCTGACCGAGCTCTGATCAACGCATTTAAGGAAATCAACGGAATGGCTGACCGAATTAATTTGCCTAGAACGATCGTAGACCGAGCGAACAACTTGTTCAAACAGGTGCACGATGGCAGAAACTTAAAAGGCCGATCCAATGATGCAATCGCATCTGCTTGTTTATACATAGCCTGTCGGCAAGAGGGTGTGCCACGGACGTTCAAGGAAATATGTGCAGTAAGCAAGATCAGCAAACGAGAAATTGGTCGATGCTTCAAGCTGATCTTAAAGGCGCTTGAAACCTCAGTGGATTTAATAACCACTGGCGACTTTATGTCTCGTTTCTGCTCGAATCTAGGACTGCCCAATATGGTCCAAAGAGCTGCCACACACATAGCGCGAAAAGCTGTGGAAATTGACATAGTACCAGGTCGTTCTCCAATTTCAGTTGCAGCTGCTGCCATTTACATGGCCTCGCAAGCTTCAGAGGACAAAAGGAGCCAGAAGGAAATTGGAGACATCGCTGGTGTTGCTGATGTTACCATCAGACAATCGTACAAATTGATGTACCCGCATGCAGCCAGTCTATTTCCCGCAGACTTCAAGTTTGCTACTCCCATTGACCAGCTGCCACAAATGTAGAATTTCAGAATTGTTTTTAGTTAAGCTACGTCTGACCAATAATAATTAGGGCATAAACATAGCAACATTTAGAACGGCATATTTGTAAATTAGGTAAATAATTAGGGTAAGGCGACGAGAAGTGAATTATGTATCAACACCGTAATAAACTGTTTTAAAGTTGTTAAAAAAGACAATTTTATTTAGAGCAACTGATACAAAGATCTGACCACAACAAAGGTCTCGAACAGAATCCTAAAGCTAAGTCATACAACTGCAAAGGTAAACAATAAAAGCCCAATCAGCAAGTATATAAGTACTGAGGTTGTAACTGACTAAGCTAAGATATACAGGAGGTGTACAAAAGTAGTGCCCATAACTAGTGTATCTACCTACTAAGTTTGAACTTGTCTAGCAGGCACTAGCTTGTATTAATTAAACTTACTGTTTTGTGTTTTCTATTAATCAGTAAACCAACGTACTATAGCGATTAATTAAATTGTGTTTCCTACATTAAATTATATTTAAAAACAAAATAAATTGCGTTTACCGATAGTTCGTAGTCTTAAATTGTGAATCTTAGTTTTTATATGTTGGCCCAAAGTTTTACATATTACTTAATATGTTGAATTGTTTGTTTGAAAGTAATTTTACGCTGTGCGAAAAAACCAATGGGTAAATAAATAAATGTAATTTTAATACCTGAATAGTCGTTTTAATTATTTGTGATGTGGCCCCATGAACACCGACTAAGTTTTTGTTTTTTGACTCGAAAACGAGTAGAGATACGAAAAAACCTGCAGAGCAAAACCTATCAGGATCAGGAGTTTAACGTTACGTTATCTTCATGTGGATCTAGTAGCTCTCTATTAGTAAAGTTTGAAAGGCAAAACGAACTTTCTATATGTATCAGGGCAGCAGCATGTTTAAGGAGGTAGCGAGCAGATATCAGGAGCAGGAGTTTAACGTTACGTTATTTTTCACATGGATCTAGTCGCTCTCTATTAGTAAAATTTGAATGGCAAAACGACATTTTTCATTTGTATCAGGGCAGCAGAATGTTCAAGGAGGTAGCGAGCAGATATCAGGAGCAGGAGTTTAACGTTACGTTATTTTTCACATGGATCTAGTCGCTCTCTTTTAGTAAAATTTGAATGGCAAAACGACATTTTTCATTTGTATCAGGGCAGCAGCATGTTCAAGGAGGTAGCGAGCAGATATCAGGAGCAGGAGTTTAACGTTACGTTATTTTTCACATGGATCTAGTCGCTCTCTATTAGTAAAATTTGAATGGCAAAACGACATTTTTCATTTGTATCAGGGCAGCAGAATGTTCAAGGAGGTAGCGAGCAGATATCAGGAGCAGGAGTTTAACGTTACGTTATTTTTCACATGGATCTAGTCGCTCTCTATTAGTAAAATTTGAATGGCAAAACGAAATTTTATTTGTATCAGGGCGGCAGAATGTTTGAGGAGGTAGAGACAAGCAAAAATCAGGAGTAGAAATAGCATAGAGAATAGAAAACAAATTAGTCCGTCTTGACTGAGGTCCAGTTTGTATCAGGATAATAGAAATTAGAAATAGACGGTAATCGCAAATAACGTCACGCTAAATAACGTTCCGTTAACGACATGGTCATGATTGAAACCTGCAGCAGAATGTTTTAGGGGATAGAGGTGTATCCAAAAAAATCAAACAATAAAAATGGAATGAAATCAATTTTATTAGGCAAATAAACATAAATAATTATTACTATTAATATTAACTAAAGCACTTCCTATGCACTTTCGATGATCCTTGGCAGGGCGATTGATTCCTATTTTATCGTTGTGATGACGCATGATTGTCGAGAACTCGGCAACTGAAAAAAAAAATTGAAGAAACTAATTATGTATGAAACTGTAAATATTATCAAAATCCATTCTCAAAGAAAACTGCATTTTGAAACGTCTTTGTGCTTTATACGGGGTGTTTCTTTAGAGAGGATTTCACAACGTATAATAAGAAAAAACCGAAAAATGGTCTAATAAAAGTGAAACTCACCAAAAAAATGTTGATTTCAAATCCATCTCAGCAATTGTCGGGAACACTTACGAGGAATCTGCAAAAAAAAATACAAACTCTTAGAAATGTTACAATGGCTTTATCCACCTATTAATGTCTTTGGATGTATCTGATAGTGGTGGCATTCTGGTAACGTCGTAACTGACTCTCAAAGTGACAAGGGGGTAAGCCTCAATTGGGATGTTGTCAAGTGGGGCGAGTCCGGCACTGTGCCTTAGCCCTCATATAGGGTGCTAATACAGAGCGAATAACGGGAGTTCGCACTTCCAGTTCGGTGCGTCCAATTCTGTCACTCTAATGGCATATTAAAGCCGGCAAGAAATGCATTATTGCTTCGGCGCATTATTCCTCGGGGGGTGTTTAAGTAGTACAGGAAAAATAGTTTTAAAAAATTATTGTTATTAGAAACTGAGGTATTTGCAAAAAACTGGATCAGAATTAAAATAAAAAATTCACAAAACACCGCATAGCGGGGAGTACCAGTCATAAGTGGGTAAATATTCCAACGTGCTCCAGACGCACCCACGGGTGCACCTACTTTAAGAACTAGCAATGGGTGGGGTTCTCAACCGAGGAACGATGCCATTAGGCATTCCAAACCACGTGACCAAAATTGACAGCTGTGGGCACACAACCAGCCTGTTGAGGTTAATTCAGTTAATTGTTTGATTATACTTTTCGCTGAATAACTCGATTCGGCGTTTTTTTAGTGATAAAAAACTTTTTAAGATGCAGAGTGAATATTTAAAGACATTATTGTTGGAAAGTCCTGATGTTGGGGAAAGGTAAGCAGCGTTTGTTTTATTAAACCTATTTAGATAATGTTTACATTTTCACTCATTTTTATTGTAATTTTTATTATAAGGCGGTTTTAACTATGTTCCTACTCTCAGCTCAATCAAACAATTCCTTATTATAAAAATTCTTTTATTGACCTGGGGAGACTTACCTGTAATGAAATGCTTACTGCATACTCTCTGGTTTTTTAATTTGGATTCTGTGAGATCATCCCGCTTGATTGCTGCTATCCATAGTCCCTTCCGTCGTTCAGATAATTCATTTTTATGGGTCGCAAACTTATAACGCAACACAGCTGGCACACAGTATAATTTTCGTTATCCCTGTTAGAACGGCTTTCACAGCCTACTACTAAGCACGTAATGGGCATTATTACTTAAAAATACGCTAATGGGTTCCAGAAACAAACTAAATAGGAACAGAATTCAATAACGACTGCACAAAAACTGAGAAAAAGTCACTGAAAGCAAACTGAAGAGGATAACAACAATTCAATGTTTGCCTACAATCCGCCATTTTGAATAACTTTGACAGGTCGTTGGAATGCCTAATAGAAAAAATCCAAGAAGAGGAAGAAGAAGGTTAGATCTAGCAGATGTAAATATTGTGTTTCTGCTAGTTTTTGTTAGTTTCACTTTGAAAAAATGGCATTTTCCCTATGGAACCTATTTGAGGCTACTATCCTGTGCCTTAATGCCATATGTATCCTCAATGAAGATCGATTCCTCAATAAAAGTAAGTGCTATTGGGGACAAATAGATTTATTGAAGGCCCCCTTCTGTTTAGGGCCCCCGTGTTTATTCTCCTAGTAATTCTGCCTAGAGTTAAGTTAGAATTATTATCCAAGTAGTAACAGAAGCCATGAGTATTGAAAAAGTGATTTAAAGCGCTTGCAAGTAGCTCCCCATACTTTAGGGATTGGGGCCAAATTCTCGTTCTTCAGACGCACTGCCGGGTATTTTATCTGTGTAAAATCTCCCAGTGTTTATAGCAGCTATAGCTTTAGAGACAACATTTCTCTATAAAAAGTTATAGAGTAAAATAACTCTGTTGGTGCACAACAGTCATGTTTGAGTCTCAAGTGGTGTTTTCTTGCAGTTGGTTGGGGCAAAACCTCAAACGTCCAAGGTTTTGGGGAAGGCCCTTCTACCAAAGCACAAATCTTTAATTTATTGCATTCCATCAGAACAGTCGCTAGAGGTAAATTAAGCCTTCTCTACAGTAATTTAGGAACAAGCTAATTTTACATTGTTTTCAGTTCCACTGATCCTCCTCAATGTGCTAACAATATCATTGAAGCTGATACTCGGATAACATTGAATTTATTATTTGAAAATGTGTGAAAACAAATCCAAATATTGTATTTTTCCAGAAATGTATTTCAGGCAGTAAACATGTGCTTTTACAAAATATTTTGATCATTTATTGATGCGCACGAAATTAAGTTGTTTGTATAAATGTTTGTTTTTTATATTGCAACATCGGGTTGATTCTGCAGTAGACTTTGTCTAGTAGGTGGAAAGGAGAGTATAAATATGTGTTTCATTTCGTCAAAATTGCTTAAAAATGAGGAAAAGCAAAACTACTGAGAGAGCAGCTCAAAGACTCCAAACACTAACAAACAACACAATGACATGGTTTTATAAATGGAGACTAACACCAAACGCGTCAAAAAACCAACTTCTGCTCACAAACCACAGACTCAACGCTGACTCCCCTACAATAACTGCAGACGGCCAAACGACACAACCAAAAAACGACGTAAAATACCTTGGAATCACAATTGACCACAAACTTAAATTCACATAAAGAGAACAAAACACTTCCGATCACTAACCTACAAAGACAGAGGAATTAGCACAAACACCGCCACCAAAATATATAAAGCTATTTGTAGACCCTTGCTAGACTACGGACATATACTCATGACCAACGGAACAGAAAGGACAAAACGTTATACACAAACAACAGAACAAATTGCACTAAGACTAATAACACGAATAAGACACCCCCAAAACCCACTACACAACCCCCCCACCCAACTACTATACGAACGCACAAACATGACAAAGATCTCGGAAAGACTCATACATCTACAGACAAAATGGACAAACAACCCCTACAACTGGACCATACTGAATCCCCTGTGTCTCACAAGACCAACCAGACAATCCCGCTTCCGTTTCCCTACATCAACGCTACTCGAACACTTACAAACGCAACTGACTACTGGACAATAAAATATTTTTTTCTTGTCATTGGAATTGGAAAGTTTATTAATAAGATTGTTAACGTAGAATATGATAATTTTCATATTTATTTTTTATTCAAATTAAGACTACATGTATTAAACAAAGGCAGAAAGACCGATAGGTCGATAGCCTTTTTTTAGAAATAAAGATGTTTACTACTACTACTGCTATGAAGATATTTTTTAATGGTTCCAACCAAATGCGATTTCGAAGGTCCAGGTTCCATTATCGCTAAATTGGCGCTTTAAGGTAAGCCGCCAACCTCGTAATGTTATTAATACATTATTCATCAAGAACTCTTCAACTGTAATAGCAGGTTCAGTGCTTTACAGAATGTCTACATATTTCTGCTCGCTTTGATATTCATTGGCAAATCGATGTTATTTAACCACGCACGCCGTTATACTTAACTGACGAAATGATAGTAAAAAAAAACAAGAACCATACACGATATAAAACTTCCTGGAGGTTATATGATCACCTTGGTAGAAGGGGTTCGCGCTGGTATCAAAGAAATGGTAACTTGCGTTATCTTTGTAAACGAGAGAGAAAGTTACCCGCGGAATAAACTGTTGAATAGTCTACCTGAAACGACGGTGAATTATATGAGCCAGCGCTCAAGATCTCAATAATTGTTTCCGTCCAGTTGATTGAACAAGACTATGCAATTTTATCAGTTTGTGGTAATCTTGTGCTTTGGCCATTTGGTCCGGTCGAATCTCACAACAGAAGTTCCGGATTTATCGACAAAAATCACTTATCGTGAGGACTCAAATTCGCACACTGGTGTTCTGAGTGCAAACCGGGAAAATGTGATTCCGACAAATCTGCAGGAAGTTTTAAATTTTTACAACAGCAAATCGCTGGCAGCAATCTGGCCGAATTTTAAACAAAATGTGTCCAGAGACTGCCAGAAGGACATGGATACCTACATAGAGGCACTCAGAAATGCCGATCATTGGGCTTTAAAAAGTAAGTAGCTAAATTGTTGTTTGTTAAATTAGACGCATTTTTTTCTTATAATAAGTGGCGCACTTGGAAAATGTATTCGGCCGAAATTCGCGGAGGAGTCAAAAGTGTATTTACCAATAAAATTTGTAAATTATATAGAGAATTAATAAACCGTTTTTTACCAAATTCTGGTCACATTTAAATAAATTTGCATTTTTTCCCGACATTTTCGGCTCCGAATAATCTGAATAAAGACTGTTTTTGGTGACACATGTGGGATTCAGCACATTAAATCGCTTTTAAGTGGGTTTACTTTTTATTACCTTCAGATTGAAAAAAAAAATCTCGGATGTTCGAAATAGATGATTAGCTTTAGCAGATAGGTCAGCCACGAGTTCTGAAAAACTGTCTGCAATCCACACACAATTAGCGAACATTTCAGATTTCCAAATGCAACAGACGCATTTATTTCAGGTGAAAACTCTTTGTTTGTTGACGGTTTAGTACCAATTAGAGGGTCGCATTTCTGCAGGAGAAACTGCGATCTACAAATATTGAATTCTTCATTTAGTTTCATGTGAACTGTGAACAGGTTTTTGCTTGTGGCACTTCCAGGTCCGGTTTCGGACCTATTAGCTCGCGTCAGCTGGCTTTAGCTTGCAGGAGATGGTACGTTGGTTTTATGTAAAAAGCTTGAATTTCATCATCATCCAATTCATCAGCATCCAATTTTGCATTCGCTCATCAAATTTTGGAAAAGAATTTGGGCCTAAAATGCGCTCTTAAATCAGTATTACTGAAACTGAAGGCAAAGAAACTGTTAAACAACGTGCAAACGACCATAAACAGCTAATGGAAAAAACTCCACATTCAATAATTTTAAACGAATTTCGACTGTGGAAGGTAAAATGGGAGCGGAATACGATAACAAATAAATAAAAAAGAAATAAAAAGTGGAAACAACTCCCGTGACAAATTCAGTTTTTTCTCAACCTTAAAACAGCTCAAATCGTTTCTCAGAAATGCAATGATTGAGGATTGTGTAATGGCAATTAAAGTTCGCAAACAGCAACAAACAAAGGATAGAATTAATTTATAAAAAAAATTTACCAGGAGCCGCAACTGCAAAACTTGGAATAATTTTTTAAATAATCTCCACTTTTTGTCACTTTCTTTAATTGTTTGGTCTGTATGATTTTTGCAAAGTTGTATGTTTTCGTTTATTCAATATTTTCACTGTCTGCTAAACGACTGCTTGCTTCCGTTTCTATTAATTTGCTTTCACTTCTTGCATGTAACTGCAAAATTCCTTTATAACGCTCTTCCTCGTTTCCAGTTTGACTTCCAAAGTCTTCCAGCACTCTAATTTTGCAGGTAAAATATCCCATTTATCAGATAATCCTTCACCACACATTTTTTAAATTAATTGTAAATTTAATCCTTTTTATTTACTGGAAGTTTCATCTTAAAATTGTTCACCGTTACCATTCTAATTATTGTAAAACCGACGAAACTTTCAGTTTATTTATCTGTGACGATCCGAAGTCCAAACAATGAATAATCAATTTTTTCCCTTTAAAAGCACTTTATTGGCGCCGATAAGCGTTAATTAATCTAATGGATAGTATTGAAGCTTCTCACAAATTTTCATGTAGGTGTTTCCATATACAGCAAGGTGAGGAGGAGCAGTTTTTATATTGAATTCTATTAATTTTAAATCGAAATTGGGCAAAACACCTTTTTTGCGGTTTTTGTAAATAAAAAAGAATGTTCATTGTTCAAAATTTCGAAACGTTCCAAATTTGGTTACCAAAAAGAAACTGATGCAAAAAGATAAAGTTTATTCAATTCTGTGAATCTTGATTTATTTGATTGTGCCGCTCATGATGCAGAATTTGAGCTGATCACATGATGGAATTCCGTGTGGGATCAGCATTGACCTTAATTGGTTTTACCACAATTCGTTGAAGACACAGAATACAGAAAATAATACACTTAATAAATGAATTTGTGGGGAAGAAGCGCTCACAGTTACAATGTGCAGCAAGCAAATGTACGGTTATTGACCAAAAAGTCAACATTAACAGGTTCACGTTGGTGATTTCATCAGCTACTTAACACCAGAGTTCTTTAGCGCCAAAAGGTATGCAGACAGTTTTCGACCCACGATCCTTCCTTTCCTCGAATGACATTATTTCAGATTTGCTAGACTTTGAAGACAACAAACCAAACTGTTCTAAATTACTGATGTTTTAATTGCTGGTTTTCTAATAGTCTGAGTGGAACTAACTTTTTTTCGCTTTAGTAGCAGAAAAATGCATTGAACATCACGCTTTCATTAGTTTTAAGAATCTCACGCAGGCGTTCGATACAGTGCGATAATCTAAAATACTACTACTCCGTAGCGCTACAGCCCCAGATGGGCCTTGGCTAAGGCAACGATTTGCCTCCATCTGTCTCGGTCTTCCATTACTTCTAGACCATTCCTGATGTCCATTTCCCGGAGGTCCGATGCTATATTATCACGCCACCTTAATCTCGGTCTTCCAAGTGGTCGACTTCCTCCTGGTGCTCTGTCCCATATTAAGCGGACCATTACGCGGGTACAGAGCATATTAGAGCAGGTAGAGAAAGCTGGAGATTTGCAATTTTAAAAAACCGCTCAAAACTGGCCTGTTTTTGTAGGAATCCGGTATGTTACATCGCATTAAAGTTAGTATTAAAACAGTTGGGTTTGTATTTGTCTTTGAATACGTTTCCCGAATTGCGTTGCAACTTCTCGGTTGGTTGGCCCATCGGGGTTTCCTTTGGAAAATAGAAACTTTATTGGTTCGAATGGGGAATTTTAAAGGAAGAGCGTGAATAGAATAGACGAATTCACTGGCCAAAGTGGTCACTAGATCTTTGGAGCAAATGAGTGAAAGTAGCCACATAAATGGTATCCCAATAAAAATGACAATTTGCCATCTTCAGAAAAGTGCAGACTTACAGCCTCACCATCGGAGATACAGATGACATTCATTTAAATCAACTGAAGCCTTTAGAAGCATCTTAACGAAAACTCCGATAACAGATCATCCTTATTATGGAGGCACTATATTCCATTTAAAAACTATATTCTAATGTGGGTAATTTGCAAGGAAATTAAAAAAAAGCTCCCTCGATGTATTTCCACCTTAGATCACCCCCGTAGGGATTCCCAAGTCGAACAGGTCAAGGGAGGTGTCCGGTCCTCCAAGACTGGGGGTTGAGGCAACTTTACAAAGACAAAAGTAGACGAAAACAGCAACCGAAATGAACACTGAAGTTAGGAGTATGGAACTACCACTACTACTCCGTAGCGCTACAGCCCATGACAGACCCTGGCTGAGGCAACCATTTGCCTCCATCTGTCTCGGTCTACCATAACTTCTAGACCATCCCCGATGCCCATTTTGCTGAAGTCCGATGTTATATTTTACGCCAGCTTAATCTCGGTCTTCCAAGTGGTCGTCCTCCCTCTGGTGCTCTGTCTCATATTAAGCGGACCATTCTATCCTCTGGCTGTCTTCGTACGTGCCCTGCCCAACTCACCCTTTGTACCTTTATGAGGTTAATCGGTTCTGGTTGATTGTATATTTGTTTTAGTTCTGCATTTGCTTGATTCGGTAGCTTTGCGTATCCTGGTTTTTGGTGTGTCTTGAGGGTACTGACTTTAGGTAGGCTGACTTTAGGCGTTCCCCGATGTCTTCACTCATGTTTTACATTTTCAAAGTCGTATGTGTCCATGGTCACATTTTGTTCTACCCTAGCTCTGCCTGGTCTTGAGACATGCATATATGTTGTTTTGGACTCGTTGTCGTTAAGCCCCATATATGCCCCTTCTTCTTCGATTTTGTAAAATAGTTCTTTTGCTTTTATGACGCTTATGCTCACCGCGTCCATATCGTCGGCATATGCTAGCAGCAAGTTTGATCCACTGCCCCAGAATAGCTGGGTTTCGATTTTGGCTTCTCTACTACTTTCTCCAATGCGATATTAAAAAGCGTGGGTGATAGTGCGTCTCCCGGTTTTAAAACTGTTCACCTGAAACACATCTGAGAGGCCATCCCCAATCTTTACTCTGCACCTAGAACCCTCAGCACAAGCTCTGGTTACTCTGATCAGCGTGGGTGGGATGCCAAACTCAGCCATTGTATGCCATATTTTGACCCTTTTTACGCTGTCGTGTGCCTGCTGGAAATCTATAAATCACTGGTGGAGGTCTTGATTGAATTCCCAACTCTTCTCTAGCAATTGCCTAATGGTAAACAGCTGGTGCGTTGTTGACCTATTTGCTCTGAAACCGCACTGGTGGTCTCCCAATATTTTTTCTGTGAAGGAGGTTAGTCTCAGAAAAATTACGTTCGATAGGACTTTATAGGCTACATTGATTAGTGCTATCCCTCTGTAATTTTTGCAGCCCGTCCTATCGCCTTTTTTGTGGATCGGTATCATAATACTCTCCGTCCAGTCATCAGGGATAGCTTCTTTTTCCCATAGGTTTTCCAGCTGTGTTATGATAGTATCGCCACCGTATTTAAGAAGTTGTGCTGTGAATAGGACTCCGGCAGGAGCTTTATCGTTTTTTAATTTCCTCTTTAGAAGGGATAACATGGGGTTGTTCCTCAGCCAGCAGATCCAGTGCGTCCTCCTCTTCACCAGTTCCTCTATTAAGCAGATGATGGAAGCAGTTTTTCCACGTTTGCAATATTTCTACTTTGTCAGTTTTTAGACCTCCATTTTCCTTCTTTGAGATATTGTCGGTATTGGGTCTGAATCCTGCTTTTGTGGAGCGTAGTTTTTGGTAGAATGTTCTTGTGTTATTTTGTCCTACTTCTAGTGCAATTAATTCTCTGTCTTGCCATTATTTCTTTTGTCTTCTGAACGTTCTCTTTCCTAGGGTTCTTAGTCGTCGTAGTTCTTTATCTTCCCTTGTTCTCGTCTGTGGGACTTTTTAGCATTTTGAGTCTAGCAGTATTTCTCTTCTCCATAGCATCTTCACAATCTTGATCATACCAATGGTTTTTGTGTTGTCTCCTAGGTTTTGCCCCTACCACCTTTCTAGTTGTTTCTGTAATGGTTCCAGATATAAACTTCCAATGCGTATCCACATCAGTATTGTATGGGATGTTAGTATTTTCTCTGATAAGTCGCTCTAGTTCTTCGTAATCTCTGTCTGTTGAAGCTTTTCTGTATCTCACTGAGGAGAGAGACGATTGATTTGCTTGTTCTTTGATGTAGATATTCTGACTTTGATCTTGGCTTTGACCAGAAAATGATCTGAATCGCCGTCTGCCCCCCTGCAGCTTCTTACGTCTAGTACATTACGACCGTGTCTTTCATCAATTATAAGGTGATCTATTTGGCTTCTGGTTACGCCATCATTAGATAACCATGTCATTTTGTGTACATCTTTGTGTTCAAACAGAGTGGACTTTATTAACATATTTCTTGATGCTGCAAGATCTGCCACTCTTAGACGTTGTCGTTGGAAGCATTGTGCAGGATGTGCATGCCCACATGAGGTCTTAGCGCCTCTTCTTGTCCAATTTTCGCGTTGAAATCTCCCAGGACGAGTGTCGTGTCTTGTTTGGGAAGTTGGGCTAGTTTCCTCTCCAAAGTGTCGTAAAACAGATCTTTTATACCTTCATCTTTGGCTTCCGTTGGTGCATGCACCGATATAAGGGAGTAGTTGTAGAAAGTGCCTTTTACGCTAAAATAGCACATCCTGTCGCCAAGTTGCTCGAACCTTAAAACTGAGTTCAGCAGAGATTTCTTGAGTGCAAAACCTCGTCCGAAAGCTTGGGCGTTTTGTTCATTGCCACTATAGAAAAGTACTGAACTCCCAACGTCAGTATGACCCACTCCAAGCCACCGTCTTCCTTGCAGAGCGGTGATGTCCATATTCATTCTTTCCATTTCTTTGTTCATTCTTTCCATTATTGCTGCACCCGGTTGATATAAACTGAGCACGTTCCAATATTCATTGGTTCTTTCCTTGTACCTTGCGTTATTTGTCGTCCTGTATCCGTCCTGATCCGAGGCTTCTGTTGCTTCTTCACAACCCATACTTCTTTTGTGAGGTGGGGTAGTTAGCCCCACGCTCAACCCTCCTCTTTTCTCAAACGGGCTTGGGACCGTCTACGGCAGAGTTAATCAAATCTAAAATAGCAATGAGGTAAAGATATTTTCCTCCAAAGGGAGTTCTTTCGGTCAAGAGCAGATTTATTGATTTTTCTCATACTCAAATCAGTATGTTTTCGATCAGTTAATTTGTATATTTTTGACAAATATTTGTAGTCCCTGAAAGGTGTGAAGAAACCTACCCTCAAGTTCTTTCGGCTAAAATACGACGATTTAAGCCAGGAACCTCGAGTGTTTCAATTGGTGTTAGTTTTTCAAAATTTATTTCGTTTTTAACAACTGGTTTGGTCACAATATAAAGGGGCGGTTCTTGAAGAAGGGCACATTTGTGCAGAAAATTTCGTATTCTGCAACCTTTTTCTATTTAAACAACTATAACTTGCAACTTTGGACTTATTTTAACTTGGAAATTTGAATGGCAAACACAAAGGTAATTAAATATAAATTATGTTATTAAATGTTCAAAATCACCTTGATTCTCTTGTGCAGAAAGATTAATACGCCGTAGGAAAAAAATTAATTGGACATATTGCGAACATTGCGCTATCGACTCTTTTTCTGTCCTCCTTTCTGCCCTCCAGTTCTTGTAGTAATTTGGGAAATAAAGTTCAGGTAAAATGAGCAATTTCCCGGTTTCCTTCACCCGGAATGCTATTTAGAACGGGTCGCATATAATATTTTCAAGCAAGTTACGCATTCATGCGATCGCATTACATCATGATCTGAATGTTCCAATTTCTCGTGGCCCGAATTAAAGTGAATGTGTTTACAATTTTTCGATGTTTTTTATTTACCAATTAGCAGCAGATGTACGCTTAAAAAAACCAAAAGCTTAAGTTGACTTAGTGGGCCATTGCTTTGTGTATGTATGTAGGTATGGCTGTAGGGACAATTATATCGAAATCTCTTGCAAATTCGCCTCACGAAACGCATCGTCACCGGTTATATAACGAACTTTCACTGGTATTTTGCGATGTTCGTTACCCAATAATGGAACAGCATATTTACACTTTTTACCGGCAACTTTGATTCACGATAATTGTGCGAATCTTTGCATTATCGCATGCATGAACTGTTTAAATAATCCTAGTTCCTAGCCGGACTGCCAAATCCATCCAAAGCAACTCTGAAACAATGATTTAAACTCTTTGTGTGGAATTATTTCTTAGATGATTTTCTGAACGTATTGCGATATGTTTAATTTGGGATATTACGTGGCGCAAATTACAAAACGATTAGAAACTTCGTGATTGGTTACTCGGAAAGGATGAACCATAATATTATACACGCATTAATACGCGATATTTCTAGAGAAAGTAAACTTATTTGGAAACCTTTTATCCGTTGTGCATATAAACGAGGCAACAAACTCAGCTACATGCATTTTATATTATAAATCCAATTCATAAGAAAATTAAGGCAAATATTCTGGACAAAACGGGGGCTTAGTAGGAAATATTATGCAACAAACAATCTGCGGCCTCTCCGCGATAGCTCTCGTCCTGAACAAGAAGGAAAGTGAAAACATTAAGTAAGATGTATGTGCTCTTGCCCTAATAACCTCGATTTTGGGATGTCTGCATTTGCCATCACCAACTACCAAAAATGTATATTTATAGCTTTGAAATACTTCGCAACCATTGTGAGGAAATTCACAGTGAGGAAACGGAAGAATGGTTCTAAGCGATGCAGACAGGTTTAAATTCTACATAAACTGGCGCCAATATATAAAGTTAACAGCAGATAGTTGCTGCAAATTACATCATCTGTGTATCATGTGATTTGCAATTCAAAATACTTTTCATTTCGCATGCTGCAACGTGAGTTTCAGTTCAGCAGCAAAATCTTTAGCTTTTTCTGAAGTTGTTCTTAAACAGGATGTCCGGAACAATGCAAGCATTCACAAAATATCCAGCTCCTCCCTACTAAAGTATCGGCCCCCTCTAGGTGTTATTTGATCATTTGCATGCACATATATTTTGACACCCTGTATGATAAAGACTCCAGGGTACGATTTTTGGATGTCTTGAAAGTTCAGCTGCAAAAAGTTACTCTTGTTTTGCATCGATTCAATGGACTGTTTTCCAGAAAAATTGAATTTCAATCACAAAAGTTCATTTTTCCAGTCAATCTAGAAAAGAAAATATATTACCTACCCCGGTTGTCAACTCGATACCATTCATCATCATCATCAACATCATCATCATCATCATCATCTGTGGCTTCACAATCCTGGTTGGGTTTGTCTATCAAGGATCCTTCTCTATCAAGAATCCGATCGGGGCCATCTTCGATTTTCATGGCTTTTAAGTCTTTTGTAATATTACCTCTCCATCTGAGGGGGGGGCCGACCTAATGGACGTTTTCCCCCTGGAACCTCCTACCACACCAGTGTTACCAAACTATCATCTGGCATTCACTTAACGTGTCCTGCCCCCTGTAGTCTCCTGGCCCTGATTTCGTCTATTATGCTGGTGTCAGAGTGGAGTTCTTTGAGTTCTTGGTTGGTCCCTGTGTTTTCGTCTCTAGTTGGGCCTAGTTTTGTCCTACTCTATCTCTGTTCCGATTATTTCTACTGAGGTACATATACTCGATTTTGAGGCCTATCATTTCTGCTTTCTTTCCTCACTTTATCAAGGAGCCTTTGAGGTTGATCCTGTGGGTCCCTCTCGATGGAAGATAGCAGTTGGCTTCTCGATTTTGGAGTTCGTAATTACATATTCCAGTGCTACGTTAAAGAGTTGAGGTGAGAGGCCGCCAGCTTGCTTGAGACCATTATTGATTCTGAAGGAGTCGGAGAGACTCTGTCCCACTCTTACTTTACATCGCGTATCCTCCATACATACTTTTCTTGCATTGCTCCACATGCCAATCGGTATCCCAACTTGGTCTGGTCTCTTTCTTAGGCGTTGGGCAAGTGGAGATTCTTATTCTAATATTTGCACTCACTAGGAAGAGGTCCGCATCTGCGTCTGCTGCGTAGGCTGACGTCCAAGCAGTTACTCCCATGTCTTCTATCCCATTATGTCTTGATCGGTTTGGTTTCTAGTAAATCCGTCATTTGAAATCTCAGTCTCGTTGTGGATGTTTTTATGTTCGAACGTGTGTGTGGGACATAGCCAGGTCCACAAGTCTGGTTCCACTGCCGTTGCTATTGTCATGGAGGCTATGCTTGCCTATAGTTGTTTGACAGGCTTCTTCTTAGCCGACTTTGGCATCAAAGTCCCCCAAAATAATTAGCATACCATATTTGGGCACACTCAGTATAAGATGTTTTAGTTCCTCATAGAAGGCAACCTTTATTTTCTCCTCGTCTTGCACTTCTGTAGGGGCATGGGCTGAGACCACCGAGTAGTTATACCACTCTCCTTTCAGTCTCATATAGCAGAGACGTTCGCTTATTGGTTTAAACTCCATGATTGTTTTTGCTATGGGTTCCCTTGACTATAAAACCTGACCCAATTTGGTGTCGTCCTTGGTCATTTACCCTATATAATAATACCGAATTTCCCACTCTTTGGGTTCCATTCCCTCACCACCTGATTTGTTGAACGGCTGTTATGTCCATATTTTGTTTTTCCAGTTCTTTAACGGCCTGTGAAGAGGCTCCAGGTCTATAGAGGCTAGGGGTGTTTTGTCTTAAGAGATTCGTCCGGGTCCGAGGTGTATGTTTCGTTGTCGTAACTATCGTTTTTTTCCAAGAAGGGATAGTTAGTCCCTCGCTTAACCCTCCTCTTTGGAAACAGTACCACTGGGCTACTCAAACCACCCAGCAGCACTGCAGGCAGAGTTAAAATCGATATTATTAATCTAAATTAAATTGATTTATGTAAATTTTCCTGTTTTTTGCATAAGTCTCTTAAAATCATGCTTAATGAGGTTTAATGGAATTAAATCGAGGTCAAACAAGAGAACTTTGTTTTAGTTTAAGCTTCAAGCTATCTAAAAATAGTCTTCTTGTGCCTTTATCATACAGGGTGTTAAAAATAATTGACCATTAATGGGTACAAGCTGATCGGTTGTTGGCGAACTCAAAAGTGGTAAAAATCTCTGGCACTTTAAAAATCTACTAACAATGATTTTCTAGTGAAAAATATAAATTTCATCAACCATAGTGTTTTCTCTTAAAATGACGCCAACAATTCGTTCCTATGAAGGTCATTGGTGGAGTATTCTTTGGCTTCAAGTACTGTTGGAGGCAGAACATGGCATGTGATTGATTACTAAATTACCTGCGTACATTATGTAATACACAATATGCCTACATTTGAATATATTGCCAACGGCAAACTACCACAATAATACAACTTAATACTCGCTTAATAACAGAATATTTAATTTTATTATCTGTGCATGTGATTTTTCTTCCAAAACAGTCACTTGTATTTATCGCAGCGTTAGTGTAACCAAAGGAAAATATTTAAAAAATCCATTGAATTTTTCCTCATAATTTCCGAGGAAAAATAACGCAAATTCCAAATGCTGGAAAAGGAGCAGGAAGAGTAGAATTTCGTTGTAATAATTTGGTCGACTATTCATCTCGATAACTCCATTTGTTTTGTCGCCTGATCAAACTCTGCAAACGTTCCCTGCAAGTTCCCTGAAGATGCCAAAAAATCGAAACGTTTTCCACTTACAGAACACACTTAGCCCTACGAAATTTATACAAAAGTGACCCTCTAACTTTTCCAGATTTTGAGAAAATAAATGTCAAACGGTCCCTCGAAAAGAAACTTCAACAATCAAACGCACATTAAAACTTCGCATAAGTTTCCGCAAAATTTAAACGAAATTGAAATAAAATCGTGGAAATTTCCTGGGGATGAGTCAGAATCGAAACGTTTCCCACTTACAAAACTCACCTGGCCCTACAAAGTTTACACAAAAGTGACTTTTCACATTTTGTAGATATTGAGAAAATAAATGCCAAACTGCAAAAATCAACAGCACATTCAAAACCTTCTCAAAATTACCTGACCATGACTCAAAGTCGAAACTTTTGTCAAGTATAACACGGACTATGCCCTATAAAATTCATGCAGAAGTCAATCCTTAACTTGACTAGTTTCTGTGCAAATAGCTACGAAGCCCCAGTCTGCAAAAACAAGCGCGGTATTCAAACAAAATTCTAAAAAAATCCTGTACATTTCCTGAGGATGAGTCAAAAGCGAAACGCTTTCCACGCAAAGAACAAAGCTAGTCCTTCGAAATTTATACAATGGTAACCATCCAACTTTTCTGAATATTGAGCAAATAAATGTCAAACTCAAGCTTGCATGAAGAACTGCACAATTTTGCCGCCAATTTAAGACCACCTTGAAAATAGCCTGATGATGACTGAAAATCGAAACTTTTGTCACTTATCAAGCGGACTATTCCCTATGAAATTCATTCTGAACTCAATCTATAACTTGATTAGTTTCTCAAAAAATATCTGAGAAGCTGCGGCCTGCATAAACAGCGCAAAATTTAAACAAAAAAATTCCTGAACATTTCCTGAGGATGAGTCAAATTCGAAACGTTTTCCACTTGCAGAACCAGCCTTGCCCTACGATATTTATGCAAAGAAAACTCTTCAATTTTTTTAGATTTTGAGAAAATAAATGTCAAACTGCTAATGCAATTTAGCTTGCATAAAGAACCGCACAATTTTGTCGCCAATTTAAGAACATCTTGAAAATAGCCTGACGATGACTGAAAATCGAAACTTTTGTCACTTATAAAGCGGACTATGCCCTATAAAATTCACTCTGAAGTCAATCTCCAACTTGATTAGTTTCTCAAAAAATATCTTAGAAGCTGTGGCCTGCATAAACAGCGCAAAATTTAAACAAAAAAAATCCTGAACATTTCCTGAGGATGAGTCAAATTCGAAACGTTTTCCACTTGCAGAACCAGCCTTGCCCTACGATATTTATGCAAAGAAAACTGTTCAATTTTTCTAAATTTTGAGAAAATAAATGTCAAACTGCTAAATGCAATTTAGCTTGCATAAAGAACCGCACAATTTTGTCGCCAATTTAAGAACATCTTGAAAATAGCCTGACGATGACTGAAAATCGAAACTTTTGTCACTTATAAAGCGGACTATGCCCTATAAAATTCACTCTGAAGTCAATCTCTAACTTGATTAGTTTCTCAAAAAATATCTTAGAAGCTGTGGCCTGCACAAACAGCGCAAAATTTAAACAAAAGAAATCCTGAACATTTCCTGAGGATGAGTCAAATTCGAAACGTTTTCCACTTGCAGAACCAGCCTTGCCCTACGATATTTATGCAAAGAAAACTCTTCAATTTTTCTAAATTTTGAGAAAATAAATGTCAAATTGCTAAATGCAATTTAGCTTGCATAAATAACCGCACAATTTTGTCGCCAATTAAGAACATCTTGAAAATAGCCTAATGATGACTGAAAATCGAAACTTTTGTCACTTATAAAGCGGACTATTCCCTATGAAATTCATACCGAAGTCAATCTCTAACTTGATTAGTTTCTCAAAAAATATCTGAGAAACTGCGGCGTTCATAAACAGCGCAAAATTTAAACAAAAAAAATCCTGAACATTTCCTGAGGATGAGTCAAATTCGAAACGTTTTCCACTTGCAGAACCAGCCTTGCCCTACGATATTTATGCAAAGAAAACTCTTCAATTTTTTTAGATTTTGAGAAAATAAATGTCAAACTGCTAAATGCAATTTAGCTTGCATAAAGAACCGCACAATTTTGTCGCCAATTTAAGAACATCTTGAAAATAGCCTGATGATGACTGAAAATCGAAACTTTTGTCACTTATAAAGCGGACTATTCCCTATGAAATTCATACCGAAGTCAATCTCTAACTTGATTAGTTTCTCAAAAAATATCTGAGAAACTGAGGCCTGCATAAACAGCGCAAAATTTAAACAAAAAAAATCCTGAATATTTCCTGAGAATGAGTCAAATTCGAAACATTTTCCACTTACAGAACCAGCCTTGCCCTACGATATTTATGCAAACACAACTCTTCAATTTTTCTAGATATTGAGAAAATAAATGTCAAACTGCTAAATACAATTTAGCTTGCATTAAGAACCGCACAATTTTGTCGCCCGTTTAAGAACATCTTGAAAATAGCCTGATGATGACTGAAAATCGAAACTTTTGCCACTTATAAAGCGGACTATTCCCTATGAAATTCATACCGAAGTCAATCTCTAACTTGATTAGTTTCTCAAAAATATCTGAGAAACTGCGGCCTGCATAAACAGCGCAAAATTTAAACAAAAAAAATCCTGAATATTTCCTGAGGATGAGTCAAACTCGAAACATTTTCCATTTACAGAACCAGCCTTGCCCTAAGATATTTATGCAAACACAACTCTTCAATTTTTCTAGATATTGAGAAAATAAATGTCAAACTGCTAAATACAATTTAGCTTGCATTAAGAATCGCACAATTTTGTCGCCAGTTTAAGAACATCTTGAAAATAGCCTGATGATGACTGAAAATCGAAACTTTTGCCACTTATAAAGCGGACTATTCCCTATGAAATTCATACCGAAGTCAATCTCTAACTTGATTAGTTTCTCAAAAAATATCTGAGAAACTGCGGCCTGCATAAACAGCGCAAAATTTAAACAAAAAAAATCCTGAATATTTCCTGAGGATGAGTCAAATTCGAAACATTTTCCACTTACAGAACCAGCCTTGCCCTACGATATTTATGCAACGAAAACTCTTCAATTTTTTTAGATTTTGAGAAAATAAATGTCAAACTGCTAAATGCAATTTAGCTTGCATAAAGAACCGCACAATTTTGTCGCCAATTTAAGAACATCTTGAAAATAGCCTGATGATGACTGAAAATCGAAACTTTTGTCACTTATAAAGCGGACTATGCCCTATAAAATTCATTCTGAAGTCAATCTCTAACTTGATTAGTTTCTCAAAAAATATCTGAGAAACTGAGGCCTGCATAAACAGCGCAAAATTTAAACAAAAAAAATCCTGAACATTTCCTGAGGATGAGTCAAATTCGAAACATTTTCCACTTGCAGACCCAGCCTTGCCCTACGAAATTTATGCAAAGAAAACTCTTCAATTTTTCTAGATTTTGAGAAAATAAATGTCAAACTGCTAAATGCAATTTAGTTTGCATAAAGAACCGCACAATTTTGTCGCCAGTTTAAGAACATCTTGAAAATAGCCTGATGATGACTGAAAATCGAAACTTTTGTTACTTATAAAGCGGACTATGCCCTATAAAATTCATTCTGAAGTCAATCTCTAACTTGATTAGTTTCTCAAAAAATATCTGAGAAACTGAGGCCTGCATAAACAGCGCAAAATTTAAACAAAAAAATCCTGAACATTTCCTGAGGATGGGTCAAATTCGAAACGTTTTCCACTTGCAGAACCAGCCTTGCCCTATAATATTTATGCAAAGAAAACTCTTCAATCTTTCTAGATTTTGAGAAAATAAATGTCAAACTGCTAAATGCAATTTAGCTTGCATAAAGTACCGCACAATTTTGTCGCCAATTTAAGAACATCTTGAAAATAGCCTGATGATGACTGAAAATCGAAACTTTTTTCAATTTCAAAACCGTCTATGCCCTATAAAATTAATTGAGAAGTCCATCCCTAACTTGACTAGTTTCTCAGAAAATAAGTGTGAAACTTCGGCCTGCAAAAACAGCGCAAAATTTAAACAAAAAAATCTTGAACATTTTCTGAGGATGAGTCAAACTCGAAACCTTTTCCACTTACAGAACCAGCCTTGCCCTACGATATTTATGCAAAGAAAACTCTTCAATTTTTTTAGATTTTGAGAAAATAAATGTCAAACTGCTAAATGCAATTTAGCTTGCATAAAGAACCGCACAATTTGTCGCCAATTTAAGAACATTTTAAAATAGCCTGATGATGACTGAAAATCGAAACTTTTGTCACTTTCAAAACGGTCTTGGGCCTATAAAATTAATTGAGAAGTCGGTCCATAACTTGACTAGTTTCTCAGAAAATAAGTGTGAAACTTCGGCCTGCATAAACAGCGCAAAATTTAATCAAAAAAACTCTTGAACATTTCCTGAGGATGAATCAAATTCGAAACATTTTCCACTTACAGAACCAGCCTTGCCCTACGATATTTATGCAACGAAAACTCTTCAATTTTTTTAGATTTTGAGAAAATAAATGTCAAACTGCTAAATGCAATTTAGCTTGCATAAAGAACCGCACAATTTTGTCGCCAATTTAAGAACATCTTGAAAATAGCCTGATGATGACTGAAAATCGAAACTTTTGTCACTTATAAAGCGGACTATTCCCTATGAAATTCATACCGAAGTCAATCTCTAACTTGATTAGTTTCTCAAAAAATATCTGAGAAACTGAGGCCTGCATAAACAGCGCAAAATTTAAACAAAAAAATCCTGAACATTTCCTGAGGATGAGTCAAATTCGAAACATTTTCCACTTACAGAACCAGCCCTGCCCTACGAAAATCATGCTTAGACAACTCTTCAATTTTTCTAGATATTGAGAAAATAAATGTCAAACTGCTAAATGCAATTTAACTTGCATAAAGAACCGCACAATTTTGTCGCCAATTTAAGAACATCTTGAAAATAGCCTGATGATGATTGAAAATAGAAACTTTTGTCACTTTCAAAACGGTCTATGCGCTATAAAACTAACTGAGAAATCGATCCATAACTTGACTAGTTTCTCAGAAAATAAGTGTGAAACTTCGGCCTGCAAAAATAGCGCAAAATTTAAACAAAAAAAATCTTGAACATTTTCTGAGGATGAGTCAAACTCGAAACCTTTTCCACTTACAGAACCAGCCTTGCCCTACGATATTTATGCAAAGAAAACTCTTCAATTTTTTTAGATTTTGAGAAAATAAATGTCAAACTGCTAAATGTAATTTAGCTTGCATAAAGAACCGCACAATTTTGTCGCCAGTTTAAGAACATCTTGAAAATAGCCTGATGATGACTGAAAATCGAAACTTTTGTCACTTTCAAATCGGTCTTGGGCCTATAAAATTAATTGAGAAGTCGGTCCATAACTTGACTAGTTTCTCAGAAAATAAGTGTGAAACTTCGGCCTGCATAAACAGCGCAAAATTTAAACAAAAAAATCCTGAACATTTCCTGAGGATGAGTCAAATTCGAAACATTTTCCACTTACAGAACCAGCCTTGCCCTACGAAATTTATGCAAAGAAAACCCTTCAATTTTTCTAGATATAGATAAAATAAATGTCAAATTGCTAAATGCAATTTAGCTTGCGTAAAGAACCGCACAATTTGTCGCCAATTTAAGAACATCTTGAAAATAGTCTGATGATGATTGAAAATCGAAACTTTTGCTCACGGTTTTCAAAACGGTCTATGCCCTATAAAATTAATTGAGAAGTCGATCGCTAACTTGACTAGTTTCTCAGAAAATAAGTGTGAAACTTCGGCCTGCATAAACAGCGCAAAATTTAAACAAAATAAAATCCTGAACATTTCCTGAGGATGAGTCAAATTCGAAACGTTTTCCACTCACAGAACTAGCGTTGCCCTACAATATTTATGCAAAGAAAACTCTTCAATTGTTCTAGATTTTGAGAAAATAAATGTCAAACTGCTAAATGCAATTTGGCTTACATAAAGAACCGCGCAATTTTGTCGTCAATTTAAGAACATCTTGAAAACAGACTGATGATGACTGAAAATCGAAACTTTTGTCACTTTCAAAACGGTCCATGCGCTATAAAACTAACTGAGAACTCGATCCATAACTTGACTAGTTTCTCAGAAAATAAGTGTGAAACTTCGGCCTGCATAAACTGCGCAAAATTTAAACAAAAAAAATCCTGAACATTTCCTGAGGATGAGTCAAATTCGAAACATTTTCCACTTACAGAACCAGCCTTGCCCTACGAAATTTATGCAAAGAAAACTCTTCAATTTTTCTAAATTTTGAGAAAATAAATGTCAAACTGCTAAATGCAATTTAGCTTGCATAAAGAACCGCACAATTTTGTCGCCAATTTAAGAACATCTTGAAAATAGCCTGATGATGACTGAAAATCGAAACTTTTGTCACTTTCAAAACCGTCTATGCCCTATAAAATTAATTGAGAAATCGATCTCTAGCTTGACTAGTTTCTCAGAAAATAAGTGTGAAACTTCGGCCTGCATAAACAAGCGCCAAATTCACACAAAATTATTTAAAACATTCTGCAAATTCCCTGAAGATGAATATCAAAATCGAAACATTGTCCACTTACACAACAAACCTTGCCCTACGAAATTTATGCTAAGGCGACTCTACAGCATTTCCAGATATTGAGAAAATAATTGGCAAAATTTAGCTGGCATAAGCAACCGCACAATTTAAGAACATCGTGAAAATAGCCCGATGATGGCTGAAGATCGAAACTTTTTTGGGCATATATACCACGCACTTTGCCCTACAAAATGCTCCTGAAAACGAATATCCGGCTTTACTGGTCTTTGAGAAAATAAATGCCAAACTTCGGCCTGCATAAACAACCACAACATTTTATTGCAAAACTTAGAAAATCTGAAAAAAGTCCCGACTGTGACCGTCATTGGTCAACTATGTCTTTCAACCGAAGTTGAAATAAGCTGTTATTTTTTTGTGCGACCTTTAGCAATCAATTGTTCAGCAATTCATTGCCTAAGCAAGCAATAAACAACAGATAAAATGCAGAAATTGAAGTTAACCAATGCAATGCTTTCAAACCATTAAGTAGTTGCAAATTTTTATTCTGTTTTTTTTTAATTTTGCAGCGTTTTTAACAGCAGGAGAACTAAATATTGTGGTCTTGAAACTGTTTAAATTTCAAAGGATAACGATTTTCGGTCAAGTTCAAGATCGATACATTTCCAGTTCCCGTTCAAATAAACTTGATCTTTCAGTTAATTTTAAAGTTTGGTAAACGATATGCGTCTCATCTGAAGGATATCAACAAAATATACGTTGATTTTTTGATGGGTGTAAGGTTCTTCCTGAATGATTTTTGATGTTTTTATACACCATAAGGTTGTCTTAAGTAGAAACTGGTTGGATATTTAAATTTTTCTTTTTATGTTCCATTTTTTATGAATTTCTCTCGTTTGCTAACTTGAAACTATTAGTTGAAGACTATTAGTTGTTTTCCTTTAGGAAATATTTAAAATATTTTTATAATTGAACCAGCAAATTGTTAATTAACTTAAAATCCCTGATTGTAATTTAATTTATAGTTTCTTCTTAGTAGGATGCATAATAATTCTATAGTTTATTCAGAATGGGTAAGTTGTTTGTTCACTGCTAAAAATAAAAAAAATATAGTTTTGCAAGTGGTTCAAGCGCCTTCAAAATATTTTCTTAAGGTTGAGGAGTTTTTCTTTTTCTTGTACTGAGATCCTTATTTTCTCTAATCTGCTTCCAAAGCCGTCCAATCCTGAAGTTGTCTGAGCTTTCGATTCTTCTTCTTCACGACGCCGGCTCCTTTCGAAGGTTGGCGACCCAAACAGCTAACGTTCTAACGGTTCTAGATTCAGCCATACGGAATATGTCAAGAGCAACCAAACCATCTCCGAATGTCCTTCAGCCCAGAATTTTGGCGCCTGCCGACAGACCTCTTGCCTTGGAGTTTGCCTTCTATATCAGTCGCAGAAGTCCATACCGTTCCCCTCGCTTTATGTGAAATATATAGCGCGTTTTTCTCTTCTGGATGGTTCATGGGCATGAGTTTTTTTTTGTTTTCTCATGCGATTAAGAACTTCCGAATTTGTCATCCTTTGAACCCATAATATTCTTAGTATAAGGCGACAAATATACATTTCAAAGGCATCTATTTTCTTTTCCATTGATGCATCAAGAGTCCAACACTCGCATCCGTATAGAAAAACCGAGAAAATGTAGCATCTGCCCATGCGTATCCGGAGCTCCAGGCTCAGATCTGACCTTAAGAAAAGTCTTCTCATGCATATAAATCTCTTTCTGGCTGGTTCAATGCGGCTTCTGACTTCTTTCTTCGGGTCACATTGGTCACTCACGGCACTCCCCAGATCCTTGTATAATGACATTTGCTCCACCAAAGCACCGTGGATAACCAGATGAGCTCGCATGAGGAGACCGGAGTTTTCACTATGCCATACTACATGATCCATGAGCCTTTGCAAGTCCTGCGCATTCTCCGCTAGAACAACGGTGTCGTCGGCATACCTGATGTTAATGACTACTTTCCCGTTGGCCTTAGCCCCTCCTTCGATATCTTCTAGCGCTTCTTTGAAGAAACCCTCAGAATATAAATTGAATAAGAGCGGATAGATTGAACATGTCATGTTTCTCTTGCAGCTTTTGAATCTCATTACATTTCTCAGACATCCACAGTTCTTTTGCATCCCTGCACTTTCTCCTAATCCTTCTGTTCAGTTCAACGTATAGTGTTGGATTTGCCCCATGAGTTCTTCTCTCATTCATGAGTTCCAAGATTTCAAGGGTCATCCATTCTGTTTTCATGTTAGCTTTAGGATATCCAGGACGATTTCATCTTATTCCAGGTTTCCTCTGGATCGGTATCGTCTTGATTTTGCAAGTTTGACAATTCACATTCGATCTTGTGATACGACCTGTGTTCTCAGCAGGAGGTTTCCAGATGTATAATCTACCAGGGTGTTGTTTAAAGAACGTATTGGCAAGAAACAGGTCTCATTCTGTACAGAATTGGACAAGCCTATCTCCTCTAGTATTCCTTTCGCCCAGGCCGTAGTGCCCTACATCACTCTCCCTTCCGGAAACCGATTTTCGCATTAAAGTCCCCCAGGACCATATTTAATTCGCATTTTTTCGTGAGTTTCATCGCCTCTTCTATCGTTGAGTAAAAATCTTCTATTTCATCTTCACTTTTATCATTTGTTGGGGCACATTATGTTCAGGTTTCGATGTGTGGTTTGTAGTTTCAGTAGCACAAGCACAACCCGGTTGTTGAAGGGTATGAACTCTATAACCGATCTATCCATGTCCTTCTTAACAAGTATAGCAGTCCCGTATCGGTGGAAAGTATCTGTTCCTCTAAAAACTGCTGTCTTTCACCAATGCTAGTTTTGGTCCGCCTCGGGATACCACCCATTTCTTCCCCTATCCGCCACCTGGGGAGGCACCCGATGGGGGACTAGCAACCCCCACACGGGAGCTTTCGATTACCAGAACTTTATATCTAAAATTTTGTTCTAAGGAAATGTTTTTGCTAAATAATACTTTTGAGAAACAAATCTTATCGGAATTGTGTCAAAGACTAACCATTTTCTTTAGATGGACATTTTTGCTCAACTTTCCTTCTACAGAAATACTAGAGTCTCTCTATAAGAAGAATCTTTACGTATAGAGAAATATAACTCACCTTCAGGGTTAAAGTGGTTGAAAACCCAATTATCGTAGCCCTTTTCATGCAAATGAGTACCTTTAAAATTCCTGGAAACGGTTGTAAATGCAACTAATCGAAACGTTGTGACTGTATGCAAAGCTTTGGAGCTTCAAGTCACAGTTTATAGCTGATATTTTTTGATTTTCAGTGGATGATGCGAGCGGAAAATACTCAACCGGATGGTTTTGGGGCAACAACTATTGGCTGGGATCGAAAAGCTTATGCGAAAATATCGAGCCAAACCCCAACGGGTTCATGACAAATGTTAGTATGCTCGGTCCTCCATAAGGAAGCAATTCATCACTGCACTATTTTAGAATCGTTCCAGGGTGGTACGAAGTGCGAATGTTCATCCGCCAGATAGTCCAAGTCAAGCTCATGGATATCGGGTGGGGTCGTTGGATCAGGCTTCAGTTCCTCCATTTTCTGTGTCATATTTCGTGTTAAAACTCGATGTTAATGATAGTTTTTCCCAGGAAGTATGTAGGATGGAATCGATGTGTTAACCCATGTTGTTCACATGGGTTTTTCTCCTTTTAGGACCGGCTGCTCTCTGTGGGGCTGTGCTTGCCCCAAGTATGTCTGGACGAAGACGTTGAACTAATAATGCAGGAAACTTCTGCAGAATCTGATAGAGTAGCTGTGGATGTGCTTTCAATAAAATCTAATCATCAGCGTTACATCGTGTGGCAGGATCAAACGTTTCTGATACTTTGGTAAAAAATTCCTCCTCTGATGTATTTGCACGCTTTACACAATGTTCGCTTCTTTTAGTGTTATCACTGCGATGGCAGCCTGTGGTTTATCCGTTGGTACCTTATTCGACTACTACCTAGAATACCAGAAGAACCGAAACGTGACAACCATCACCCAAAGGTTCTCCGTTCCCAGCTTATCATCCACCAACGGTAAGTGACACTGTACAAGAACCTTTCTGACCCAGATTCGGTGTTATACTTAAAAAAAAAATGTATTTCCATCAGTTACGCGTTGTGGCCACTCAGTAAAGAGATATATTTATAGGGAAATCTGGAATTTATGTTGTAAATACGAACGATGGTAACAACAATAATGGAAACGCGTCTTCAATTGAACCCTCTTCTACAACGTCGCGCGAAACTGTTACAAGTATGTACTTAAAGTAATACCGGTTTGGTGTTGGGCCATTTTCTTCGGTTCTTCCTCTGTCTTCCAGTCTAACATTTCAATGCATTGAAAAGACATCCTTCAGGGTGGGATACACTGTGTCTTCTGACTTGTTCTCTTCAATAATATGGTTTTAGAACTTGTTTAGCACTGCCAATATTTAAAAACACGCAAATTTGCAATCCTTTTCTTACTTTTGACCTTTTTAATTTTTTTTCCGAAACAAAGAATAATAAAGTAACATTTTTTGCAGCAAAAAATTCGAAAACAATTTTCAGTCGTTTGGAGGTAATCATTTTGTTTTTGGAAGGAGAAAATAGAAAAAATACATAAAACAAGAAATTGCAGACCATCCTGTCCATGGCAACCAAAAAAAATTATGAAATCCCCAAATTCTGTCCCCTTTTACAGAGTGTCCCAACGATAGAGTAAAGCAAATTTACGCCTAATCAGTATTATTTGTTTCCAAATTCTCATTGTTATATTGTAAACGTGCTAAACGCGCATATTTTCTGTTTTTTTTATGCTGCTTTCGGCTTTTTATAATATATTTTAGTTTATTTTTGAATTCTTATGTATATTTTATTTTTTTTTATCAAAATATGAACGAAAATTTGATAGCTTTTCAGTTATTCGACTTTAACGATGAAAATTCGTGTTTTGAGGAGGACTTTAACGATGAAAATTCGTGTTTTGAGAAAATTTGAGGGGAGAATCGATTTTTTATCGTAAACTATAAAAAAGTTGGAATTTTGAGTTTCAAAATACGCCAACTTAAATGAAAATTATGACCGCTCTGTAGTTTCAAGAGAGAAAGAAAGAGATCGGAGAAACTTTCGATATATCAACACCAGGAAAATGCAAATTTCCATCGTTAAATCCGAATAAAACTGTCCAATTTTTGTTCATCATTTATATAACAAAAAAAATTTAAATCACATAGGAATTCAAAAATAAAATAAAAGATAGAATTTCTAATTCAGACGCACTCTGAAAGTATTTTTAAAATATGCGCGTTTAGTAACATTACGATGACAATTTTGAAACCAGTTTACTTCACTCTATTGTTGGGACACCTTGTACATTCGACTAACTTGATCACGTTTTTATCAAATAATCAGCTTTTGCACTTTATCGACCTGTAAAATTAACTTCCTAGCAAATTCCACTTGTAAAAGACAAGAAAATTTTCAAAATTCTTCTTTTTTTCAAAAGAAATATTGACTGCGCCAATTTCGTGCCCGAACGAACATGAATATGTTTTTGAGACAAGTTCCAACTGGGAAGTTGGACTTAATTTTGTTTACTGTTAATATAAATTATATTTTAAATAGGGCGCTACAACAACTGGTACATAAATCTTATCTCAAGCATGAACCAAAAAAATGTATGCGACATTTTTTATTGTTACGACTAACGTGGAGGTTGTCTTCGGTGTCACGTGCAACTGCTTCTGAAGATGCGCTTGCAACTGCTGGCGAAACGTCAGGACAAGCTTAAACCTAACTGTGACTAATTGAACGTTTTTCAACTAAAATCTGTGTTTAGTCAATAATATTGATGGTAATTTTTGTGTATAAGAAACTTACAAGAAACACTTATCCGCTTTAATGCCAGAAAAATTACTATAAAATCCCAAAATTATCATTTAGTGTTTCATTTTTCTAGGATTAATTATTAGGGAACTGATACTGTCGTTCTCAGTGCGGGCAAATCTGAAGACAATTTGCGACCAGACGGTCGGAAGCGATACCATTCCAGTTCTTCATGGATTAAAAGCCATCAGCATGGCTTGGGTCATATTAGGACATACCTGCATTGTGGCATTCAAATACTCTGGTAAATATTAAGTTGTAGTACAAAAAATCACTAATTTAGCCACAATTTTTCGATATTCCAGACAACATGGACTATAGGAAAGTGGTACAAAAGGAATTATGGTTCCAGACAATCTCAAACGGAGCCTTCAGTGTTGATACGTTCTTTTTTGTCAGTGGTTTACTGGTGTCGTTCCTGTATTTCAGAACAAATGCCAAAGGAAAGCTGGATCCACTTTCAAAAGGACGAAATGGATTTGTGGCCGGTCTTTTACATTTTCTGGGTTTAATGTTTTATCGATTTGCCAGGTAAGAAAGGATACTTACGTACTAAGTGCGTGAGTTTGCACAAAATAACCAGCAAAGAAACCAGGCGAAAAACATGATTAAAGACGAAATAATTTTGCGATAAATCGGTCAAATTGGGTAAAGTAAAAGTTTGCAGCACAAAACGCCAGGTTATTTTCTTTTTAAAGTATCATTGTACACAGAGGGCCACTAAACTTAAGTATAAACCTTCTTCCACTTTAATGCTCGTACATTATCATCTCCTTGGGCGAGAACTTATTTTCGCAATTCGGATATCGTTCCTGCGGCCCCCTTTGGTTCCCTAGTACTCATATGAAGAATTATGCATTGCTCTTCTCTCAGAGAATGTCCAATGGTCCAGCTCCCAATATTTTAGGTTTTTGTCCATCTTTAGCGCTTTTTTATATGATTTTTGTCGATGTTTGTAGTGACAGACAAAACTTGAAGTCTTGATTTTTCCGCTATTTAATGAGTTACAATTTTTTGAAAATGCTAATTCATTTGCTCATCAAAACACATTTTTAGAAAAATTCTCAAACATCAAAAGTATGAATTTACTGGAATTTTCTTCGTACATATTTCAACGGCAGTCTTTTTTGTATGTAGGCTGAATTTGAAGCTGGGACCTACACTGGTTAAGGATTTGTGATTTTTTTGAAAAACGCTCGCACATTGAATGTGCATCATAGAGAAAACCTGATTTCAAAAACCTCTCAAAAAGTAACGTGCTGTCCAAAATCAATAAAATTTTGTCTACACATAGAATAAGGTTTTGGTTATATGCACAAAAAATTTCAAGCTTTGATAGTCCTCAGTACTTAAGGTTTGGATTTTTTGAAGCTCCCACAGATTGAGATTCAACAGAAGGCGGAAAAAAATCAACGTAAAGTCCGAAAGCATTCAAATTTCTCCTGCCTAAAGGCTCAAGACCTGGTTACATCTAGATAAAAAAGACACTATTTAATGAGTTATGGTTTTTTGAATGCTATCGCATTCAAGATACATCACAAAGTTGGAAACCCAACTTCAAAAATTTGTCTTCTGTTAATTCCAAAATTTAAACCTCCTTGAAATGAACGTTATATTGCAGACTTAGCGTTCCCTACGTGTTCTCTTTGGGTGTAAACATAGTGGTGATGAAATGGTTCAATTACAACTCAGTCTTTGAGCCACCAACGATGGACCATGTGAATTGTCCTGATTATTGGTGGAGGAATGTTTTGTACATTAACACTCTTTTTCCTGTTAACGAAATGGTAAGCAGACACTTAATGCAGCATGGAGAAACGTCCAGTCTGCAAACTGTATTTGACCAGAAACGATTAGATTTTTCTGCTTTGCAGTGTATGCTTTGGAGCTGGTATCTTTCAGACGACACCCAATTCTACGCTGTGGGGGCCGTCATTTTGATTTTAGCCGCCAGGTAAGTTAGGCGAGTAATTTCTTGCAAAATGTCCCATTTTTATCTATTTTTGTACTTCCTAAATATCCTTAGCTTAGCTTGAGAACCATTGCGAACATTGTCGGTTTTACTTGTCCTTCCTGTGCACTATACACTTTATTTCCAAAAAATCATGGGTAGAACACTAGAAAGGCGCACACTGTCCTTTTGAGATTGTTTAATAGAGAAAACTTGGCACTATAAACTGGGAAAGCTGCATTTAATTAGAAAATTTCCGCGAATTTTTAGTCATTAGCATCCGAAGCTGTAAATAGACAATAGAAGATCCATTTTCATAAATGTATAATTAAAACACTAGACAACTTATACAAATGCTTGATATGCGGCTTAATAACGCAATATGGCTCTACAAGCTCTGAAAATTGCACTCATTTTGCGATTTCCTCAGATTTTTCTCGAATTTATGGCAAAATCTTCACATGGACAGAAGAATGGTGAATCCTAGATTTTCAAAAAATCCTGAGTCGAAAACTAGTAAAGCAACAACCGTGCTTTTGACAATGTTTAATAGAGAAAACTTGACACTATAGACTGGGAAAGTAGCATTTAATTAGAAAATTTCCGCGAATTTTTAAGCATTGGCATCCGAAGTTGTAAATGGACAACAGAAGATCCATTTTCATAAATTTATAATTAAAACACTAGACAAATTATACAAATGCTTAATATGCGGCTCAATAACCCAATGTGGCTCTACAAGCTCTGAAAATTGCACTCATTTCGCGATTTCCTCAGATTTTTCTCGAATTTATGGCAAAATCTTCATATGGACAGAAGAATGGTGAATCCTATATTTTCAAAAAATCCTGAGTCGAAAGCTAATAAAGCACCAACAGTGTTTTTGGCATTGTTTAATAGAGAAAACTTGGCACTATAAACTGGGAAAGCTGCATTTAATTAGAAAATTTCCGCGAATTTTTAAGCATTGGCATCCGAAGCTGTAAATAGACAACAGAAGATCCATTTTCATAAATTTATAATTAAAACACTAGACAACTTATACAAATGCTTGATATGCGGCTTATTAATGCAATGTGGCTCTACAAGCTCTGAAAATTGCACTCATTTCGCGATTTCCTCAGATTTTTCTCGAATTTGTGGCAAAATCTTTACATGGACAGAAGAATGGTGACTCCTATATTTTCAAAAAATCTTGAGTCGAAAGCTAGTAAAGCACCAACCGTGCTTTTCACATTGTTTAATAGAGAAAACTTGGAACTATAAACTGGGAAAACTGCATTTAATTAGAAAATTTCCGCGAATTTTTAAGCATTGGCATCCGAAGCTGTAAATAGACAACAGAAGATCTATTTTCATAAATTTATAATTAAAACACTAGACAACTTATACAAATGCTTGATATGCGGCTTAATAACGCAATGTGGCTCTACAAGCTCTGAAAATTGCACTCGTTTCGCGATTTCCTCAGATTTTTCTCGAATTTATGGCAAAATCTTCACATGGACAGAAGAATGGTGAATCATATATTTTGAAAAAATCCTCAGGCGAAAACTAGTAAAGTACCAACCGTGCTTTTGACATTGTTTAATAGAGAAAACTTGGCACTATAAACTGGGAAAGCTGCATTTAATTAGAAAATTTCCCCGAATTTTTAAGCATTGGCAGTCGAAGCAGTAAATAGAGAACAGAAGATCAATTATCATAAATGTATAATTAAAACACTAGACAACTTATACAAATGCTTGATATGCGGCTTAATAACGCAATATGGCTCTACAAGCTCTGAAAATTGCACTCATTTTGCGATTTCCTCAGATTTTTCTCGAATTTATGGCAAAATCTTCACATGGACAGAAGAATGGTGAATCCTAGATTTTCAAAAAATCCTGAGTCGAAAACTAGTAAAGCAACAACCGTGCTTTTGACAATGTTTAATAGAGAAAACTTGACACTATAGACTGGGAAAGTAGCATTTAATTAGAAAATTTCCGCGAATTTTTAAGCATTGGCATCCGAAGTTGTAAATGGACAACAGAAGATCCATTTTCATAAATTTATAATTAAAACACTAGACAAATTATACAAATGCTTAATATGCGGCTCAATAACCCAATGTGGCTCTACAAGCTCTGAAAATTGCACTCATTTCGCGATTTCCTCAGATTTTTCTCGAATTTATGGCAAAATCTTCATATGGACAGAAGAATGGTGAATCCTATATTTTCAAAAAATCCTGAGTCGAAAGCTAATAAAGCACCAACAGTGTTTTTGGCATTGTTTAATAGAGAAAACTTGGCACTATAAACTGGGAAAGCTGCATTTAATTAGAAAATTTCCGCGAATTTTTAAGCATTGGCATCCGAAGCTGTAAATAGACAACAGAAGATCCATTTTCATAAATTTATAATTAAAACACTAGACAACTTATACAAATGCTTGATATGCGGCTTATTAATGCAATGTGGCTCTACAAGCTCTGAAAATTGCACTCATTTCGCGATTTCCTCAGATTTTTCTCGAATTTGTGGCAAAATCTTTACATGGACAGAAGAATGGTGACTCCTATATTTTCAAAAAATCTTGAGTCGAAAGCTAGTAAAGCACCAACCGTGCTTTTCACATTGTTTAATAGAGAAAACTTGGAACTATAAACTGGGAAAACTGCATTTAATTAGAAAATTTCCGCGAATTTTTAAGCATTGGCATCCGAAGCTGTAAATAGACAACAGAAGATCTATTTTCATAAATTTATAATTAAAACACTAGACAACTTATACAAATGCTTGATATGCGGCTTAATAACGCAATGTGGCTCTACAAGCTCTGAAAATTGCACTCGTTTCGCGATTTCCTCAGATTTTTCTCGAATTTATGGCAAAATCTTCACATGGACAGAAGAATGGTGAATCATATATTTTGAAAAAATCCTCAGGCGAAAACTAGTAAAGTACCAACCGTGCTTTTGACATTGTTTAATAGAGAAAACTTGGCACTATAAACTGGGAAAGCTGCATTTAATTAGAAAATTTCCCCGAATTTTTAAGCATTGGCAGTCGAAGCAGTAAATAGAGAACAGAAGATCAATTATCATAAATGTATAATTAAAACACTAGACAACTTATACAAATGCTTGATATGCGGCTTAATAACGCAATATGGCTCTACAAGCTCTGAAAATTGCACTCATTTTGCGATTTCCTCAGATTTTTCTCGAATTTATGGCAAAATCTTCACATGGACAGAAGAATGGTGAATCCTAGATTTTCAAAAAATCCTGAGTCGAAAACTAGTAAAGCAACAACCGTGCTTTTGACAATGTTTAATAGAGAAAACTTGCCACTATAGACTGGGAAAGCTGCATTTAATTAGAAAATTTCCGCGAATTTTTAAGCATTGGCATCCGAAGCTGTAAATAGACAACAGAAGATCAATTTTCATAAATTTATAATTAAAACACTAGACAACTTATACAAATGCTTGATATGCGGCTTATTAATGCAATGTGGCTCTACAAGCTCTGAAAATTGCACTCATTTCGCGATTTCCTCAGATTTTTCTCGAATTTGTGGCAAAATCTTTACATGGACAGAAGAATGGTGACTCCTATATTTTCAAAAAATCTTGAGTCGAAAGCTAGTAAAGCACCAACAGTGTTTTTCGCATTGTTTAATAGAGAAAACTTGGCACTATAAACTGGGAAAGCTGCATTTAATTAGAAAATTTCCGCGAATTTTTAGTCATTAGCATCCGAAGCTGTAAATAGACAATAGAAGATCCATTTTCATAAATGTATAATTAAAACACTAGACAACTTATACAAATGCTTGATATGCGGCTTAATAACGCAATATGGCTCTACAAGCTCTGAAAATTGCACTCATTTTGCGATTTCCTCAGATTTTTCTCGAATTTATGGCAAAATCTTCACATGGACAGAAGAATGGTGAATCCTAGATTTTCAAAAAATCCTGAGTCGAAAACTAGTAAAGCAACAACCGTGCTTTTGACAATGTTTAATAGAGAAAACTTGACACTATAGACTGGGAAAGTAGCATTTAATTAGAAAATTTCCGCGAATTTTTAAGCATTGGCATCCGAAGTTGTAAATGGACAACAGAAGATCCATTTTCATAAATTTATAATTAAAACACTAGACAAATTATACAAATGCTTAATATGCGGCTCAATAACCCAATGTGGCTCTACAAGCTCTGAAAATTGCACTCGTTTCGCGATTTCCTCAGATTTTTCTCGAATTTATGGCAAAATCTTCACATGGACAGAAGAATGGTGAATCATATATTTTGAAAAAATCCTCAGGCGAAAACTAGTAAAGTACCAACCGTGCTTTTGACATTGTTTAATAGAGAAAACTTGGCACTATAAACTGGGAAAGCTGCATTTAATTAGAAAATTTCCCC
The DNA here is from genome assembly GCA_024550625.1 of Dendroctonus valens. Classification (NCBI taxonomy): domain Eukaryota; kingdom Metazoa; phylum Arthropoda; class Insecta; order Coleoptera; family Curculionidae; genus Dendroctonus; species Dendroctonus valens. The sequence goes on along the minus strand of JAJTJO010000018.1, from coordinate 468,267 downwards.
GAATTTTTAAGCATTGGCAGTCGAAGCAGTAAATAGAGAACAGAAGATCAATTATCATAAATGTATAATTAAAACACTAGACAACTTATACAAATGCTTGATATGCGGCTTAATAACGCAATATGGCTCTACAAGCTCTGAAAATTGCACTCATTTTGCGATTTCCTCAGATTTTTCTCGAATTTATGGCAAAATCTTCACATGGACAGAAGAATGGTGAATCCTAGATTTTCAAAAAATCCTGAGTCGAAAACTAGTAAAGCAACAACCGTGCTTTTGACAATGTTTAATAGAGAAAACTTGACACTATAGACTGGGAAAGTAGCATTTAATTAGAAAATTTCCGCGAATTTTTAAGCATTGGCATCCGAAGTTGTAAATGGACAACAGAAGATCCATTTTCATAAATTTATAATTAAAACACTAGACAAATTATACAAATGCTTAATATGCGGCTCAATAACCCAATGTGGCTCTACAAGCTCTGAAAATTGCACTCATTTCGCGATTTCCTCAGATTTTTCTCGAATTTATGGCAAAATCTTCATATGGACAGAAGAATGGTGAATCCTATATTTTCAAAAAATCCTGAGTCGAAAGCTAATAAAGCACCAACAGTGTTTTTGGCATTGTTTAATAGAGAAAACTTGGCACTATAAACTGGGAAAGCTGCATTTAATTAGAAAATTTCCGCGAATTTTTAAGCATTGGCATCCGAAGCTGTAAATAGACAACAGAAGATCCATTTTCATAAATTTATAATTAAAACACTAGACAACTTATACAAATGCTTGATATGCGGCTTATTAATGCAATGTGGCTCTACAAGCTCTGAAAATTGCACTCATTTCGCGATTTCCTCAGATTTTTCTCGAATTTGTGGCAAAATCTTTACATGGACAGAAGAATGGTGACTCCTATATTTTCAAAAAATCTTGAGTCGAAAGCTAGTAAAGCACCAACAGTGTTTAGAGCATTGTTTAATAGAGAAAACTTGGCACTATAAACTGGGAAAGCTGCATTTAATTAGAAAATTTCCGCGAATTTTTAGTCATTAGCATCCGAAGCTGTAAATAGACAATAGAAGATCCATTTTCATAAATGTATAATTAAAACACTAGACAACTTATACAAATGCTTGATATGCGGCTTAATAACGCAATATGGCTCTACAAGCTCTGAAAATTGCACTCATTTTGCGATTTCCTCAGATTTTTCTCGAATTTATGGCAAAATCTTCACATGGACAGAAGAATGGTGAATCCTAGATTTTCAAAAAATCCTGAGTCGAAAACTAGTAAAGCAACAACCGTGCTTTTGACAATGTTTAATAGAGAAAACTTGACACTATAGACTGGGAAAGTAGCATTTAATTAGAAAATTTCCGCGAATTTTTAAGCATTGGCATCCGAAGTTGTAAATGGACAACAGAAGATCCATTTTCATAAATTTATAATTAAAACACTAGACAAATTATACAAATGCTTAATATGCGGCTCAATAACCCAATGTGGCTCTACAAGCTCTGAAAATTGCACTCATTTCGCGATTTCCTCAGATTTTTCTCGAATTTATGGCAAATCTTCATATGGACAGAAGAATGGTGAATCCTATATTTTCAAAAAATCCTGAGTCGAAAGCTAATAAAGCACCAACAGTGTTTTTGGCATTGTTTAATAGAGAAAACTTGGCACTATAAACTGGGAAAGCTGCATTTAATTAGAAAATTTCCGCGAATTTTAAGCATTGGCATCCGAAGCTGTAAATAGACAACAGAAGATCCATTTTCATAAATTTATAATTAAAACACTAGACAACTTATACAAATGCTTGATATGCGGCTTATTAATGCAATGTGGCTCTACAAGCTCTGAAAATTGCACTCATTTCGCGATTTCCTCAGATTTTTCTCGAATTTGTGGCAAAATCTTTACATGGACAGAAGAATGGTGACTCCTATATTTTCAAAAAATCTTGAGTCGAAAGCTAGTAAAGCACCAACAGTGTTTAGAGCATTGTTTAATAGAGAAAACTTGGCACTATAACTGGGAAAGCTGCATTTAATTAGAAAATTTCCGCGAATTTTTAGTCATTAGCATCCGAAGCTGTAAATAGACAATAGAAGATCCATTTTCATAAATGTATAATTAAAACACTAGACAACTTATACAAATGCTTGATATGCGGCTTAATAACGCAATATGGCTCTACAAGCTCTGAAAATTGCACTCATTTTGCGATTTCCTCAGATTTTTCTCGAATTTATGGCAAAATCTTCACATGGACAGAAGAATGGTGAATCCTAGATTTTCAAAAAATCCTGAGTCGAAAACTAGTAAAGCAACAACCGTGCTTTTGACAATGTTTAATAGAGAAAACTTGACACTATAGACTGGGAAAGTAGCATTTAATTAGAAAATTTCCGCGAATTTTTAAGCATTGGCATCCGAAGTTGTAAATGGACAACAGAAGATCCATTTTCATAAATTTATAATTAAAACACTAGACAAATTATACAAATGCTTAATATGCGGCTCAATAACCCAATGTGGCTCTACAAGCTCTGAAAATTGCACTCATTTCGCGATTTCCTCAGATTTTTCTCGAATTTATGGCAAAATCTTCATATGGACAGAAGAATGGTGAATCCTATATTTTCAAAAAATCCTGAGTCGAAAGCTAATAAAGCACCAACAGTGTTTTTGGCATTGTTTAATAGAGAAAACTTGGCACTATAAACTGGGAAAGCTGCATTTAATTAGAAAATTTCCGCGAATTTTTAAGCATTGGCATCCGAAGCTGTAAATAGACAACAGAAGATCCATTTTCATAAATTTATAATTAAAACACTAGACAACTTATACAAATGCTTGATATGCGGCTTATTAATGCAATGTGGCTCTACAAGCTCTGAAAATTGCACTCATTTCGCGATTTCCTCAGATTTTTCTCGAATTTGTGGCAAAATCTTTACATGGACAGAAGAATGGTGACTCCTATATTTTCAAAAAATCTTGAGTCGAAAGCTAGTAAAGCACCAACAGTGTTTAGAGCATTGTTTAATAGAGAAAACTTGGCACTATAAACTGGGAAAGCTGCATTTAATTAGAAAATTTCCGCGAATTTTTAGTCATTAGCATCCGAAGCTGTAAATAGACAATAGAAGATCCATTTTCATAAATGTATAATTAAAACACTAGACAACTTATACAAATGCTTGATATGCGGCTTAATAACGCAATATGGCTCTACAAGCTCTGAAAATTGCACTCATTTTGCGATTTCCTCAGATTTTTCTCGAATTTATGGCAAAATCTTCACATGGACAGAAGAATGGTGAATCCTAGATTTTCAAAAAATCCTGAGTCGAAAACTAGTAAAGCAACAACCGTGCTTTTGACAATGTTTAATAGAGAAAACTTGACACTATAGACTGGGAAAGTAGCATTTAATTAGAAAATTTCCGCGAATTTTTAAGCATTGGCATCCGAAGTTGTAAATGGACAACAGAAGATCCATTTCATAAATTTATAATTAAAACACTAGACAAATTATACAAATGCTTAATATGCGGCTCAATAACCCAATGTGGCTCTACAAGCTCTGAAAATTGCACTCATTTCGCGATTTCCTCAGATTTTTCTCGAATTTATGGCAAAATCTTCATATGGACAGAAGAATGGTGAATCCTATATTTTCAAAAAATCCTGAGTCGAAAGCTAATAAAGCACCAACAGTGTTTTTGACATTGTTTAATAGAGAAAACTTGGCACTATAAACTGGGAAAGCTGCATTTAATTAGAAAATTTCCGCGAATTTTTAAGCATTGGCATCCGAAGCTGTAAATAGACAACAGAAGATCCATTTTCATAAATTTATAATTAAAACACTAGACAACTTATACAAATGCTTGATATGCGGCTTATTAATGCAATGTGGCTCTACAAGCTCTGAAAATTGCACTCATTTCGCGATTTCCTCAGATTTTTCTCGAATTTGTGGCAAAATCTTTACATGGACAGAAGAATGGTGACTCCTATATTTTCAAAAAATCTTGAGTCGAAAGCTAGTAAAGCACCAACCGTGCTTTTCACATTGTTTAATAGAGAAAACTTGGAACTATAAACTGGGAAAACTGCATTTAATTAGAAAATTTCCGCGAATTTTTAAGCATTGGCATCCGAAGCTGTAAATAGACAACAGAAGATCTATTTTCATAAATTTATAATTAAAACACTAGACAACTTATACAAATGCTTGATATGCGGCTTAATAACGCAATGTGGCTCTACAAGCTCTGAAAATTGCACTCGTTTCGCGATTTCCTCAGATTTTTCTCGAATTTATGGCAAAATCTTCACATGGACAGAAGAATGGTGAATCATATATTTTGAAAAAATCCTCAGGCGAAAACTAGTAAAGTACCAACCGTGCTTTTGACATTGTTTAATAGAGAAAACTTGGCACTATAAACTGGGAAAGCTGCATTTAATTAGAAAATTTCCCCGAATTTTTAAGCATTGGCAGTCGAAGCAGTAAATAGAGAACAGAAGATCAATTATCATAAATGTATAATTAAAACACTAGACAACTTATACAAATGCTTGATATGCGGCTTAATAACGCAATATGGCTCTACAAGCTCTGAAAATTGCACTCATTTTGCGATTTCCTCAGATTTTTCTCGAATTTATGGCAAAATCTTCACATGGACAGAAGAATGGTGAATCCTAGATTTTCAAAAAATCCTGAGTCGAAAACTAGTAAAGCAACAACCGTGCTTTTGACAATGTTTAATAGAGAAAACTTGACACTATAGACTGGGAAAGTTGCATTTAATTAGAAAATTTCCGCGAATTTTTAAGCATTGGCATCCGAAGCTGTAAATAGACAACAGAAGATCCATTTTCATCAATTTATAATTAAAACACTAGACAAATTATACAAATGCTTAATATGCGGCTTAATAACCCAATGTGGCTCTACAAGCTCTGAAAATCGCACTCGTTTCGCGATTTCCTAAGATTTTTCTCGAATTCATGGCAAAATCTTCACATGGACAGAAGAATCGTGAATCCTATATTTTCAAAAAATCCTCAGTCGAAAACTAATAAAGCACCAACCGTGCTTTTGACATTGTTTAATAGAGAAAACTTGGCACTATAAACTGGGAAAGCTGCATTTAATTAGAAAATTTCCGCGAATTTTTAAGCATTTGCATCCGAAGCTGTAAATAGACAACAGAAGATCAATTTTCATAAATGTATAATTAAAACACTAGACAACTTATACAAATGCTTGATATGCGGCTTAATAACGCAATGTGGCTCTACAAGCTCTGAAAATAGCACGCGTTTCGCGAATTCCTCAGATTTTTCTCGAATTTATGGCAAAATCTTCACATGGACTGAAGAATGGTGAATCCTATATTTTCAAAAAATCCTGAGTCGAAAGCTAATAAAGCACCAACAGTGTTTTTGGCATTGTTTAATAGAGAAAACTTGGCACTATAAATTGGGAAAGCTGCATTTAATTAGAAAATTTCCACGAATTTTTAAGCATTGGCGTCCGAAGCTGTAAATAGACAACAGAAGATCCATTTCATAAATGTATAATTAAAACACTAGACAACTTATACAAATGCTTGATATGCGGCTTAATAACGCAATGTGGCTCTACAAGCTCTGAAAATTGCACTCGTTTCGCGATTTCCTAAGATTTTTCTCGAATTCATGGCAAAATCTTCACATGGACAGAAGAATCATGAATCCTATATTTTCAAAAAATCCTCAGTCGAAAACTAGTAAAGCACCAACCGTGCTTTTGACATTGTTTAATAGAGAAAACTTGACACTATAAACTGGGAAAGCTGCATTTAATTAGAAAATTTCCGCGAATTTTTAAGCATTGGCATCCGAAGCTGTAAATAGACAACAGAAGATCCATTTTCATAAATTTATAATTAAAACACTAGACAACTTATACAAATGCTTGATATGCGGCTTATTAATGCAATGTGGCTCTACAAGCTCTGAAAATTGCACTCATTTCGCGATTTCCAAAGATTTTTCTCGAATTTATGGCAAAATCTTCACATGGACAGAAGAATGGTGAATCCTATATTTTCAAAAAATCCTGAGTCGAAAGCTAAGAAAGCACAAACAGTGTTTTTGGCATTGTTTAATAGAGAAAACTTGGCACTATAAACTGGGAAAGCTGCATTTAATTAGAAAATTTCCCCGAATATTTAAGCAATGACATCCGAAGCTGTAAATAGACAACAGAAGATCCATTTTCATAAATGTATAATTAAAATACTAGACAACTTATACAAATGCTTCATATGCGGCTTAATAACGCAATGTGGTTCTACAAGCTCTGAAAATTGCACTCATTTCGCGATTTCCAAAGATTTTTCTCGAATTTATGGCAAAATCTTCACATGGACAGAAGAATCGTGAATCCTATATTTTCAAAAAATCCTCAGTCGAAAACTAGAAAAGCACCAACCGTGCTTTTGACAATGTTTAATAGAGAAAACTTGCCACTATAATCTGGGAAAGCTGCATTTAATTAGAAAATTTCCGCGAATTTTTAAGCATTGGCATCCGAAGCTGTAAATAGACAACAGAAGATCCATTTTCATAAATTTATAATTAAAACACTAGACAACTTATACAAATGCTTGATATGCGGCTTAATAACGCAATGTGGCTCTACAAGCTCTGAAAATTGCCCTCATTTCGCGATTTCCTCAGATTTTTTTCGAATTTATGGCAAAATCTTCACATGGACAGAAGAATGGTGAATCCTATATTTTCAAAAAATCCTGAGTCGAAAGCTAATAAAGCACCAACAGTGTTTTTGCCATTGTTAAATAGAGAAAACTTGGCACTATAAACTGGGAAAGCTGCATTTAATTAGAAAATTTCCGCGAATTTTTAAGCATTGGCATCCGAAGCTGTAAATAGACAACAGAAGATCCATTTTCATAAATTTATAATTAAAACACTAGACAACTTATACAAATGCTTGATATGCGGCTTATTAATGCAATGTGGCTCTACAAGCTCTGAAAATTGCACTCATTTCGCGATTTCCTCAGATTTTTCTCGAATTTGTGGCAAAATCTTTACATGGACAGAAGAATGGTGACTCCTATATTTTCAAAAAATCTTGAGTCGAAAGCTAGTAAAGCACCAACAGTGTTTTTCGCATTGTTTAATAGAGAAAACTTGGCACTATAAACTGGGAAATCTGCATTTAATTAGAAAATTTCCCCGAATATTTAAGCAATGGCATCCGAAGCTGTAAATAGACAACAGAAGATCCATTTTCATAAATGTATAATTAAAACACTAGACAACTTATACAAATGCTTGATATGCGGCTTATTAATGCAATGTGGCTCTACAAGCTCTGAAAATTGCCCTCATTTCGCGATTTCCTCAGATTTTCCTCAAATTTATGGCAAAATCTTCACATGGACAGAAGAATGGTGAATCCTAGATTTTCAAAAAATCCTGAGTCCAAAACTAGTAAAGCATCAACAGTGTTTTTCGCATTGTTTAATAGAGAAAACTTGGCACTATAAACTGGGAAAGCTGCATTTAATTAGAAAATTTCCGCGAATTTTTAGTCATTAGCATCCGAAGCTGTAAATAGACAACAGAAGATCCATTTTCATAAATGTATAATTAAAACACTAGACAACTTATACAAATGCTTGATATGCGGCTTAATAACGCAATATGGCTCTACAAGCTCTGAAAATTGCACTCATTTTGCGATTTCCTCAGATTTTTCTCGAATTTATGGCAAAATCTTCACATGGACAGAAGAATGGTGAATTCAATATTTTCAAAACATCCTGAGTCGAAAACTAGTAAAGCAACAACCGTGCTTTTGACAATGTTTAATAGAGAAAACTTGACACTATAGACTGGGAAAGTTGCATTTAATTAGAAAATTTCCGCGAATTTTTAAGCATTGGCATCCGAAGTTGTAAATAGACAACAGAAGATCCATTTTCATAAATTTATAATTAAAACACTAGACAAATTATACAAATGCTTAATATGCGGCTTAATAACGCAATGTGGCTCTACAAGCTCTGAAAATTGCACTCATTTCGCGATTTCCTCAGATTTTTCTCGAATTTATGGCAAAATCTTCACATGGACAGAAGAATGGTGAGTCCTATATTTTCAAAAAATCCTGAGTCGAAAACTAGTAAAGCACCAACAGTGTTTTTGCCATTGTTAAATAGAGAAAACTTGGCACTATAAACTGGGAAAGCTGCATTTAATTAGAAAATTTCCGCGAATTTTTAAGCATTGGCATCCGAAGCTGTAAATAGACAACAGAAGATCCATTTTCATAAATTTATAATTAAAACACTAGACAAATTATACAAATGCTTAATATGCGGCTTAATAACCCAATGTGGCTCTACAAGCTCTGAAAATTGCACTCATTTCGCGATTTCCTCAGATTTTTCTCGAATTTATGGCAAAATCTTCACATGGACAGAAGAATGGTGAATCTTATATTTTAAAAAAATCCTGATGCAAAAACTTGCGTAACTCAGTTCGTGCTTTTCAGCTATTTAATAAAGAAAATTTAGCACTATAAACTGGGAAAGTTTACTTAAATTAGAAAATTTCTGCAATTTTTTACACATTGCCAACGACTGCAGCTGCAAATAGACAACAGAGCATTGAACACTCCATTTTCAAAAATTTGCAATTAAAAACCCAGAAAAACTAGACAACTGGTCGTTGTATCATTTAAGCGAGGAAACTTGGATCTGTTAGCCCTAAAAATGTCACTCAGCTGACGATTTTCTTCGATTTTTCTCGCATTGAAAACCACACAAAGTCCAATCTTGCTAGCTCAAAAACGGTCGAATACCGAGACGCGCCGGTTAACCCAGAAAAATTGCCTGTTTAAATCTTTAGAAGCTCGATGAACTGAACAATTTCTTCCACCTGAGTCGGAGGCAATAACACATAAACTCCGGAGCCCGAAAGGTGGACAGCACAGAACAGCTCTGAACACATTATTTAACAAAAATTCCTAAGCACGAACAAGAATAGCAAAAAAAAGGAAGGTCACTTATTGAAGAAAATTTGGCTCTGTGAACTGTCCAAATTTTCCTTTCTTTTTAGTTTTCTTCATATTTAAATATCCCTAAGTAAACATCCATCAACCCTAGTCACCCTACTTCTTAGGTAGTTAAATAGAGGAAACGTGGCTCTGCAAGCCCTGAAAATGTTGTTGACCTAGTCATTTTTCCCAAATACATGCGGTTTATCTCAGATGCTGTTAATTACATCCAGACAATCATCGGTAATGGCTTCCATCGGTGGTAAGGTCGGCAGGTCTTAAACGGACTCGTGCACTTTCCTTAAGACTTTCCTGGGTGCACCTTTGAGGTTTCAGGTATCAAAAATTTCCGACTTGCGTGCTAAAAACCCAAGTCCATATTGCTAGGCCTTGGTACCTCTTTGTCTTCCAATGTAGGACAGATTGAAGGAAAAATGGAACCACATATGAAAATCGCTAATTTTCAACCTAACACTTTCTCTGGTTTTATTTCAGTCACTTTAAAGCCGCAGCAGTGTTATTGGCACTTTTCTCAGCTAGTTCCTGGATAACAACTGCCTATATTGCCTACAGCAACAGTCACGTTCCAGGAGCCGATGATCCTCTGGCTTTGTTTGACAAAATCTACGATAAACCTTGGACCAGACTGGGACCTTATATGGTGGGCATGTGCGTTGGATGGCTCTTGTTCAAGAAAGACTGTAGAATATCAATGTCCAAGGTAGAACCTGAACAGAACCCAAACACTAATTGCTGCTACTTAAATAATTTAACTTTTCAGTTGTGGGTGTTGATCGGATGGGTATCCTCCTTCGCTCTACTCCTAGCTCTGGTTTATGGTTTGTATGAAGTGCATCTTTCTCCAATAGCAGGAGCTGCCTACAGCTCGCTCAGTCACACTGCATGGGCTGCAGCCCTGGCATGGATCGTGGTAGCTTGTGTAACTGGCTATGGAGGTAAGTGATAAGAGGTGCATTTGAGACATTTTCCAGTTTAATTATATGTTTGGGGCTTTTGCAGGTATGATCAATAAACTCCTTTCGCTGCCGATATTGTACCCTTTCAGCAGAGTCACCTATTGCGCCTACCTGGTGCATCCCTTGCTGATCAGATTCATGGTTATGACGATGGACAGTCCAGTCCATTTAGGGAGAGTTTCCACTGTTATTATTTTCTTGGGACAAGTTCTGGCGTCCTATATTATCTCTTTTATATTGTCCATCAGCTTCGAGGCGCCGGTTGTTTCAATGTTAAGAATCATTTCGAAGGTTGTTAGTCATAAAAGGCACACATCCAGCAGCTTGTAACGTGTAAAAAACGCTTTTTTTTGCTTTATTCTATGCTCAACCGAACTGAGTCGATTCTCATCTTCTACCTACTAATGGAACATGTTGTTGGATTTGATGATCTTCATATGGAAAAGTACTAAATAGGATATTTTTTAATTTATTTTAGTTTTGTAGAGTTTGAACAGTCTGAAGGAAATGTAGCGAGCACGTTAATGATACCTACATGAAAAATGATTCAAAAAAGTATGCATTTTGCACAGGAAAACAAAGGGCGAAGCAACAGTTTAAAATTTTCTGATTATATTCATAGGTATAACTGCACAGTTCAAGTTACTTTGGGGTGAAAACACAACGTTTCGCCCGTCTAGGGGGGTTATTTTTTCCTTTGGAATGTATGCTTATTACCATATCAGTAACGTTAAAATGAAATAGCCCGGGCGTAAGCAAATAGCCAAAGATATTAGATTATACTCGGTACCGTTTCATTCTGTATATATTTATTGCTTGATATGTTTGTGTAAATAAATAGCAATTAGTAATCTTGCCAAACGGGGTTTTGTTTCAACAACTTTCCCTAAAAGCTTGCACTGAAGGTGACGAAAGGTATCTGAAAAAGTGAGCAGATTACAAATTTTTTCAGGAAAAGCAGTGAGTTTCAATGAGCGAAAAGTGACCGAAAACCGCATTTCCACAAGAAACACCACTAAGAAAAGTTGTTAAAAAAAATATTATCTATCAAGCGACCACACTTTTAACTAGGCAGATTCAGGCCTGATATATTACAAAAAATACTGTTATATATTAAAATATCTCATACAAATTGTACCTGCGTACCTCGTGTATAGATGGCGCTAACCATTGCAGAACTTCCAACTCTAGCCTAACTTCATAACGCTTCCACTATGCTCATTAACCTAACATTTTCCCATAGTAATTTGTGTTCGTAAATAAACAAACCCGGTTTTTGTGTCGCGTTTTCTGAACTTTTGTGAATTTTTAAAACTGGAGCAGCCATGAGCCGACGTAAGAAAGTTAAGGTAAGAAGACACTTTTTATTAATAGGGATTAATTTGGTTCTTACTTGATTAGTTGTTTGTATGAGTTAGCAAAGGGCTAGTGTGTAGCTGTTGACTAGCGGTTTAATGTTAAAAAAGTAGTTATTTTACCGCAGTGAACGCTACTAGCACTTTAAAGTCTTCTCCGAGAGGGAAGGGTTGAAGTCTCTTTTATTCCACTTTTTTTCCGGTGCGGTTGGGAAATGCTCTCTTACGAACACCCAGGACTCCAGCTTAGCTGTCTACCCACTAAAACCCTTCCTGACCTCCGAAGTGGTGTTGGGCCTAGCACCGCGGTCATTTCTGTCCTATTGTGCCTTCGTATTTTACTCCCTCATTGTCCCTGTGTATTCCTGGTGTGACCTGGTCTGGTAGAACTTCATCTCCTCCCAGGAGTCTTCGTCTACCTGTTGCATATGACCTGCAGTGACACATAATATGTAGAGCAGTTTCGTCCTCTAATTCACACCCCCTGCAGGTCGGTTGATCGCTCAGTCCCATCCTGAAGAGGTGTTTTTTTGCAGGGGACGTGTCCTGTTAAAAAGGCCATCATCCTCCTTATTTTTTTGCCTGCTGAGGTCTAGCAGTTCGTTTTTATGCACTGGTTGTGGAGGTCGCACCAACTGCCTGGCGGTAAGGAGTTGCGGTGTCTCCTCCCAGTACTTTTTATGTCCTTCCAAGATCCATTGCCCAACTCCCGCCCTACCTTGGGCATGAGATATACCACAAGCAGGATCTTGGTTGGTCAAGGTTGCTCGGCCGCTGCCTTAGCAATTTTCGCAGCAATCTCGTTTCCTTTGCTCCTGTTTGTCCCAGTTGCTCAAGTGAGTTTTACTCTGTTTGAGTGCCCAGCCAGGGTCGTAAGTTCTTTTCACAATCTAGCACACATCGTGACCTGATTGTGGCTTTATTAAGTGCCTTTAGTGGCTTCATCTCCGGTTACGATCGTAATATGCTAACGTGTGTAGGTTCTTTCCCTCGTTTTCCGGGCGCAATTTGTTACTTGCTTGAAAAGCGGTCCTGATTGTACCCAGGTTTAAGGTAATCCTTTCCCCGGTTCTTCCTCTTTCGACTATACCAGCGCCTGTGCTCGATGCTGTTTCTGTGCCTTCCGTATACCATACGGAGTCCCCTGTGAGAGCTGATGAAGTCGCTCCACCATCTCGCCCCTCATCCAGAACATAAGTTCTGAAATTCTTAGAGTTTTAATTCGATCAGCTTTCAATCCCATGGGTTCGACTGTCCTCAGCTTTCTGAAGATCGCTGCTTTCCTGAGGGCACCGTCACCCATACGGTAAGCGCGTCTTAGGGCCTCAGCTTCGATGGATGTATTCCACTTTGGTCTGTATACATAAAAATAAAACAAGTGCACCCGAAATTTTCAAAAAAAAAAATGTTTGAAGACATTGTCTCTTTCGTCTTGATGGTACTGTATATATTAACACCAGTCGGTTTTCTTTAGACTGATCTTAAAGACGAGAAAGAAGAAAAACCAATTCCAACTGAGCCGGAGGCTCTAGACGGTCAAGACAAGCAAAAGACTGCGGTGAATGAAAAGCGACCGGGTCCTAGCACCAGCAAAGGGAATTTGACTAAGAAAGATAAAAAAGATGACTCCAAAAAAGAAAAAGATGATGATAAGCAAGATATTGACTCGGAGCTTGATGACCCGGTTATCAAAGAACTATTTTCCGGCCTAGACGGGGCTGCGTTTCAAAGCAGGATGCCATTCGACAAACTGACTTCAACAGAAGCTGCATGTTTTCCTGGTTAGTGCTCAACAGCCACAAATTTGAATTCAAACTTTGCTTTAAATTCGTCGGTTTCTTTGGGACTTTTTACTTACTATTGTCTACTTGTATTTATTACTGTTTTCACCTGTCTATCATCAGGATGCTAATGATCAACAATTTAAACGTTTAAGTTTACTTTTCTTTATATTTCCGTTCTTTTCGAGAACTCGAATGAGTTTCATTCATGTCATTCTATAACCCGGGAAATTAATTGCTATTGCAGATATTGCCACTGCAGCGCTACAAACAATTAAAGTCTACTTGAATATACGAAACCGAATCCTCCAAATGTGGCTGAATAATCCTAAACAGCAGTTGATTTTGGACAATACCATTGAAAATATGGAACCGCCCTTCAATAGTGACCTGCCTCTGCTCAAGAGAATTCACGCGTTTTTAGAGAGAAACGGATTCATTAACTTTGGAATTTTCAAAAGGTAGTTAAACAAACAAAATCGGGGGCGAAGCCGTGAAAGCACAGTTTATGATTTGCTTTTAGACTGCAGCCGATTCCCAGCAAAAAATATGGCAAAGTTATTGTGATTGGGGCAGGCATAGCTGGACTGGCAGCCGCTCAACAACTTCAACAGTTCGGCTTGGAAGTTATCGTTTTAGAATCTCGAGACCGAGTTGGTGGACGGATTGCTACTTTTAGAAAAGGTAAGTTTTTTTTGGCTGGTCAAATATGCCCATCACCTTTGATAGCGACTTAAATTTGAACAGTACTGTATTTGTATTTGTATCTGTTCTAGGCAACTACATCGCTGACTTGGGCGCTATGGTAGTAACTGGCCTTGGAGGCAATCCAGTAACAACGCTAAGCAAGCAGATTGATATGGAGCTGCATAGGATTAGGCAGAAATGCCCCCTGTACCAGTCCTGTGGCGTTACAGTCGATAAGGATAAAGATGAAATGGTCGAACGGGAATTTAATAGGTATTTTTACAGACTCATTTTATCTGTTTTTAATATTGAGTTTAGCAAGTTAATTCCAGTAGTAGTAAACATCTTTATTTCTAAAAAAAAAGGCTATCGACCCATCGGTCTTTCTGCCCTTGTTCAATACATGTAGTCTTAATCTAAATAAAAAACAAATATGAAAATTCTCTTATTCTAGGTTAACAATATTATTAAATAAACTTTCCAATTCTAATGACAAGAAAAAATTATTTTACTGTCCAGCAGTCAGCTGCGCTTGTAAGTGTTCGAGTAGCGTTGATGTAGGGAAACGGAAGCGGGATTGTCTGGTTGGCCTTGTAAGACAAAGGGGATTCAGTATGGTCCAGTTGTAGGGGTTGTTTGTCCATTTTGTCTGTAGGTGTATGAGTCTTTCGGAAATCTTTGTCATGTTTGTGCGTTCGTATAGTAGTTGGGTGGAGGGGTTGTGTAGTGGGTTTTGGGGGTGTCTTATTCGTGTTATTAGTCTTAGTGCAATTTGTTCTGTTGTTTGTATATAACGCTTTGTCCTTTCTGTTCCGTTGGTCATGAGTATATGTCCATAGTCTAGCAAGGGTCTACAAATAGCTTTATATATTTTGGTGGCGGTGTTTGTGCTAATTCCTCTGTCTTTGTAGGTTAGTGATCGGAAGTGTTTTGTTCTCTTTATTGTTTCTGCCCTGATGTTTCGTATGTGTTTGTGGAGTTAATTCTATTATCTTCAATATTACCAATCTCATCTCCTAATAATAGGATCTTTTGCTTGAATTCAAGGGGGAAAATCGCATTTGTTTAGGGAGAGCAGTCGGAACAATAGCGAGCTGAACGGACCGTTTTTTACTTTGAAACCGTCCAACTTAAGATCATAGCTCGGACTTCAAGTCGGCTTGGAAATATAAAGAAAAGCTTAATTTTGACCTGCTGAAAGTTTAAATACATTCGGAGTTTGCGTTGATTAAAAACATTACAAATGAGGGTATAACAATGGGTGCGGATCGAAAAGGCATTTTTCCAAAATTTTTAGCGACAACTAGGAATGATGAGCTTCTAGATGGTTTAAATTTTGGAAATATAGAGAAAAAAGATCAGTTGCAAACGCTTGAAAGTTTGAGCATTTTCGGACTGTGCGCTGATTTTTCAAAAACTGTCAAAAGTAGGGTGTTTTTCCAAAATATGCAGCGACAAAACTGGGCCCTCTAGAAGGCTGACATTTTGAGAAAAAAGATCGGTTTTTAGTGTCTGAAAGCTCGAAAAAATTACAAACATTACATAAAAGGGATGTAATAAAGTAGCTCATTGTCTGTTATGGCTTTCCTTTTGTATTTGAACCTGTTTAGCATCAAAATTATTCATTAGAATTCGGAATTAATTAATCAAGTTTGAAATAATGACTGAATTAACTTGCAAAGTTTTACTCTTAATTCTGTTAAAGAAACAATCAATTTCAATGCTTAAGTGTTTATCTTCATCGTAAATAATCAACGAATATTAATTCTACCACTAAATTCAATAAATCATTTCATCGTCATTATTCCTTTAATCAACTGTGTATGCTTGTTCTCGTCTAATAATTGGTTATCGATTTTCGACTTAAAATTAGCATTGATTTTGAATTCTTCTAATGATTTTTTTTTATTTCAGGCTGCTTGAGGCAACATCCTACCTCTCGCATCAGCTGGATTTTAACTATGCTGGAAATAAGCCCGTAAGTCTTGGACAAGCGTTGGAATTGGTCATCAAGCTCCAAGAGAAACATGTAAAGGAAAAACAAATCAGTCATCTGAAATCGGTGATTGCGCTTCAGGTAAATATTGGATTTAATTTGTTTGGGTAACACTGTCCTCTCACAAATCATTGTTTGCATTTTTATCGTCGCTCGTTTTCTGTTCTAGGACAAACTGAATGAAAATCACCATTCTCGTATACGCATTAAGGAATCCATGCAAGGAATCCACGACAAATTTAAAGAGCTATCTGATCTTGACGACAAAAGAGACTTTGATCAGGAGTTTGAGTTCAGGTGCAGTCGAAGGTATAAGATGCGGATTACGTCCATTTGTCCAAATTTTTTCACACCTCAAGTTTTCAAAATGTTTGCAATTTCAAGAGCCACGTGTTTTTTATGCTACAATATAAATAATGGCATTAATTCTACATTTTTCCTCCTTCTAGGGACCTGAATGCTCTTGCTAGAGAATGGGATGAACTCAAAGTCGAGGAAAAAGATATTGAGGCCAAACTGGCCGAGCTAGAAGCGTCACCACCAAGGTATCTATTATTTTTTTTGGTGTCCACTTAGTTAACGACAGGAACAAATGAGAGCACAAGTGTTCCTTATAACAGAGTTGTTTTTTATTGGATTATTGGCCTGCAAATTTACTGTCGTTGTTCAATTATTTAAATATTTATTTCTATAAACTCGAACTGAGTAGTTCGGGACAAGGAGCTTATTGACGGCTCTTACAAACCCAAACACGACTTTTCTTGATATAATAAACTTGCGTGCATAGAAATCGGCCCACTGTAAACTTTTGACTTTATTAATAAAAAACTATGCATCAGATCAAAAAAAGAAATATGCTGTTGAAAGACAATTTAATGTGAGTATCTTATGTTTAACATAGTGAAATTAATGCATTAAGCAAATTAAGCTTTTTTATTATTAACATAAATAGGGTTATTGACAATTTAAAACCTAACACATAATTTTTTAATAATGGGTACAACCTCCTCTTTCCCTAATAACTTGTCTCATACGATTAGGCATAGATCTAATCAAGTTTGCTATTGTTTCTTGAGGGATGTTAAACCACTCTACTTCTACTGCAACAATAAGCTCTGGGATCGAGTTTGGGGTACGAAGTCTATCACGAATTCTTCGTTTTAGCTCATCCCATAAGTGTTCGATCGGATTTAGGTCAGGACTGTATGCTGGCCACTCCATAACCCGAAAACCGACTACTGCAATGTAATCTTGCACGATTCTTGCGGTGTGCGGCCTGGCATCTCAATAGTGTGTTAGTTTAATGCATCCTACACCACAAAAAGCTGGCCAAGTCTTCAAGACTTCAGTCAGCGAGCTGTTGCTAGACAATTGGATATGACATGCGCAGCGGTTCGAAGAGTGTGCAAACGTTATGAGGAGACTGGATCCTTTCATAGGTGACCTGGAACAGGCAGAAGGCGATTTACAACCGCTCGTGATGACCGTTTTATTGTATCAGCAACATTAAGAAATCGTCACCTTAATGCCGTTCAAGCGCAACCACAGCTCCGTGAGGTGCGAGGAGTGGCTATTAGTCAGTGGACTGTAAGACTAAGCCTGCATGAAAATAACCTGACCCCTAAAACACCTGCGATTGGTCCAAGACTTATTCCGGCTCATCGGCAAGCTCGCCTGGGTTTTGCACGGGATCATCTGAATTGGACGTTGGAACAATGGGGATCTGTTCTGTTCTCAGATGAGACCAGAATATGCCTCCATGGTAGCGACCGAAGAAGGAAAGTGTACCGAAGACCAAGAGAGCGATTTGCAGATTGCTGCTTTGAAGAGCGGAGTGCTTATGGAGGTGGTTCCTGTATGATCTGGGGTGCAATTTCTATAGGAGCACGAACCGACCCTGAGTTCATTCGCAGGGGCCACCGTGTTCACGGAAGAAGAGGTTTAACGGCTGTTAGATATATCGAGGAGATTTTAGCAATTCATGTGGTACCTTACGTCGACTACATTGGAGACGAATTTACCTTTATGCATGACAATGCCAGGCCGCACACCGCAAGAATCGTGCAAGATTACATTGCAGAAGTCGGTTTTCGGGTTATGGAGTGGCCAGCATACAGTCCTGACCTAAATCCGATCGAACGCTTATGGGATGAGCTAAAATGAAGAATTCGAGCTAGACTTCATACCCCAAACTCGATCCCAGAGCTTATTGTTGCAGTAGAAGAAGAGTGGTTTAACATCCCTCAAGAAACAATAGCAAACTTGATTAGATCTATGCCTAATCGTATGAGAGAAGTTATTAGGGAAAGAGGAGGTCATACCCATTATTAAAAAGTCAAAAGTTTACTGTGGGCCGATTTCTATGCACGCAAGTGCATAGAAATCTATAATATATAAAGTGAAATCAACATTGATTGTCTGCATCTATTATAATATATTTATTTTTTTTTACAGTGATGTGTACTTATCTTCACAAGACCGGCAGATATTGGATTGGCATTTTGCCAACCTGGAATTCGCGAATGCGACACCTTTATCGAACTTATCATTAAAGCACTGGGATCAGGACGATGACTTCGAGTTCACGGGAAATCATCTAACAGGTGAGTCAACATTCGTTTATGAATTGGCCGAGCTCAAATCACATTGTGATTTGAAGAATTCGTTTACATTGAACTTTAGCGGAGGAAAATATGATAAGCCACTTATTTTTTGCCTTTTTTTATATTGTTTCTGAGTAAAATTGCACTCTGATGTAGAATTTTTACTGAGTGCATCAGGCACAACGCTGACTGAAGCGCAACTTGCGATCAAATATCAGAAAAGGTTTTCTTGGTTCCTAGCCAAAGTCGCGCTTGGTTCTGTACATTTTAAATGAATTTTTCCATTTTGGCCCCAACTGATCCAAAAATTCGGAATTGAGAGAAACTGTGTCGTGGTATTTAGGGCAGTTTTTCCGCAATTCTTCTGCGAATAGTTTCTTCTGCGAATAGAACAACAAAACAACAACTATGAATAGTTTTCAACAAAAGGATTCAAAATCCTGGTTTACCAAAAAAATCTTTAAAACTTAAAACGATTAAGCAACTGAAGAGATCGCGTCAAACTTAAGTCTTTATTCATTTTCATTGGACCGACTGACCTTTTAGTCTGTCGTCAAGCAGGTATTTGAGAAGTTTATACTTTTTTTAAACTGATACAGATATCGATTGTCAAAAAGCGCCGAAGCTTTGTTTAATTTGGCTGCAGTCGGTGAACAGTCTGACAAAAAACGTGAGTTACGCCCAGCACTTTCGGAAAGCTTTTGATGCAGATTTCCTACATCCTCCGCAAGGAGTTCAATGGGGAGGATGTAGAGCAAAGGAAAAAAAACGTCCATTCAATAAAACCGCCACACCTTCTAAAGGGTGCAATAGAAAAAATAGCCGCTTTAAAAGAACATTGATCGGTGCATATCCCGTATCGAGTTTCCCGAAGGGTTGCGAATAACTAAACCGGGACATTTTTCTATTGCTGGAAATTTATTATCATACTATTAAATGGGAGTTGAATGGATTGAATTCAACGACAGCATTATTGCAGCAATAACATTAAAACATGTTAGATTGGGATCGATTTCCCATCTTCAAGATGGGAAAATAAACCAGCTTTTACTTGCCTATTCCATAGTCAATTTTATAGTTGATCGGATAAAGTCCTGGTGATTTATGATTGATTAAGTCAATATTTATATATTACGTAGCTGCTACGTTTATCTTAAAGCAAAAATACATGCTATACAGGGTGTTACTGTCAAGGTTTGTTAAACTGATTTTTTAAAATCAGGCATGGGCTAAATCGTCATATCCTAATGAACCAACGGAGATTTTTCAGATGAAACTTTCAAATACTTGAAATGCAAGTAAATTTAATTGTAATCATCCTTCTGGTAGGCATTATGCACTAGTAAGTGGGCTCAAGGAAGACGCGCAATTGAAGACTCCTTTTAAGCAAGGACGTTTTAAACTCGGTGAAAAAAGTATAATTTTTCGAGGAACGAACATCATAAAAGTAAATAAATATCTTGTCCTTTGGTGATTTTTGGAGTCTTGCTTCAAAGACACGGAATTCAAGGGAAATTCAACAGTAACGGAATTTTATTGGCACAAAAGGCCCCAACACACATATTTTTTTTTGTGTATACTTTCCTGACTGTATTTCAACTTAATTCAAAAGACATTCCTGTGTTCCGATGATTTGCCGGTTTTTATTCGGAAAAACTCGCTGCTGGTTCTCCTAAAAGTGGAATTTTCGAGGCATAAGGCCATTAGCTTAGAGGATTTTTGAAAGAAAAAGTTAAAAATGCTTGTCTAACTCTTGCAATGTGGCAGGTCTATTTTCAAATCTTAATTGCTTCGGAAGTAGTTAAAGAAAATGCTGATTATGCCCTTAAAATTTCTCTGGAAGTGCAACTTTTGTGCAAGCTGGACATTTTTTTAATTATGAGGTCAAAAATGCGCCTGCATGTCTAGCAACATCACAGCGTTATTTTCAAATCTTCATTACTCCGAAGGTAGCAAGGGTGAAAAAATGATTTCACCGATCCTTAATACCCACAACTTTTTTTAAATTTTTTTGAAAATAAAAATTTTGCGCGATTTTCGTCTGAACCTTGGCAATTTTTTACACGGAAAGGCATAAATGCCCTTCTAACTCTTGCACTGTCGCCACGCTGCTTTGAACGGGTAAATACTCCGAAACTAGCAGGAATAAAATACTGGTTTTGCGGATCTTTTACGCACAAAGCTTCATTCTACTTGTCCTTGAAAAGCAGTTTTTGTCACAACTTTGAAAATTTTTTACAAGAAAGGCCAAAAATGCGCCACTCAATGGCGCAAACTTTTTTCAATTCAATGCTGTGAAACTGGCAACGGTAAAGGTTTAGTTTTAATCGATTTTGGACACAAAAAAACTCTGCTGGTTTCTCTAGATGTGCAATTTTAGAGGTGGTTTTCAAGAAAATATTAAAAATGCGCGCCTAACTCTCGCAATGTCGCAGGGCCATTTTCAAACGTGAATTACTCCTGAACTAGAAGAAAGGAAAAGTTGATTTTAACCGGTTTTCAATAAAGGAAGTTCTCTTGTAACTTGTTTGAAAGTGCAGCTTTTGTGCAGGTCCTGAAGTTTGACAATTTTTTTAAATAGAGAGCCAAAAAGGCGCTTCCCAGTATTGCAACATTGCAAGCTTATTTTCAAAGCTTCATTACTACAAAAATAGCAGGACTAGAAAAATGATCTCAGCGACTCCTAATAGCTACAACTCTCTTTAAATTTCCTCGAAAATAAAGGTTTTGCGCGATTTTGGTGTGAGCTTTGACGATTTTTAAAAGAAAAGTCAAAAATGCGCTTCTAGCTCTAGCTCTGTCGCAACGCTATTTTCAACGGTTAATTCCTCCGAAATTAGCAGGAATAAAACGTAGCTGTTGCAGCTCTTTTATACACAAAGGTCCATTCTACTTTATCTTGGAGAGAGATTATTGATACATTTGTCTATAAACTGTGACTTTTTTCTCAAAAAGAACCAAAAATGATGCAACTTTTTTCAAATATTTCGTGCTCTGTAACCGGCAAAGACAACCGCTTGAGTTGCCGATTTTTTATTCGGAAAAACTCTCTGTTAGTTCTCCTGAAAGTGGAATTTTCGAGGCACAAGGCCATTAGCTTAGAGGATTTTTGAAAGAAAAAGTTAAAAATGCTTGTCTAACTCTTGCAATGTGGCAGGGCTATTTTCAAATCTTAATTACTACTCCAGAACCAGTAAAAGAAAAGGATGATTATGTCCTTAAAATTTCTCTGAAAGTGCCATTTTTGTGCAAGCTTGTCATTTTTTTAATTGGGGGGGTCAAAAATGCGCCTGCATGTCTAGCAACATCGCAGCGTTATTTTCAAATCTTCATTACTCCGAAAGTAGCAAGGGTGAAAAAATGATTTCACCGATCCTTAATACCCACAACTTTTTTTAAATTTTTTTGAAATTAAAAATTTTGTGCGATTTTCGTCTGAACTTTGGCAATTTTTTACACGGAAAGGCATTAATGCCCTTCTAACTCTTGCACTGTCGCCACGCTGCTTTGAACGGGGAAATACTCCGAAACTAGCAGGAATAAAATACTGGTTTTGCGGATCTTTTACGCACAAAGCTTCATTCTACTTGTCTTTGAAAAGCGGTTTTTGTCACAACTTTGAAAATTTTTTAAAAGAAAGGCCAAAAATGCGCCGCTCAATGGCGCAAACTTTTTTCAGTTCAATGCTGTGAAACTGGCAACGGTAAAGGTTTAGTTTTATCGATTTTGGACACAAAAAAACTCTGCTGGTTTCTCTAGATGTGCAATTTTAGAGGTGGTTTTCAAGGAAATATTAAAAATGCGCGCCTAACTCTCGCAATGTCGCAGGGCCATTTTCAAACCTGAATTACTCCTGAACTAGTAGAAAGGAAAAGTTGATTTTACCGGTTTTCAATAAAGGAAGTTCTCTTGTAACTTGTTTGAAAGTGCAGCTTTTGTGCAGGTCCTGCAGTTTGACAATTTTTTTAAATAGAGAGCCAAAAAGGCGCTTCCCAGTATTGCAACTTTGCAAGCTTATTTTCAAAGCTTCATTACTACAAAAATAGCAGGACTAGGAAAATGATCTCACCGACTCCTAATAGCTACAACTCTCTTTAAATTTCCTCGAAAATAAAGGTTTTGCGCGATTTTTGTGTGAGCTTTGACGATTTTTTAAAAGGAAAGTCAAAAATGCGCTTCTAGCTCTACCTCTGTCGCAACGCTATTTTCAACGGTTAATTCCTCCGAAATTAGCAGGATTAAAACGTAGCTGTTGCAGCTCTTTTATACACAAAGGTTCATTCTACTTTATCTTGGAGAGAGATTATTGATACATTTGTCTATAAACTGTGACTTTTTTCTCAAAAAAGAACCAAAAATGATGCAAATTTTTTTCAAATATTTTGTGCTCTGTAACCGGCAAAGACAACTGCTTGATTTGCCGATTTTTTATTCGGAAAAAGTCTCTGTTAGTTCTCCTGAAAGTGGAATTTTCGAGGCATAAGGCCATTAGCTTAGAGGATTTTTGAAAGAAAAAGTTAAAAATGCTTGTCTTACTCTTGCAATGTGGCAGGGCTATTTTCAAATCTTAATTACTCCAGAACCAGTAAAAGAAAAGGCTGATTATGTCCTTAAAATTTCTCTGAAAGTGCCATTTTTGTGCAAGCTTGTCATTTTTTTAATTGGGGGGTCAAAAATGCGCCTGCATGTCTTGCAACATCGCAGCGTTATTTTCAAATCTTCATTACTCCGAAAGTAGCAAGGGTGAAAAAATGATTTCACCGATTCTTAATACCCACAACTTTTTTAAAATTTTTTTGAAAATAAAAATTTTGTACGATATTCGTCTGAACTTTGGCAATTTTTTACACGGAAAGACATAAATGCCCTTCTAACTCTTGCACTGTCGCCACGCTGCTTTGAACGGGTAAATACTCCGAAACTAGCAGGAATAAAATACTGGTTTTGCGGATCTTTTACGCACAAAGCTTCATTCTACTTGTCCTTGAAAAGCGGTTCTTGTCACAACTTTGAAAATTTTTTGAAAGAAAGGCCAAAAATGCGCCACTCAATGGCGCAAACTTTTTTCAGTTCAATGCTGTGAAACTGGCAACGGTAAAGGTTTAGTTTTATCGATTTTGGACACAAAAAAACTCTGCTGGCTTCTCTAGATGTGCAATTTTAGAGGTGGTTTTCAAGGAAATATTAAAAATGCGCGCCTAACTCTCGCAATGTCGCAGGGCCATTTCCAAATCTGAATTACTCCTGAACTAGTAGAAAGGAAAAGTTGATTTTACCGGTTTTCAATAAAGGAAGTTCTCTTGTAACTTGTTTGAAAGTGCAGCTTTTGTGCAGGTCCTGAAGTTTGACAATTTTTTTAAATAGAGAGCCAAAAAGGCGCTTCCCAGTATTGCAACATTGCAAGCTTATTTTCAAAGCTTCATTACTACAAAAGTAGCAGGACTAGAAAAATGATCTCACCGACTCCTAATAGCTACAACTCTCTTTAAATATCCTCGAAAATAAAGGTTTTGCGCGATTTTTGTGTGAGCTTTGACGATTTTTTAAAAGGAAAGTCAAAAATGCGCTTCTAGCTCTAGCTCTGTCGCAACGCTATTTTCAACGGTTAATTCCTCCGAAATTAGCAGGAATAAAACGTAGCTGTTGCAGCTCTTTTATACACAAAGGTCCATTCTACTTTATCTTGGAGAGAGATTATTGATACATTTGTCTATAAACTGTGACTTTTTTCTCAAAAAGGAACCAAAAATGATGCAAATTTTTTTCAAATATTTCGTGCTCTGTAACCGGCAAAGACAACTGCTTGATTTGCCGATTTTTTATTCGGAAAAACTCTCTGTTAGTTCTGCTGAAAGTGGAATTTCGAGGCATAAGGCCATTAGCTTAGAGGATTTTTGAAAGAAAAAGTTAAAAATGCTTGTCTAACTCTTGCAATGTGGCAGGGCTATTTTCAAATCTTAATTACTCCAGAACCAGTAAAAGAAAAGGCTGATTATGCCCTTAAAATTTCTCTGAAAGTGCAACTTTTGTGCAAGCTTGTCATTTTTTTAATTGGGGGGTCAAAAATGCGCCTGCATGTCTTGCAACATCGCAGCGTTATTTTCAAATCTTCATTACTCCGAAAGTAGCAAAGGTGAAAAAATGATTTCACCGATCCTTAATACCCACAACTTTTTTTTAAATTTTTTGAAAATAAAAATTTTGTGCGATTTTCGTCTGAACTTTGGCAATTTTTTACACGGAAAGGCATAAATGCCCTTCTAACTCTTGCACTGTCGCCACGCTGCTTTGAACGGGTAAATACTCCGAAACTAGCAGGAATAAAATACTGGTTTTGCGGATCTTTTACGCACAAAGCTTCATTCCACTTGTTCTTGAAAAGCGGTTTTCGTCACAACTTTGAAAATTTTTTAAAAGAAATGCCAAAAATGCGCCTCTCAATGGCGCAAACTTTTTTCAATTCAATGCTGTGAAACTGGCACATTCACCTTTGGTAAACCATGGTGAAGGTAAAAACAGCCATATATACAAACTGATGATGGTGGAGAAAGACACCGAAACGTATTTGTAAAATGTTTTTAAATAATAAACAATATTGACTGGAACCCAGGAATTTCGTTTGAATATTTTTTTTATCACAGTTGGATAACGCAACAGTTGCACAGTCAATCAGGAGAATATTGGGTTTGTTTGAATGAATCTTTGAGATTAAGAAACTTTATGCGCAATTTTTCACAATAAAATGATAGAATTGCATTCATGAAAACTAAGCAATATTTCAAAAAATTTATTTAGCAGCGTTTATATGGTAGTACCTACCTATCACTCGAGCATCTAAAAGTTTATTTACACACTAGGAAGATGGCCGGTTGGTTTTAACTCTCTCTGTATAAATAAATAATGCATTGTAACGCATTATTCTTGTCCAACTGGCAACACACATCATTGTTCCAAGAGAAGTCGAGGTACGATTGTTCATACTCTGCAATAAATGCATATTTCATGATTGAGCTCGACCTCGGACCAAATCAATTCTTTTCTATAAAAGCTTGAACTCTGGCGTCTCGTGTTAAAGCTCCAAGCTAATTCTAAAGTGTTTTTCCTTTGCCAGCTGTCTGCTTGGTGTGAGTGTTATACAGCAGTAGATTTGAGAGATGGAAGATTGTGTATTTTGCCCAAAAAAACACTAATATCTAGGAATTTCCAAAGTTGTCAATTAATTGAACTACATGGTTTTTCATGTTGCGGTGTATTTTTGTGGCAATTTATGAAAAGACCTGAATACCAAATCTAAGCGTAATTGTGTTCCTTTCCGCCTTTTTATGAATGGAACTCATAAATGCTCTCAATTACATGGTGTCAAATACCCTCAACCGTGCGTACTCCTTGATGCATAGAGAGAATTGAACGAATCTCTATAAAATATATATTTTTTTATACTAAAGTCGATTATTTCTGATTATGTTGTCGAAGGGTGCTAGCAAACGAAATATATACGTTCTCTCGATAGTTTTACTTAATATTTTAGGTAAGTTTCATTTTTTTTTGGTAAATGTGGTGTGCAGTTATTGTTTTTAGGGTTGAGTAACTGCCAAAATTTGAGAAGTTTTAATTGCGCCATAGCGGCGTTATGTGAAGATACTATTATTGACCCTAGAGTAGGAGGTGTTAGGGTGAGAATTTGTGCGTTTAAACAGGGTTTTTTTGCAGCAACACGTTGATATTTCATAGAGAGTAAATTTAAAGGTTTTGCTTAGAATTGTGTTAATTATTATTCAAGTTATGTAAATGGGGCTTGTTTGATGTGCTGTAGTAGTTGGCTTTTAAACGGTCCATTCAGTCCCACTGTATTTTTAATGAAAACTTTTAAAAATGGCTCACAGTTTATAAAAAATGTATCATTAATCTCTCTCCAAGATAAAGTAGAATGGAGCTTTGTGTATAAAAGAGCTGCAAAAGCTACGTTTTATTCCTGCTAAATTCGGAGGAATTAACCGTTCAAAATAGCGTTGCGACAGAGTTAGAGTTAGAAGAGCATTTTTGACTTTCTTTTTAAAAAATCGTCAAAGCTCACACAAAAATTGCGCAAAACCTTTATTTTCGAGAATATTTAAAGAGAGTTGTAGCTATTAGGAGTCGGTGAGATCATTTTTCTAGTCATGCTACTTTTGTAGTAATGAAGCTTTGAGAATAAGCTTGAAATGTTGCAATACCGGGAAGCGCCTTTTTGGCTCTCTATTTAAAAAATTGTCAAACTTCAGGACCTGCACAAAAGCTGCACTTTCAAAGAAATTACAAGAGAACTTCCTTTATTGAAAACCGGTAAAATCAACTTTTCCTTTCTTCTAGTTCAGGAGTAACTCACGTTTGAAAATGGCCCTGCGACATTGCGAGAGTTAGGCGCGCATTTTTAATATTTCCTTGAAAACCACCTCTAAAATTGCACATCTAGAGAAACCAGCAGAGTTTTTTTGTGTCCAAAATCGATAAAACTAAACCTTTACTGTTGCCAGTTTCACAGCATTGAATTGAAAAAAGTTTGCCCCATTGAGTGGCGCATTTTTGGCCTTTCTTTTAAAAAATTTTCAAAGTTGTGACAAAAACCGCTTTTCAAGGACAAGTAGAATGAAGCTTTGTGCGTAAAAGATCCGCAAAACCAGTATTTTATTCCTACTAGTTTCGGAGTATTTACCCGTTCAAAGCAGCGTGGAGACAGTGCAAGAGTTAGAAGGGCATTTATGTCTTTCCGTGTAAAAAATTGCCAAAGTTCGAAAAACGAAAATCGCACAAAATTTTTATTTTCAAAAAAAATTAAAAAAGTTGTGGATATTAAGGATCGGTGAAATCATTTTTTCACCCTTGCTACTTTCGGAGTAATGAAGATTTGAAAATAACGCTGTGATGTTGCTAGACATGCAGGCGCATTTTTGACCTCATAATTAAAAAAATGTCCAGCTTGCACAAAAGTTGCACTTCCAGAGAAATTTTAAGGGCATAATCAGCATTTTCTTTAACTAGTTCCGGAGCAATTAAGATTTGAAAATAGACCTGCCACATTGCAAGAGTTAGACAAGCATTTTTTACTTTTTCTTTCAAAAGTCCTCTAAGCTAATGGCCTTATGCCTCGAAAATTCCACTTTTAGGAGAACTAGCAGCGAGTTTTTCCGAATAAAAACCGGCAAATCAAGCAGTTATAAATTAAAATTGGGAAAAATTTGCACAATTTTTGGTTCCTTTTTGAAAAGAAAGTCAAAGTTTATAGAAAAATATGACATAGGCCGCTTTTCACTTGGAAGTAGACTGGAAGTTTGTGCATAAAATTGAACAAAACAAAAATATAAATCACTCCTTGCTCATTTTTGTACTTGAGGCTGATGCCTCAGATTGGCCAGCAAGTCTCTTGCGCGAGTTATTTCCAAAAAAGGCCATTTTTGTCTGCATTTTACATAGATTTGGTGCAACAACTGCATTTCCTGGACTTTGTTTCGAAGCAGTTCTTTGACTGGCTCTACGGCTCCCTCGTCACTGGATCATTTGTCGCCGCTGATGGAATCTCATATCGATTTTTAAATTTATCACGCCACCCAGCACTCGCTTTAAAATTTCTGTTATCGAAAGTTTGGTTATAAAAAATACACTTTTTCCCTTAAAATTCCTCCTGAAGTTGGAGGACAAACATTTTGGAAGTGAGGGCTCTGTCCCGGCCTGCACTGTTCGGATTACAGGGGATTTACTGTACTTAATTTATGTAGAAATTATCGCCCTTTTAGTTTTTGAAGTAAATTTTATGGTACAGACACAGGCACTAATTGGTCGCAAGTAGCGACCAAGATGAGCAACGCGGCAATGGCAATATGTATCTTATGCGTTGTTTCCAACCCACATGTTTTCAGAATAATGGCCAAAAAAATGCGATTCTGTACATTTCCATACATTTCTATTCAGCTAATTCCTCTACGAAAATATCCGTAAAATGCATGCTCTCGAATCTAGGCTCAGACCAATATAGTGACACCATTATCTGATGATGAATGTCCAAGTGGAACTGCTCGATGCCAGGCGGTAAGATGTGGTGTTCCCATAGCTGTAGTTAGTAGTGAGTCCAATCAAGCCAACGCAAATTCGCACCCTTGGCAAGCTTATTTACGAGATGATGTACGCAACAGTTATGTGGGCGGTGGAGTGTTAATTGACCAGTACCACGTGCTGACTGCGGCCCACAAAATATCCAATTTGTAAGTCCAGACAGTTTCCATTTCGTTGGATGTTGCGGTAACTGAAGTATTGATAGAACGGGATCGGATGCCAGCATGAGTGTTCTAATGGGGGTCTACAATCCTCGGACGATCCCACAAGCCCCAGTGCAAATCGCAAAAGTGCTGCGAGCATTCAAGCATAGCTCATATGATCAGGGTTCGTTAAAAAATGATGTAGCTCTTTTAAGACTCGCCACGCCCATCACAATGAACAACAGCGCAATGCCAATGTGTCTTCCTAGAGCTTCACGTAACTTCATCACTACTCCGTACGTCTTCCCTAAGGACGTGCTGTTACATAGTGAAGGATCGCTGGTTTCTTTTAGGCCTACTACATGCTTGGTGGCAGGCTGGGGTCAAACCGCTTTCGATGTTAATGATGCTCCGACGAATATTTTAAAGCAAGTTTACCTGCCAATTGTTTCAACACAAGCGTGTAAAACTGCATTTGAAAGTCTGCCTCAGGGTAGTCAAATTGTGAGCAACTATCTGGATGTGGATAACGGAAATCAATTGTGCGCTGGCGGGCAGGTGCAACTGGATTCATGCACTGTAAGGGCCTGAGTGAAAGCATTTTTTTTATTAGCAAGATTCTACGATTTCAGCAAGATGGAGGAAGCCCTTTAATATGCAGGAACGCAAATTCAAATGTGTACACTCTTGCGGGCCTGGTCCTCTGGGGAAAAGGCTGCGGTGAAGTGAACAGATACGGAGTTTATCTAAACGTTCCATCCTATATCTCTTGGATTCATAGTGTGGCCAATTGTTCTATGCGAGGCACCGGCACATGTAGCGGAGCCACCACTCAGAATTTTAACTAGCATTAATCCGCACAATATAACCTTCTACATTGTGGTTTTGATTAATTTACTTCCCACCACCTGCTCGAGGAAAGCTTATTCTAATGAACAAAATGTAAAATTGCCCGACCAGAAAACCATCATGCCATGGAACCCGAATTGATCAAACCAAGGCGATAAAGCCAATTAAAAATAGAAGAACGTGTTATTAGGGCTAATTTTGTGACAGGACATTTACACCGTAATGACTTAATGTCCGAACACTGCTCATTATTAAGTGGCGTTTCACCTTCAGTGTATCCAAGTTTCCACTGTCCAAAGCGAAGATCAGATAAGACCAAAGTTAAATATATAGAGGATACACCATTTTGTTAATAGCGTGTGATGGATGTCCCAATATACAGGATGATGGGTCGATTGAAAGTCATTTTTGTTCTCAATAAATTGGAAAATTGCACACTATTTTTCTGGGTACCACAGACTCAACGCTGACTCCCCTACAATAACTGCAGACGGCCAAACGACTCAACCAAAAAACGACGTAAAATACCTTGGAATCACAATTGACATCTTTATTTCTAAAAAAGGCTATCGACCTATCGGTCTTTCTGCCCTTGTTTAATACATGTAGTCTTAGTCTAACTAAAGAAACAAAGATGAAATTTCTCTTATTCTAGGTTAATAATCTTATTAAATAAACTTTCCAGTTCTAACGACAAGAAAAAATTATTTTATTGTCCAGTAGTCAGTTGCGTTTGTAAGTGTTCGAGTAGCGTTGATGTAAGGAAACGGAAGCGGGATTGTCTGGTTGGTCTTGTAAGACAAAGGGGATTCAGTATGGTCCAGTTGTTGGGGTTGTTTGTCCATTTTGTCTGTAGATGTATGAGTCTTTCGAAATCTTTGTCATGTTTGTGCGTTCGTATAGTAATTGGGTCGAGGGGTTGTATAGTGGGTTTTGGGGGTGTCTTATTCGTGTTATTAGTCTTAGTGCAATTTGTTCTGTTGTTTGTATATAACGTTTTGTCCTTTCTGTTCCGTTGGTCATGAGTATATGTTCATAGTCTAGCAAGGGTCTACAAATAGCTTTATATATTTTGGTGGCGGTGTTTGTGCTAATTCCTCTGTCTTTGTAGGTTAGTGATCGGAAGTGTTTTGTTCTCTTTATTGTTTCTGTCCTGATGTTTCGTATGTGTTTAGTGAATTTAAGTTTGTGGTCAATTGTGATTCCAAGGAATTTTACGTCGTTTTTTGGTTGTGTCGTTTGGCCGTCTGCAGTTATTGTAGGGGAGTCAGTGTTGAGTCTGTGGTTTGTGAGCAGAAGTTGGTTTTTGACGCGTTTGGTGTTAGTCTCCATTTATAAAACCATGTCATTGTTGTTTGTTAGTGTTTGGAGTCTTTGAGTTGCTCTCTCAGTAGTTTTGTCATGTACAATAAGTGCCGTGTCGTCTGCGTATAGTAATATGTATGCCGATCTGTCGATTTGATTTTTGTCTGGTAAGTTGTAATTGTATATGCCATGGCAGTATATATTGTAGAGAAACGGTGAGAGCAGGGATCCTTGAGGAAGCCCTTGTTCAGGGGACAAATAAAATGACAGTGTTTTGTCAATTCGTACTTGTAGTTGTCTGTTTTCTAGTAAGTTCTTTATGGTGTGTAGTAGATATGTTGGTGTGTGTAGTTTGTATAGTTTGTATAGTAAGCCTCCATGCCAAACACTATCAAAAGCTTTGTTAATATCCATAAACAGGCAAGCTGTCTTTCTGTCAGTTAGGTGGGTTGTTTGTATATTGTTAGTCAGAGTGAAGAGTGGGTGAATAGTCGAGTGCTGATGTTTGAATCCGAACTGATACGATGGTATGTACTTTCCGACCAGTTTTCCCAGTCGCTGCCTTATTATGTACTCAAAAACCTTGCTAAGTACTGGTAGCAGTGTAATTGGTCTGTAACTGCTCGGTTGTGTATTGTCCAGTCCATTTTTGGGTATAGGGATTATTAAGCCGTTTTTCCATGTTTTTGGGATTATGTTATTTCTGATGCAGTTGTTCAATTCAGTTAAGATCAGTTTGTGTGTTTCTTGAGTTAGGCTTTTCAGGAGTTTTGCATTTATTTTATCTTTTCCCGGTGCTGTGTTTTTGATATGAGCTAGGGCTTCATCGTACTCTGTGTCTGTGATCAGTTTGTATGTATAGTTTAGTGAGCTGTTAAAATAGTTCAAGTACCAGTCGTTGATCAAGTTCCAGTTGTCATTGTCGAAGTTAGGGTTTGTCGATATGCTGAAGGCCCTTTGATAGTGTCTGGCGATCGCGTCAGCTTTCTCTTTGTCTGTGTACCGTTCTACTTCGTTTCCGTCAATTGTGTCAGTAGTGTTAGTTTGTTTGTATTGCGCTAGTTTCTTAATTTTTCGCCAGTTTGTATTGCCTTTGTCTTTTTGTATTTCTTTACATGTTTCTAGCATTTGTCTTGTCGGTATTGTCCAATCAAGGTTTTAATGTTTCTGTTGAGTTGGTTCAGTGTCTTTTTTGGGTCGTTATTTTGAGTGTTTGTATATAGTGTTTACAGTTCTCTCTTATGTTTTATTAGTCTCAGAATGTATTTGGGCAGTGTATGTCGGTAGAAAGTATTTTTTATTTCCGGGCTAAATTTTCGTATGGCTAGTGTAAGTTGTTGTTGTATGGTTTCTATTGAAATGGGCTGTGCTTGCGATTGAATGTAGTCATGTATATGTTGTTTCACTTTGTCTATGTCAGTCTTTGTTAGGTTTAACTTTTTCTCTATAGGAGGTGTACTGGAGGTAGGTTGCGTATGCTGTAAGTCTACGTTAAACGTAATAGCCAGGTGGTCGGATCCAAGTTCGTTGGTTAAGTTTATGTTGTTGATGGTGTTTGTTAAGTTTCTTGTGTGCAGTAGAACGTCTGGTGTTGAATCTGGGTTTGCGGGCATCAGAAAAGTTGGTGGGGTGTGCTGTTTTATAAAGTCCGAATTTTGTAAAAATCTTTTAAGCAGTTTCGTTTTGTTTTTGTTCAAATTAAAGTCGCCTATAATTATTGCATATTATAGATGCTTGCTTTGGTCAATATATTTTGTTCTAAGTTGGAGTGTGAGCGAGTTTTATTAAAAGCCAAAGAGCAATAGCAAAAGCCAGACATTTTTTCTTAGTAAAAGTTAGGTCAGATAGTGTTCTTTTGATCCGAAAAATGTCGCAGCGCCCTTTTGTTCATGTGCTTGCGGGACACCCAAAATTTCATAAACTTTTTCAATAAGTCTTGTATTTTCGTAGCGAAGCATTTTCGGACGTTGCTACATTTTGGGTTAATTATGACCCACTTTTTATACCTATAACTTCAGATGGCTTTAATTCTTGCAGGACGTTTAAACACTTACAGACAGTTTCAATTTATTTGCTCTGCATTATTGTGGTATTATCGTCGTTATTTGTTATTTAAAGCGTTATTCTCAGCTTAACTAAAATCGCCTCTAAGGAGTTTATTTCATGGGAGGTTCCTAATCGTTGAATTCTTCATGCAAAGTGTGCAACCGAACAGTTTCGCGTCGATAATTAGTTTTTTTCAAACGTCAGTAAAATGATAGCGTTTTTCACATTTTACACGATTCACTTCATTGCCTGGCGTTCAATTACTTTTTCATTTGCTGAAGAAAATTAGCGATAGCTACTTGTTATGCCGCTCACAGGCGGCATAAAAATAAACCATTAATCGATTAAAATTTTGAGTTTTGTTGCAAAACCTGCCTTAGAATCAGCTAATCATCATACAATAAATACGAGAGAAAGTAGGTATAATGTGCCCAATGTGTTTAAAATCATTATGGTATCATATGAAGAAATGCTTTTAACCATAAGCGACCGTAAATCGAATCAAACGTTTTTTTTTTAATATTTAATAAAACACTTTGAATTGCATCTAAGGAGTGCTAATAGAGATCAGATTCCTCCAGTGTCATCGCCTTAACAACTTTAACGGGATTTTCACTTCCTATTAGTTCTTATCCATGTTTTATTCAAATTACGGTTACACAACAATGATGGTGGTAATTTGCCCTGTTATTTCATGTATTTGGCATTGAGTTTTTCAATCGTCAGTTTCACCCATTTGCTGTAATATGCTACATTGACGTATACACCAAACACTCCCGGTTGGCCACAATTTTTTCCCCAAATTACCAAACCTGCAACTACCAGTTTTCCTGACGAATCAGGGCATATAAATGGAGAGCCGCCGTCTTGCTAGAAGAAAAACCACATTTTTTCCAGACCACAATCGTTATTCGCTAAGCAAAATATCCCCAATTGAACCTACTCTTCAGCCCGAATGTTCAGTGAGAGCCCGTTTTAAAATCGAGCTTGCCAAGTGCTCTAGATAGTCTAGGTCTTTAAACAGTTTATTTATAATCCGAAACCAGAAGAAAGAAACAAGATTGTCTTCGCCTAAAGGGGCTCACGCCTTCTTATACGCGAATTCATTCCTCTGACCCTTACCGAACACGCATCTTTGCTGGCTTCTCCACCAGCACAAATTTCTCCTTCTTGGTCGAGATAATAATCGACCAGGTTCCCCAAAAGAGTGGGTCTGGCAAATGATCGTTGACAACTTTCTGGATCGGTTACCGTGACTGTTACTTGCTTTTGAGGACTGGTAGGGGCATCAAACGTTCTGAAGGCTGATTGGCCCCATCCTGCAACCATGCAACTGAAGGGATTGAACATCGTATTTGGCCTTTGAGGGTAATCAAAGTTGTACCTCGTTCCAGTGAAAGTTGTTTCGGATTCTGGTAGGCAAATTGTGTTAATGTTGTCTTGGATCCCTAACGCTATTGGGGTTTCTAGTCTTAGGATGGCGATGTCGTTCATTAACGTTTCGTTGTCATATGAAAGGTTTTTTATCACTTCTTTGACTGGGGAATATTGGGTGTCGCTGAGGTTGGCAGGATCCCATACCCCCAAGTATACTGTTATGTCGGCAGGATTTTGTCTATAAAGTTTTTTGGTCTACACCAAGATCTTTAGAACAACAAGCTCAATTACCGATTTCCCTCCACTTTGTGTGCGATTGTCAGCACATGGAATGGATCCAGTAAGGCTCCGCTGCCCGAAAAATTTGAGGTGAGATTCCTCATGTACACTTGCCATGGATGGGCGCCTTTATCTGCTTCTCCGTCCTCAAGATTTATTGAATCGACCAATCGTTTACCACATTGTCTTTCAATTGCATAGCAGGGCAGGTATCCGGGTGAGCATAAATCATTCTGAAATGTGCTTCTCATTTTGTCTAATAATATTGGTAGCTAAGTTTGTGTTACCGGAAGAACTATTCGGGGATTAATGGAAGCTTTTCCTTCAAGTCCTGCAACAGTGGGACAAGGACCACCAATGGCTACACATTTGTAGATTTCCCCAGCCGGTGTAACTCCTGACATAAGACACTCCTTAACATTAAGACATGTTAAAGGGGACCAAAGTCCAACCACAGACCAATTTTCACGTGTAGGCTTACCCAGGAAAAATCTCGTGGTTATTAGGATCAGAATGCGCTTCAGCATCTTATCTGCTTCGACCAGCAGCTACAATAATATTTCAGATCTGCCCCGGATGGTGTTGAAAAACATCTACTTATTTCTAATGATTTTCACTTTAATGTACTTTTCCGGAAATGCATGCCATGCACAATTACGTGTATACAGTGCGTACACTAAATATATAAAAGGTGCATGAAAGTCCTGCCAAAACAACAGACGCACACACAAAATTAGCAAATAGATTATCAACAGAAAACATTCAACAACTTTTTCTACGGGTTTCTTTTGCAATTTTCTTTGCTGTTAACTAGCAATCGCTTTCTAGTGGTGTGCAGCTTCTAGGCGCATTTGGTTTGTGGCTCCCAACTGTTAGAACTTTTAGTGTTTTTAATTTTTTAGATACGTTAATTTTTGGACTGAGCTCTGATAAGGTTCTAAAAATAGGTCTTGTCTTTTTAAACGTCTTCTTTCAGTTGCCTGGTTTCAATTTCTGATACTTTTTTCTGTGTGTTTTTCGTTTAGACGCGACATCATTTTTCGCAGTTGATTCACGTTTGCTGTTATGAGGAAGATGTCGTCTGCGAAACTAATCTGACTTGGAAATCCGCGCTTGCTTTTTCACATTACACCCTGTTTAACAGCTCTTCTAATATTAGGGTTTTCGGCTTTTTTGGCGCAGTTGGATGGACATTTTGCCATTTTTTGTAGCGAGTGGTTTTTTGTAACGCTTTCTGTGTTGATCTTCTTGAACAGTTTATACAGAAGAAGTCACATAACGTATAAACCTGTAATTTTCGTTGGGTCTTACTCAAACCCGAAAAAGACCCGGAAGTCCCAAGTAGCTATCGCCCTATCTCTGGGGTGCCACATGTTCTAACTATATGAGCGCCTCATACTCAACCGTATCCAGGGTCACCTGGACTTAAAGCTCATTCCCAACAAGCTAGCTTTAGGCCGGGGAAATCATGCACGGGACACGTACTAAACCTTACAGAATTCATAGAGGAGGGTTTCGAACAGAGGGAAATGACGGGAATAGCTCTGGTTGATCTCAGCTGCATATGATGCCATAAACCATAGGACACTGCTATCTAAGTCTTACAGCACTCTGATGGACTATAAATTGACAAAAATTTTCGAGTTGCTATTGTCTAATAGGAGGTTCCTTGTGATGCTGGATGGGGAAAAGACTAGGTGGCGAACGCAGAAAAACGGCTTACCCCAAGGAAGTGTCCTAGCTCCATTGCTTTTCCATGTCTACACCAATGATCAACCTATTCACCCTCAAGCTAAACATTTTGTTTACGCTGACGGTCTTAGAATTGGGGTGAAAGGTAAAACCTACGAAGAGATCGAGAGAAAACTTGAGGAAACCTTGAGCATAATGACCAAATACTACAAGGAAAACTCCCTAAATCCGAATCCCACTAAAACCCAGGTATGTGCTTACGACCTGAACACGCACTTAGCACATAGAAAACTTAATGTATCCTGGGAGGGACAGAATCTGGAACACGCTGAAAAAGCAAAATCCTTAGGTGTCGTCCTCGACAGGTCATTAACATATAGAGACCACTGCAAAAATACCAGACACAAAGTCACGACCCGAAATAACCTCCTAAAAAAACTCGCAGGAAGTAAATGGGGTGCCAACCCAAGCGTCCTAAGGACTACAGCGGAAGCTGTGTGTTTCTCGACAGCGGAATATGCTTGTCCCGTGTGGAGCAGGTCTAAACATGCAAAACAGGTCACAGTCGCACTAAACGAGACATGCCGAATTGTGACTGGCTGCATGAAACCTACCCCTGTGCCCTTACTATACCAGGCAGCAGGCCTTGCCTCCCCAGAAGATCGACGCGAGGCAGCCCAACATGTCGAAAGATTCAAACAAACGTTTGATGACAGACACCTTCTCCACAGTCTTGAGGAACCCCATGGAACCAGTCGCTTAAAATCTAGAAAAACGTTTGTGCGCAACACAGGCATAGAACCACCAGCGAATTTTCCACTCCGACAAGAACCGCCCCGAGGGATGCACCTGGAATGGAAGACATGGCGAACCCTAAATCGCATGCGGACCGGTGTTGCTCCCGTTAAGGCTAATCTGGCAAAGTGGAACATACAAAATGCTGACGAGGTGTTTTGTGAATGCGGAGAAGTACAGACCACCGACCACCTAAGAGCATGTATGCACTGTCCATCGGACTAGAAAAAGCAAAAATGTTCATTGAGGTTTGGTTCTCTCTCAGTAAACGATTTCTTGGTCGTTACTAAAGTTTTCTGAGTCGCGCATTGAATATTTTCGGAACGGCACTAAATAAAGTGAAGATGGAATTGATGATGGCCAATCTTCCCTAGGAGAAGAAGCGAAAGAGTCAGGCATCCTTCAATTGATTGATCAAACTCCCCTTGTTGATGAAATGGGTTCCAATTGTTTTCCGGTTTCTTATTAACTTACTGGACAGACAGAGGAGGAGGAGGCAGTTAAGCCCAAACCCTTTTATTTACGAAATATGATTTCTGCGAAGCAAGAAAAGGTAAACTATGTGAGCAAATCTACCTGATTAATCTGATTGGTGATGACTTTCGAGATCTAATCCATTGCATTTCTCTTCAATTTCCTTTGCCCGCGTTGTGAATATTTAAATGCGCCTATTGTGGCCTAGCCGAAAGTTGACCTTAACGTCTCAAGGTCCATTGAGGATAATCAGACCTCTGCACAAAAATTGTCTTGTCAAGGTTCTTCGCCGGGATAGGCCGGTACACGATTAGGGCGGCCCGTGAAAATATTTACAATCGTCGGTCACTGTAATCAAGCCCCTTGATTAATGATGTCTGATCATGTTCCATTGACTTGGATCGCACTAGCAACGGATGTAGGTATGTTTCCATCAGTCCCAGCCTATTATTATCATAAATAATAATGCTAGTGAAATTGTTTAGTATATATTGTAGATCGTAGAAAGCATTACTACCTCTAGGTATCGAACATTTGCAATGATCGCTGCCCATTTGCACTTGCTCCGCATTTCAGGTTCACTCAATAAGGATTTATCGTTTTCTATTAGCAGGGCGACTCTTGCGTTTCCGGAAGTTGAATCAAATTAAATACCACCCAGCAAGACCTGCAATTACACATTTTTCAGTTGCTTCACTTTGATGCTTGTTTTGGCCTGTTCAAGATTCATTTACCATCAGATTTAGCACGGAAAAAAGACACTTTTAGAAACAGAAAAGGTTACACCTTAATGACCGAAATCATCTCAACCATAAATTTTTTCTGCTTTGGCCCGTACGGCACTGCTAACGGATTTTACTTTCTTAGCTCGCTAATCAAATTTAAACACAATAGAAGTCGGGTCAGTTTTTTTTAGACAGCGGTGTTGAATTGATGAAGGATTGAGTTAGTGTCGTATTTAAAAACGGAAAATACTTCAAACCTTTTTTTTTTCATATACAGTTGGTACCGTGAAATATTGGAAATGACTCTCAAAAACTGGCTTTACCGAGAGTGAACATCAACTGGTTTAATTGATTTTAATAGCATTTTAGCCAATAACAAATAATAATAACAGTTATCAGCCTCATCAATATATCATGTCAAAAAACAAAAAGTATGTATTCTGCAACACGTCATGGTGGTGCCATCTAAAACCAAACAGTAAAACGTAGAACAGCATCTCAGTTTACCCATATTCCATATGAAAGAATATGTCACATTAGACTAAGAGGTCCATGGGACAACTACACTCTAATATCGGTACACGCACCAACGGAAGAGAAGGACGATGATGAGAAGGACACTTTCTATGACCAACTCACCAGAATTCTCGACTCGACCCCCAAGCAGGATATGTTATTGGTATTGGGCGACTTCAACGCAAAACTGGGTAGAGAAGACTGGTTAAGACCACAAGTTGGACGACATGAGAGCAACAAAACGGTATCACAAGAAACCAAATAGATCACATCATAATAGATTCCAGGCACTCATATAACATCGTAGATTTTAGAAGTAAAAGAGGAGCTGAGGTGGACTCGGACCATTTTTAACAGAAGACAGGCCCACAACAAGCAAATAAGACAGCTAAATGGGACACGGATGAACTTAAGGAAGAGGAAGCCCTCGCTAACTACAAATCTACGAGTAAAATTGCAACTAAAATGCGGGATATACCAGAAACGTGTAAGAGTAACGCCAACACCATGTGGAATGTTATACAGGAGATTATTCTGGAGACAACTATCGGAAAGCGTGAAGGAGCAAAGGTAAATAACTGGTACGATACGGACTGTGAGAACGTACAGAACCAAAGACACCGCGCTAGGGTGTGGACTACTGGAACCTTCACAGGACAACCTAGATAACTTTAACAATGACGTAGAGCAAGAAAACTCATTAGGAAAAAAAAGAGAGAACATCGGAAGAAACAAATACAAGACATCGAAGTGGTGGAAGACAGAGCAACAGCAGGGAATTCTTTAAAGGAACATCTCGAATTAAAATGGGCTTTAAACCGCAAACAAGTAATATCATACGGAAAGACAATGGTGAACTCATCACAGGTATTACAGAGGTATTAAAAACATGGAAAGGACATTTTCAGAAACTCCTCAGTGTAACAAAGGACGACACAACAAATATACCGGTGTATTTACCGCCGAAATAGAAGCCGAGAATCCAACACTAGAAGAAGTGACGAAGGTCAAGCAACGCCTGAAAAACGACAAAGCGCCAGAAAATGATACTATCCCCCCTGAATGCCTGAAAATGGGAGGTCCAGTACTCTATCAAAAGATGCATGAGTTAATCCAACTAATATGGGACAGCGAAACCTTACCGGAAAGCTGGAAACAGAGTGTTATTATACCCCTACATAAAAAAGGAAGCTATCAGGTATGCAAGAACTACAGAGGGATATCTCTCATCAACACCGCATATAAAGTGCTTGCAAACGTGATGCTAATCCGCATAATGTGATTATCAGTGCGGCTTAGACCGGGCAGGCTTAGACAGGGCACACCATTCTCCAAATCTTCTCCAAAACACTGGGAATTTGATAAGGACCTCCACCAACTGTAGGTGTATAGGGAGTTAAGAGACCATGTATGGGCAGCCATGGCAGAATGTGGAATCTCAAAGAAAATAATCAATATTACAAAAGTGTGTATGGAGGGTAGTTGAGAACATGTCAGAAAAGTTTGTGGTGGACAACGTCCTAAAACAGGGTGATAGTTTGTCTCCAATACTGTTCAATATCGTTTTGGACGTAGCGATCAAACGGGGTAACATTGACGTAGAAGTTTTTTCACGCAGTGGACCAAACCTGATACTGGCATTTGCAGATGATATAGATCTTGTTAGTAAAGCAACCATTGAAATCAAAGAGTTGTTTGGAGAAATAGAAAAGGACGCAGACACAGGAGGATTACGAATTAATGAAGACAAAACAAAATACATGTTTAATTCCCGGAGGAGACAGGGAAGAGATCGACTAGGGCAAAATGTAACCATTGACACCTACATTTTTGAACGGGTCTCAGAATTCAAATACCTCGGCGTCGTCATCACAGCAGACAACACCATGAATAAAGAAATGAAGGCCTGCATACAGAACATGAAGATACATGAAGAATTGTTTCATGCTACAATAAGACCGGTAGTCACGTTCGGATGTGAAGCGTGGACCCTAACCAAAGCAAACGAAGACGTCCTGCGAAGATTGGAGCGAAAAATACTTAGAAAAATATATGGACCCACCCAGGATCCAAGTTCAGGGCAATATCGAATAAGAACAAACGCGGAATTAGAACAATTGTGCCAGGGAGATATTGTGAGAGAAACAAGAGATGGGCAGGACACATATACAGAGCACCGGATGACAGAATGCTGAAAATGCATGGCAGGAAGCCCCGACGAGCAGAAGCCCACCGGGAAGACCTAAAATGAGATGGAGGGACAATGTTCTGTCGGATATGCGGAAGATGGACAGGAAACAATGCTAGATAGAAGTCGATGGAGGCAAATTGTGCTTCCAGCCAAGACCCACATAGGGTTGTAGCGCTACTGAAAGAAGAAGAAGAATTGGAAACAAAATTGTATGATTGAAAATTGCTTGGCAGGAAGCACCGACGAGCAGAATACCACCGGGAAGACCTAACATGAGATGGAGCGACAATGATCTGTCGGATATGCAGAAGATGGGCATTGAAAATGAACAGGAAACAATGCTAGATAGAAGTCGATGGAGGCAAATTGTGCTTGCAGCCAAGACCCACATAGGGTTGTAGCGCTACTGGAAGAAGAAGAAGAATTGGAAGCAAAATTGTATGATTGAAAATTGCTTGGCAGGAAGCACCGACAAGCAGAGCCCACCGGGAAGACCTAAAATGAGATGGAGGGACATTGTTCTATCGGATATGCGGAAGATGGGCATTGAAAATGAACAGGAAACAATGCTAGATAGAAGTCGTTGGAGGCAAATTGTGCTTGCAGCCAAGACCCACATAGGGTTATAGTGCTACTGGAAGAAGAAGAAGAATTGGAAACAAAACTGTGTGATTTGATCTGAGAATAGAATTCGTCGGGATTTGAAACAAGTTATCTGAAAGCTTCTTTGGGGCCCGCTTCCAGCCTCATGGTTCTCGTCCGCTGGACCTCACAATGTTTATTTTTAATTATGTTCACAAAATTTTGTTTTCTCCTGCTTATTTCTATTTATGTGAATTCATTTGCGTGTGGGAGAATATTTGAGATAAGTTCGCTTTTTGGGTCACTAGCTAAAGTTGGTTGTAGACGACCCAGTTTTAGTCAGATAACGGTGAATGGTTTGAAAGCTTTTAGAGCTTTTGCTGGAAAAGCCACATAGTCCTCGCTCTATCCCGTTAATCTTGGTTTACTAACCATTTCCGTGCTTTATCCGAAGGACACACTAAAAAAATTAATGTGGGTGGTAGTTATTAAATTTGGTCACATTTTGTCATGCCAGTACCTCAGTAATTTTTTGAGATTTCCTAGTGTTCTTGTGAGGTGACAGTTTTGTACAGATTCTTCTATACGTTTTAACGGTGGAATAGAATATTCTCGTCCAGCCAATCAAATGAATGGGATCAAGCCGATAAATAAATGCCTTATTCATAAGGTTGTTTAATTAATAAATTAATTCAGAGACGAAATGGGAAACGACATGAAAAATTCCACTGTATCCTTGCGGAAATTGAAAACCCTGCCCATTTGTATTTTTCTATAGTCGGGGCTTTTATAATC
Source organism: Dendroctonus valens (assembly GCA_024550625.1). Taxonomy (NCBI): domain Eukaryota; kingdom Metazoa; phylum Arthropoda; class Insecta; order Coleoptera; family Curculionidae; genus Dendroctonus; species Dendroctonus valens. Next base: position 425,905 of record JAJTJO010000018.1, on the reverse strand, counting down.
AAGCAATTGCACACCTGCAGTTTGACGTGTGAACCTCCAGTCTAAGCTTGATCGTAGTTTGCAACCAAATAAGCTGGTGGTGCAAAACCGAGATTAAAAATACGTCTCGGGGCGATGTAATATTGATTATAAAACCGAAGGGAATTGAATTTTCGAGTGACAATAGAAATTAATTTTGCCATGTTTTGTCCGGTTTCAATTAAATACCTTTGTTAAATATATGTATATGTAGACAATAACAGATTCTACCTCCCGGCCGGAACGTTTGTTTGCAAAGTCTGCATGAAATTTGGTTTATATTGCATTTAAGTGTTTTATTTTTAAATCGTTAAATGAAATGTGAGTATTGGGGCACATTGCGATTCGATTAAAGTGAAACAAAAGGCCGCTTAAAAAACGAAATGTCAGTGTCTTTCGTAACAGCACCTGATCTTGTTAGCGCAACGGAAAAAAATTGAAGGTACGGCTTTTGAGACTATTGTTAGATCGCATTACGAATTTATTGAATAATAACGACAGGGATCGTACTTTCAATTACACTGAAGAGGACGACTCCAAATCACGCCCCGACTTTTACTTAACCAGTTGACCCACAAAAAAATTCAATTTTACCATTTCATGTTGGCAAAGATAGACGATATGATTTTATATAAATTGAATGAGTGCTGGACACTTTGCAAGCTGATATTGATACTACTTCCTTCTGGCAATCTGTTGTCTGATACTTCAGTTTTGTGTCATCTTTTTTCTTTCTGTTGTGAAATATTTATTCTTAACATTAGCATTGTTATTATGGCACCTGGTTAGAAGCCACTTTTTCGACGATTCTCTTTTCAGTGGCATCACATTGGTGTTTCACCTCATTATTTTCTTCCGGTCCGAATAGATGGATTGGTAGAAGGGAACCAATTGAATGGCCTCCAAGATCACCTGATTTAACACCCTTGGACTTCTTCCTTTGGGGACATCTAAAGTCCGTTTTGCTAAACGAAAAGCTAAATGTTGTGCACTGGCTGAATGCCATGGGTGTTTTTTTATTAAATTGTTTATACTGTTTAATACATTTCCTGCAAAATATCAAGCAACAAGAGTCACGAAGCTATAATTATTAGCATTTGCTAAATGTTAAATAGCTAATAACATGTGAATTAGGCTTGTACAAGGACAGTCATGAACTTCGCCTAGCTGCTCTTACTTATATCCTTTTAAAGCAATTTTAATAATATCCCAATTTGTTCGCAAATGTCTCGTCTATTTGTTTTACACGGCTTTTCCGTGTGTCGAAGACGCGCCAGCAATAGCATGGAATTTTCTAAAAGGCATCTGATGCTGCAGGCAAGGAACAAACCTATAATTCTGTTTATGCATTATGCCTATTATAGGATGTTGCGAAAAGTCTGAGATATATTTTTTAAATGCCATCCTAGTTAGGATTGATTGTGTGTTAAGCAACACTAAATCAATTTGGATGACTTCACGATCAGAGCCGGTATTGTGTTACTGATAACTAGGAAAATATTTTCACGAAAAAGCAACGGTTTTGGAATTTTTCGCCCATCTTTTCTATTTACAGGCTGCTCTACCTCTCTTTTGGTCGTTCAGTGAGAACTTTTGTGCTCTTGGTTCAAGTTTCACAATCTAAAGCTCATGTTGAAGCTAAAACTTCATAGACAATCTAAGACGAAAACTCGATAAACAGGGTTGCATGAAAAAGGACTCAAATCAGAATTGCTCCCAAAATCTGCGATTCTAGCAGAATTTTCACTAAAGTGAAGCTCACTTTCAAATATTTCGTTAATTTACGCCACCCGGTATATTGAATTTTTTCCCAAGTCCAACAACAACCTCAACTTCTCCATGAGCCCTATATTTTGAAAATCGGTTCAAAAAGAAAAAATCTATCACTGCAACACTAAAAAGTTTATTTTTTGGAGACCACTCTGTACATACATGAGATGGTCCGAAAATTCAAAAACTTGTGTGTTGAAAAAAAAATTGTATTTTGTCCAACTGAGAGCATGTGGAACTTTCACCAAATTTGCATTGGGTCATTTGCCACCCCGTAGAAACTTTATCTGAAACACAAATTTTTTTGCAAAAACACGCACTAACGGAAGAAGAATTGCACTAAATAACGCTTCAAACGCACATCAAATCGCTCTTAGCAATCAGAATTTATTCGAACAAGTGGGTTTTTCGGGTTTTTAGGCCGTCGTTCGGTAGAATTTCTTCTTGACGTTTCGCAAGCACGTGTGGCTTGCATCTTCAGAAGTGGTTTGCTTGAACGCTTACACTGTTCTGATAACTGACATCAGAACAGTGTAAGCGTTCAAGCAAACCACTTCTGAAGATGCAAGCCACACGTGCTTGCGAAACGTCAAGAAGAAATTCTACCGAACGACGGCCTAAAAACCCGAAAAACCCACTTGTTTCAAGGAATGACCTCGAAAGTCTATCTCTTTTGATAGAATTTATTCAGTTTCAAAATTAGTCGAAATTTGTCCGTGTAACGTCTGTTTTATTGAGCAGTTTATATTCATACCAACTAGTAATAATGTCATGTTCTATTATAAATTGAAGCTTCTTCATGTACATTCAATTCAGGATAAAAACCTTTTTCCAAGCGGTAAAATTCTTCTGCTTCTCCTTCTTCATTTTCAGCCTCTCGCGGTCCACTGCTGGACGAAGGCCTCTCCCAGGACTCTCCACGAATTTCTGTCCTGTGCTACTCTGAACCACTGTCTTCCTGCCCAACTTTTCTCCGGTCTTCCTACACTCCTTGTTGTTCCTCTAGGTGTCCAGTGTACCAGTCTTATTGTCCACCTGTCTGTATTCTGCCTTGCAACGTGTCCTACCCATTGCCATTTGAGTGTCATTATTCTTTTGATAATATCTGTTAGGCCTGGTCTTTCTCTGATGATTTCGATGCGGATTCTCTGTTTTAACCTCAAACCGAGTATTCGTCTCTCCATCGCTCTTTGTGTAGCCCTTAGTCTTTCTGCACTTTTTTTCTGTAAGCTTGGTAGTTTCCAAGCCATAAGCAGCCAGCGGCAGTATGCACGTTTGTAACACACTATAATGTCGTCTGCAAATCTCAGGTGGTCCAGGCATGTCCCATCTATTGTAATTCCTTTTTCTTGCCAAGACAATTTTTTGCAGACTTCCTTCAGAGCTAGGGCAAATAGTTTCGGATACTTTGGGTCTTCCTCTCGATGGGAATTTTGCCTGTTATCAGGTCTTCATCAATGTGTACTCTTAGGGATGCTTTTTCGTAGATCCGGCCTGTTCCACTGGTTTGTAAGCTTCAAACTTTTTTCTTTTTCTTCTATTTTCCATTTGTTTCAATGCTGTTCTTATTTCTTGGTTTGTTATATCCGGGATTTCTTCGGATCCGACACTCATAATCGTTGTTGGTTTCGCATTTGACGTGTCTGAGATACATGACTTGCATAATTTTTGGTAGAATTCCTTTATTATGTTTCTGATGCTTCGTCGGTCTGTTGCAACAATTCCTCCCTTATCTTCGATCTTTGTTATTTTCCGTTTCCCCCTCGATTTGTTTTTTTCGTAGTATTTTGGTGTTGTAGGTTCTTAGGTCTTTACGTATTTTTCTTCTTACCATATTGTTGAGTTCTTGGTGGTGGTTTGACTCTTTTCTGGTTTCGCGCCTTCCTTCCATCAGCATCTTCGTTTCTCGACTTGGTTTGCATTGTCTTGTGTTTGTGTTTCTTTTGCGTGTGCGTACTTTCTTGGTCGTGGTGGTACTTTCTTGGTCTGGATGTCTGAACGTATTTTGGTCGATAGATCATCGAGGTCCAAATTTTTGTGATCTTCAACAGGGTCCAATTTCTTTTTTAGTTGTTGTTGATATTCCTCTTTTTTGTTTGTGAGAGTTTCATTTGTGGGGAACCTGGTTTTGTATATAAGTTTATTCTACGGTTATTCTTCTGTTGTTCGAGGGAATGTAGTCAATCTCAGCTTGCGTTGGGGTGTTTTCTTGTAAAAGCTGTTTAAACAGTACATTTTCTCTTCTGAGAGCAAATTTATTAGCCTTTCTCCTCTGATGTTTCTTTCCCCTAAAGCAAATTTACCAATATATTCGCAGTTTTCGTCTACCCCTTTCTGTCCAATTTTAACATTAAAATCCCCACTGATGATGACATAGTGGGATTTTTCTTGTTGTTTTGCTTTTACTATGTTCTATTTCTTCGTCTGTTGCAGTGCTGGTCGGTGCGTATACTCGGATAATCAGCGTTAAAATAGTTAAAGAAACGTTGAAAATAATTCGAAAATCTTAGATTTTCCACACTTTTTGACACTCGTATGTTTTGATTCTGCATTTTCCATCTTTGTTTTGAGTATTTTGTAATTATTTAAAGACGTAAAGAAATCAATTAAAAGAATTGTTTCATTTTTTTTACGTACTTGGTATTTTTTACCAGAAAGCTCAGGATATACAAACTGTAATTTGTATGGAAATAGTAGAAGGAAATAGTAGAAGAAGAATCTCTGCAAGAAATATTTTTCACTTTCAGGGGCAGGTTTTCTTTCTAGTTTCTCTCTAATCGTGTCTTCTCCAAAGGAAAAATTCCCCGATTTTTCAAGCTGCACATAATGTTTGTGAGCAAGATTCTAGGAGGTGGAATTCTGGTCTTTTCCCAAACATTGTTTTCCTGATTCATTGCCTTTAGTTTTAATAATTTTAAAGTGTTTTGCATGACGGGCTGTGCCAATTAACAAATGACCGTTGAAAAAAAATTTTTTCTACGTTAATGGGACAATTCGTTCAATGATTCGCCAGACACTATCAAAGGGCGTTCAGCATATCGACAAACCCTAACTTCGACAATGACAACTGGAACTTGATCAACGACTGGTACTTGAACTATTTCAACAGCTCACCAAACTATACATACAAACTGATCACAGACAAAGAGTACGATGAAGCCCTAGCGCATATCAAAAACACAGAACCGGGAAAAGATAAAATAAAGGCAAAACTCCTGAAAAGCCTAACTCAAGAAACACACAAACTGATCCTACCTGAATTGAACAACTGCATCAGAAATAACATAATCCCAAAATCATGGAAAAACGGCTTAATAATCCCTATACCCAAAAATGGACTGGACAATACACAACCGAGCAATTACAGACCAATTACACTGCTACCAGTACTTAGCAAGGTTTTTGAGTACATAATAAGGCAGCGACTGGGAAAACTGGTCGGAAAGTACATACCATCGTATCAGTTCGGATTCAAACATCAGCACTCGACTATTCACCCACTCTTCACTCTGACTAACAATATACAAACAACCCACCTAACTGACAGAAAGACACCTTGCCTGTTTATGGACATTAACAAAGCTTTTGATACTGTCTCGCATAGAGGCTTACTATACAAACTATACAAACTGCACACACCAACATATCTACTACACACCATAAAGAACTTACTAGAAAACAGACAACTACAAGTACGAATTGACAAAACACTGTCATTTTCTTTTTCCCCTGAACAAGGGCTCCCTCAGGGATCCCCGCTCTGACCGTTTCTCTACAATATATACTGCCATGACATATACAATTACAACTTACCAGACAAAAATCAAATCGACAGATCGGCATACATATTACAATAAGCAGACGACACGGCACTTATTGTACATGACAAAACTACTAAGAGAGCAGCTCAAAGACTCCAAACACTAACAAACAACACAATGACATGGTTTTATAAATGGAGACTAACACCAAACGCGTAAAAAAACCAACTTTTGCTCACAAACCACAGACTCAACGCTGACTCCCCTACAATAACTGCAGACGGCCAAACGACACAACCAAAAAACGACGTAAAATACCTTGGAATCACAATTGACCACAAACTTAAATTCACTAAACACATACGAAACATCAGGGCAGAAACAATAAAGAGAACAAAACACTTCCGATCACTAACCTACAAAGACAGAGGAATTAGCACAAACACCGCCACCAAAATATATAAAGCTATTTGTAGACCCTTGCTAGACTATGGACATATACTCATGACCAACGGAACAGAAAGGACAAAACGTTATACACAAACAACAGAACAAATTGCACTAAGACTAATAACACGAATAAGACACCCCCAAAACCCACTACACAACTCCTCCACCCAACTACTATACGAACGCACAAATATGACAAAGATTTCGGAAAGACTCATACATCTACAGACAAAATGGACAAACAACCCCTACAACTGGACCATACTGAATCCCCTTTGTCTCACAAGACCAACCAGACAATCCCGCTTCCGTTTCCCTACATCAACGCTACTCGAACACTTACAAACGCAACTGACTACTGGACAATAAAATTATTTTTTCTTGTCATTAGAATTGGAAGGTTTATTTAATAAGATTATTATCCTAGAATAAGAATTTATTTTTTAATACGCTTCAAATTGTTTACGAATATACTTTTTGATGTGATTCCTTTTGTGATTTCACTCAGATTGATTGATTGGTTAAACGATTTGCACTCGCTTATACGGGGAACGCTCATTACCTTTCAAAGAGAGAGAGTAGTTATAAAAATCCTGAACTGACAATACATATTTGAGCTACTTATATAACGCTGTTTCAGTTAATAAGTAGTAGTGATCCTGGCACTTTCGCCACACTAATGAATATAATTGATACTTATCGTTCCTTTGCGCGGTACCGTTAATGAATTCCTACTCGATCGATCTCGTTAAATAAAATGAGCCTGTCTATTAATACAGGTTTATTGAAACTATTTAACTGTATTGAGATGGGTTCTCCCATTCCCACATTTACAGTACAAGTTATGTAGATGCGTACGAGCACAAAAACTGTGCCAACAACTGCAGAATTCTAAAATTGATTTCGTGCTTCTTGAATTCATTACATTCAATTTCCCAAGCGGTTATTATGACGGCCTCCCACGTTGTTAGATTTTTGTCAAACAAAAAAACTGGTTTAGTTTTAAGCACTTAAGTGACTTCCCGTCAGTTTAGGTCATGCAATAGTGGTTTTCTACGCATCCGAAAGACAATCGCTCCTGCGTTAGAAATGTTCCAGCAATTACACCCAGAAATTCATCGTTGAGCGAAATTAAATGTTGTAAACTTAGCACGGTACACCTTGTCAGGCTCATCTTCAACAATTAACTTTAACGATGTTTTCTACATTAATCGATTCATATGCAGGGTTCTTCTAGGAGCGTTTCCTAGTTTTGATAGGGGTGGTATAATCCTACCAGGATTGTTTCGATTAAGCGGTAGTTAAAGGAGCTTAGTTTTTATCGGCTTAGCTCAATTGCTTCAAAAGTGTCTACTTCTTCCGCTCAAGGGAGTTTTGGGCACATGAATACACCCGAATTTGGAACCATTATCGTAAAGTTCACATAAGAAGTTTGAATGTGCACCAGTCACTTTGGTTTTCCAAGTTTTATAAAAAAAATATAGAAATGACTCACAATAGTCGCATTTGGATTGCATGCCGATGGCAAATACTTCTTTCAAACTATTATTTTGAACTAGTAAATCTGGTAGACAAGTTATTTTTGGGCGGATTCGTGTTTTCAAAATATTTTTCTTGGGCATTTTGCCTCAACATTTTTGTCAGAATTTCAAACAGAATTTCCTTAATGTTTCTCTTACAGATTGTTAAAGAGTCCTCTTATTTCACAACAAAGAACGAATTCTTTACCAAAAGGTAATTCAGAACAAAAACTTGCAAAATTTTTGTCGTATCTAAACAGTAATAAACCAACGACTAAATTCACTAATGAAAAAGAACAAAGCAACCATTTCAGACGATTTTGAAACTTTGAATTGAAACTCAAATCACCGGCTAATGGTAAAAAATGCTTGAAAAAGTTTATATGAAAGAACAAAAATAGTTCGTAATAAATCTAATTTTCCAAAAGAAACATTTTCATTATTGAAGCAATTTTTCTTATGCATTTTGAGCTGCTGAATAGAACCAGTTCTTCTCTAACTATAGTCAAAAAATAGTTAGAAGCAAAAATCCCCGGAAAACTCGAAAAATGAGAGAAAAAATTCAACAACTGTATTGAAAGTAACACGATACCAGATACCTGGAAAACAGGAATAATAATACCAATTCCTAAAACCGGACTAGACAATATAGAAACACAAAACGACAGACCTATCACACTACTCCCTGTACTGAGTAAAATTTTTGAAACCATAATAAAAAATAGACTGCAACAATCAGTTGGACAACACATACCACAATACCAATTCGGATTTAAACCTAAACACTCAACTGTTCACCCACTTTTTATACTAACCAACAACATACAAACAACTCACCTCACAAACAAGAAAACAGCATGTCTCTTCATGGACATCAATAGGGCCTTTGACAGTGTCTGGCACAAAGGACTTTTATATAAACTTTATCAGCTTAAAACCCCCAAATACATAATTCACGTAATCAGAAACCTACTCACAAACAGACACCTAGAAGTACGCATAGACAACACCCTCTCCTTTGCTTTCTCCCCTGAACAAGGACTCCCACAAGGATCCCCGCTATCACCCCTTCTTTACAATATATACTGCCACGACGTATACAATCACAGTCTCCACGACAAAAGACACATTGACAAATCTGCTTACATACTACAATACGCCGACGACACTGCATTGATCGTGCACGACAAAACTACAGTAAAAGCAGTACGAAACTTCAAACACTAACAGACAATACAATTGCTTGGTTCTACAAATGGAGCCACGAAAAACCAACTACTTTTACCAAACCACCAAATTAAAGACGACTCTCCATCAATAACAACAGACGGAAACAGAATTAGACCAAAACAAGAGGCAAAATATCTAGGAAGACACTGGACCAAAAACTAAAATTTACAATACACGCACAGAACGTAAGAACAAAAATCATTCAACTGACAAAACATTTCCGATCACTGACGTACAAAGACAAAGGAATCAGTACAAAGACCACCGCAAAAATTTACCAATCAATATGTAGACCTCTGGTTGACTACGGACATATACTGACAGCGAATGCATCTAGGAAAACTAAACAACACATTCAAACAACAGAACAGATTGCCCTGAGATCAATTACCAAAATAAGACATCCTCAAAACCAACTACACAACCCCTCAAACCAACTACTCTACGAACGAACAAAAATAACGCGAATAACAGAAAGACAACTCCAATTGCAAACGAAATGGAAAAACAATCCCCACAACTGGACCCTACTGAATCCACTTTGCCTCACAAGACAAACGAGACAATCCCGCCTCCGCTTCCCAACAGCAACACTACTTGAATACTTCCAACACGACTGAACCAACCTGCTAGACGATGAAAAGACATGACATAGAAGAGAGATTTTTTTTTGCTTTCTAACAATTTTAAGTTTACAGTTAAGATAGTTTAAGTTAGAAAATTAATCCAATACATGTATATGTGCAAGGGCAGAAAGGCCGAGGGCCGATAGCCTATTGGGAAATAAAGAGAAATAAATATATGAGAGAAAAAAGACAATAAATTGATCTGTTTTTCATGTGCTTTGAGCTGCTGAATCCAGTTGTGTGCTTCGTTTTTGTCTACGTATTTAGGATTTCTTATTTAGGCTTTTTACGAACAATTCGAACGTTTTTTCATTTTCAACTGTATTTTCCCCATTTAGAAGATATTTCTCGCTACGTACAGAGCAAAATCACAACCGATTTGCGACAACCTGAATGGTTTTTTTTTATTGGTTTCTTTCTCACTCGATTTTTCTTTTTGTTGATCTTTTCTTTGGTTCAATTTTTTTTAATCAATAATTTTAAAATTCAGAATCCACTTTTCTTTTTTTGTGGTATCTGTGTATCTTTTTTGCGGTTATTTTTCTGTTTGAGGTATCGGTTTCTTTTTTTGTGATTTTTTAAATTCTAATTAATTGTTCAGCACAAACGTCGATTATCAGGAAGATTTTTTTCTTCAGTTTGTCAGTTCGTAACTTTCGATTTTTGTTAAGTTTCTTAGATTTCGACCTGGAAATGCAGCAGTTTTTAATAATTTTTTTCCCGTACGCGAGTGTCTATGTACGTTTGATTTATGATTTTTTATAAGGATTTTTACGAACAATTTGAACATTTTTGGATCATATTGCACTAAACAAATTTGCGTTTTTTTAAATATTCAACTGTATTTTTCCCCATTTAGAAGACATTCCTTGTTCAAAATCACCCCAGGTTTGCATTCAACTCAATATGTTTTTTCTATGTTATAGTGTGATTTTATAATTTTTTAATTATAAATGGAATTGTATTGTCCACCTTTGCCATTATTTGTGGTATCTCAAGCGTTCAATGACTTTTTGTCTTATTTTTTCAAATGTCGATTTTCAGGAAGATTTTTCCTCGAACGTAAATGAACAGTTCGTTTCTTTCGATTCTCATTATATATATCTTTCCAAGTGTGTGCTTTATGATTTTTTTAAAAACTCAAAACATTTTCCTTTACTGTCATCTTAACCGGTTTCCAAAGTTTTTCTGCTTTTTTCGTGCTCTTTCTTTCTGCACATAACTTTATTTTATCGCTTCGGAGACAAAAAATTCAGCAGCTCATAACACATGAAAAAATATATAATTTAAAACGTCGTTACAGGCCAATTTATTGTCTTTTTTCACAACTTTTTTTCGATTTTCCGGAGATTTTTGCTTATAACTATTTTTTGACGACACTTGAAGAAAAATTGATGGTACCGTACGGTTCAGCAGCTCAAAATTCGTGAGTAATCAAGTGAGGAGAAACCCAATGAAAACCTCGGTATTTTTAAGTGAAAAACTCCAAAGATTTTCTTTCCTGGAAAACATGACTTATTAATTGACTGAAGTTTGGTATATTTAAGACTTTCAGTTTTTTGAACTCTAGAAGAAAAGATTTTCTTCTATTGGAGAATTCTTCTATTTTCTTCTATTCTTCTTCGCTGTGTAGGCGGGGTAGATTCGCATCAACTGCTTCCTTGATATGGGATTATCCTTTCGGTATGTTCTAGTTCCGTTCCCAGAAGTTGTGGCTGGTGGATTTTTTTGGCTCTGAGACACTCTAGATTATTCGTTGCTCTCGACTTGGGTCGTGGTCAAACCAGTTGATCGTCTTCGTCCACTTCCACAGTAAATTGTGTGTCTTGCGTTAGAAGTTGCGTGCTCATATAGTCCTAGAACTTGTTTCAATCCATTTCCAATGAAGCGAGTTAAAAACATGGGAGTTTTCAACGTTGCAAACTTTCAATTTTCCAGTGAATAATTAATGAGTTTTGAAATTTGAGCCTCTCCACATATTTTTATCCCTCAAATAGGTTTTCAGCTTCAAAAGAGCATTGAACGAGTGTTTAAAATATGCAAGTTTAGTTCCGATTTGCATGGCTTCATTTATTTCAATTGGGTGCTCTTTGTACGCTTCTTTGTAAAAATCTTCATGTGTTGTTTCGGTGGAGCCCTGTACACGACCCAATATTTCAGGAGTCTCGTTGCTGAAATCGAATTTATCGAATGCAGAAGATACTTTATATGTCTCGCGTCGACCACCGTTCTGTCCTTACATTATTGAAGAACCCACTGGCCTTTGGCAAGAAATTTACGACGCTGGGCGAGGTACCGTTTTTGGGTTTAGCTCCCGCGAATCTTTCGCTTTCCGCACGAAATGCAGCCGAAAAATTACAAAGTCTGCCGGCCACTGTTTGGCTGAATATGAACTGCTTCTGGTGTGTACATGTAATTGCAAAACTGTTTATATACTGATATTGTTCACAGTAACGGTTGTACTTAGGTCGATCAATCCGTCTGCTGAGACGACATCTTTCTAGTCTGGTGGCCACCCGAAGGGGGTACAAGCGTGAAAAATTGCAATTTAGTAACACCCAGCTAATTGTTTATTAACTAGACCTTTGCGTTTTCATTTTGCAATAATAATTGCCGCTGTATGAGAGGTTTTATTTTACTTTTTGTTCACTTCCGAGTTGCTGCATTTTCACCCTTTATTGCCACCTGAACTTACAAAATTGTTTGCTCTATTATTCATTTAATAGTTCAGTCGGAGCGTAACTCCTTATCCTTTTAGCATCTTTTTCACTGTTTAAAACCTCTCTTCAGCCACGAGGTAGGTGGCCCACTTAGGCACTTCGCCCGAATTACATACACAATTACATCACTCAACGGTGTTAACTTCTTAACTGGGGAGTTTTTCCAATGCATTTGAACTTCTACAAACGTTAAATCGATTTCAACCAATGAACATTTCGAGCGCTAAATTTGTTTAGTTTATTTACTGTATAGAGAAAGTTGCAACTCGGTTCGAGAGGCAATAGAAAACATCCCGATTTCTGGTTTAAAATTGCAAAATTTGATTTGAGCTCATTAGAAGAATGGTGGATGATGATGCTGCGGTGGTACAAATTCCTTCCTTTTTTCAGCGTTTTCAGGACCTATTCGATTCCGAATCTCTAATCAATTTTCACTAGGAACTTAATTAAAATTCTTTGAAAAACATGCAAGTTTTTTCTAAATAAGCTGAAGGACTTCAAAAAAGTTAAAACGCCATTTAATTACTCGTTAATAATCCAAAAAAATTGGCAGCAGTTAAGAAATAACTTGAAAGAACTGAACACTTTGTGCACCTGTTTGTATGTTTGGAACCACTTGAAGTCATATTATTTTCGTTGCACCGTCTCTTCGTCGTTGGTGAATGCCGTGTAGATGGTACCTTCTAGATAGTCTCGATATTTAATTTAAAAGCCAGTTAATTACTGGGTTCCGCGTTTGATGTCCGGAAACATACGTCGCTGATTTTTCTCGTTTTTCTGGGACCAAACAATGGCCAAGCGGCTTATTCATGCCTCTTGCGTTTCTGAACAGTTGCCGGTAATGTTGGGGAGTTTTCACATGTAAAAGGTGCCGATCGAATCCATTTTATAATTGTTGTTTCTATAAAGGGTTGTGCTTTGAATGTCAGTCTTTTAATGGAAACTGGCGAGTTTTTCGGGTTCTTCGGGCTATGTGAAATAGAATTTCTTCCTGGCGTTTCTCAAGCAAGCATTTCTGAAGAGACAAGCCACTCGTGCTTGCGAACCGTCAGGAAGAAATTCTATTTCACAACGCCCGAAGAACCCGAAAAACTCACCAGTTCAAAAACATACCAAACTGTTGGTCTAATTCTGCACTAGAAACACGATGACTGTTTGAAAAAACTCAATAGAAACTCGAAAGTGGAGCATGACTTGCGTCCTAAGCCTCATTTGCCAATGCCAATGATTACAGGGTGAACCATATTATTAGAACGTCGTAACACTGCGACTTATTTAAGGGCCTAGACGAAAAACGAATAGCAGAAGTAAAAAATGGAATGCGTACCAACATATCGTGTATATTTGATTCGCGTGCACGGTTCGATGGGCACTGAAAGCCCTATCGGCGGTGAAGATTCACGTTTTTCAGAAACCCATTGCCAATAGAACGAATCTTTTCATCTTTCGAACGTTGGCCTTTTTGCCCATAGTTTCAAGCTGAAACATGAGGCATTGGGAGGAGCATGCAACGTGCAAAAGATAGGTTTTCTTGTTGGTCTAAATGTTTACACGACTTGTTCATAAATGATTTTTCCTTTTTGCACCAGCCACCCATCGTAAATCGTTCAAGTTCGATAATTTATAATGGTGCCCACTGCGTAACTCCAGTACATTAAATCGATCGAAATATATGCAATCATTTTTTTGAATTCGATACACTGGCAAGTTGCGTAATAAATTTGCATGGTTTATAACGATTATGCGACCGAATTGTCAGCTGACATGGGACAAAGCGTGTCATTACGAAATAAATTAAGGAATTTATCGGTGATTTATTGGCGAGAAAGGACAAATCAATGAACCAACTGATCGGACTTCCATTAGGATGTTTGATGAATTAAACCTACCCAAATTATTTAGTAACAGTTGTAAAGTAACCGAGAGTTCAGAGGTTGATCAGTTTAAATTTTACCGTCTTTTATGAGTGAAATTGTGCTTTACCGCACGCATTTGGTAACGGAAAACATCACTTTACCTCACCGTCTCCGGGGAGTTACTTTTACCCAAAAAAGTGAAACATCTTGAAGAGTTCGGAACATTTTTTTTCTACAACCATACTTGTATTTAAAAGACTGAAGATTTCGTTTAAAATGCGCCACAATTGAAACTTTTGCTGCTTTGAAAGTGCAAACGAAAATCAAAGGCACGTTTTAATGCAAGTGCATGCTGGCGCCTAAAAATTCATAACTTCTGATCGAAAACAACAAGAAGCACGAAAGTCGCACAACTCATAGAGGACAGATGAGTCTGAAAATTCTGAAAATTTGATTTAAAACGCACCCAGTCCTGATTTTTGGCGACTAAGACTAAATTGGACTAAAAATGAACGTTTTCACGCGGCTGCACTCTCCGTTTAAAAAATCGTAACTCTTAAGCTGGAGCAAGCAGCAACTTGAAATTTGCACAGTGGATACAAGACATTTGAACCTAAAATGACTGAATATTTCATACGAATTACACCACAAGTGAAACTTTTGCAGCTTTGAAAACGCAAGTCAAATAATGAACGTTATTTTCGCAAGTGAACGATCGCGCATAAAAATTCATAAATTCTGATCGAAAACAACGAAAAACACGAAAATCGCACAACTCATAGAAGACAAATGAGTATGAAAATTGTGAAAATTTGCTTTAAATCACGCTCAATTCTGATTTTTGGAGACTAAGGCAAAGTTGGACTAAAAATGAACGTTTTCACGCGGCTGCACTCTCGGTTTAAAAAATCGTAACTCTTAAGCTGGAGCAAGTAGCAACTTGAAATTTGCACAGTGGATACTAGACACTTGAACCTAAGAAAACTGAATATTTCATCCGAATTACACCACACGTGAAACTTTTGCAGCTTTGAAAACGCAAGTCAAATAATGAACGTTATTTTCGCAAGTGCACGCTCGCGCCAAAAAAATTCATAACTTCTGATCGAAAATAATACGAAACACGAAAATCGCACAACTCATTGAAGACAAATGAGTCTGAAAATTGTGAAAATTTGCTTTAAATCATGCTCAATTTTGATTTTTGGAGACTATGGCAAAGTTGGACTAAAAATGAATGTTTTCACGCCGCTGCACTCTCGGTTTTAAAAATCTTAACTCTTAAGCTGGAGCAAGTAGCAACTTGAAATTTGCACAGTGGATACAAGACACTTGAACCTAAGAAAACTGAATATTTCATCCGAATTACACCACAAGTGAAACTTTTGCAGCTTTGAAAACGCAAGTCAAATAATGAACGTTATATTCGCAAGTGCACGCTCGCGCTAAAAAATTCATAACTTCTGATCGAAAATAATAAGAAGCACGAAAATCGCACAACTCATTGAAGACAGATGAGTCTGAAAATTCTGAAAATTTGCTTTAAATCATGCTCAATTTTGATTTTTGGAGACTATGGCAAAGTTGGACTAAAAATTAATGTTTTCACGCCGCTGCACTCTCGGTTTTAAAAATCTTAACTCTTAAGCTGGAGCAAGTAGCAACTTGAAATTTGCACAGTGGATACAAGACACTTGAACCTAAGAAAACTGAATATTTCATCCGAATTACACCACAAGTGAAACTTTTGCAGCTTTGAAAACGCAAGTCAAATAATGAACGTTATTTTCGCAAGTGCACGATCGCGTATAAAAATTCATAAATTCTGATCGAAAGCAACGGGAAACACGTAAATCGCACAACTCATAGAAGACAAATGAGTCTGAAAATTGTGAAAATTTGCTTTAAATCATGCTCAATTTTGATTTTTGGAGACTATGGCAAAGTTGGACTAAAAATGAATGTTTTCACGCCGCTGCACTCTCGGTTTTAAAAATCTTAACTCTTAAGCTGGAGCAAGTAGCAACTTTAAATTTGAACAGTGGATACAAGACATTTGAACCTAAAATGACTGAATATTTCATACGAATTACACCACAAGTGAAACTTTTGCAGCTTTGAAAACGCAAGTCAAATAATGAACGTTATATTCGCAAGTGCACGATCACGCATAAAAATTCATAAATTCTGATCGGAAACAACGAGAAACACGAAAATCGCACAACTCATAGAAGACAAATGAGTCCGAAAATTGTGAAAATTTGCTTTAAATCACGCTCAATTCTGATTTTTGGAGACTAAGGCAAAGTTGGACTAAAAATGAACGTTTTCACGCGGCTGCACTCTCGGTTTTAAAAATCTTAACTCTTAAGCTGGAGCAAGTATCAACTTGAAATTTGAACAGTGGATACAAGATACTTGAAGCTAAGAAGACTGAATATTTCATCCGAATTACACCACAAGTGAAACTTTTGCAGCTTTGAAAACGCAAGTCAAATAATGAACGTTATTTTCGCAAGTGCACGATCGCGTATAAAAATTCATAAATTCTGATCGAATACAACGAGAAACACGAAAATCGCACAACTCATAGAAGACAAATGAGTCTGAAAACTGTGAAAATTTGCTTTAAATCACGCTCAATTCTGATTTTTGGAGACTAAGGCAAAGTTGTAGTAAAAATGAACGTTTTCACGCGGCTGCACTCTCGGTTTAAAAAATCTTAACTCTTAAGCTGGAGCAAGTAGCAACTTGAAATTTGCACAGTGGATACAAGACACTTGAACCTAAGAAAACTGAATATTTCATCCGAATTACACCACAAGTGAAACTTTTGCAGCTTTGAAAACGCAAGTCAAATAATGAACGTTATTTTCGCAAGTGCACGATCGCGTATAAAAATTGATAAATTCTGATCGAATACAACGAGAAACACAAAAATCGCACAACTCATAGAAGACAAATGAGTCTGAAAACTGTGAAAATTTGCTTTAAATCACGCTCAATTCTGATTTTTGGAGACTAAGGCAAAGTTGGACTAAAAATTAATGTTTTCACGCGGCTGCACTCTCGGTTTTAAAAATCTTAACTTTTAAGCTGGAGCAAGTAGCAACTTGAAATTTGCACAGTGGATACAATACATTTGGAGCTGAAAAGAGTGAAGATTTCGTTCAAATTACGCCACAATTGAAGCTTTTGAATCGTTACAAACGCAAGTTAAATAATGAACGATTTTCTCAAGTGCCCGCTCGCGCCAAAAAAATCATAACTTCTGATCGAAATCAACAAGAAACACGAAAATCGCACAACTCATAGAAGACAGATGAGTCTGAGAATTCTGGAAATTTGATTTAAATAACACCCAGTCCTGATTTTTGGCGACTGAGACAATATTGGGCTAAAAATTAACGTTTTTACGCGGCTGCACTCTCGGTTTAAAAAATCGTAACTCTTAAGCTGGAGCAAGCAGCAACTTGAAATTTGCACAGTGGATACAAGACATTTGAATGTAAAATGACTAAATATTTCATCCGAATTACACCACAAGTGAAACTTTTGCAGCTTTGAAAACGCAAGTCAAATAATGAACGTTATTTTCGCAAGTGCACGCTCGCGCCAAAAAAATTCATAACTTCTGATCGAAAATAATAAGAAACACGAAAATCGCACAACTCATTGAAGACAGATGAGTCTGAAAATTCTGAAAATTTGCTTTAAATCACGCTTAATTTTGATCTTTTGAGACTATGGCAAAGTTGGACTAAAAATGAATGTTTTCACGCGGCTGCACTCTCGGTTTTAAAAATCTTAACTTTTAAGCTGGAGCAAGCAGCAACTAGAAATTTGCTCAGTGGATACAAGACATTTGCACCTGAAAAGCCTGAAGATTTCGTTCAAATTACGCCACAATTCAAGCTTTTGCATCGTTACAAACGCAAGTTAAATAATGAACGATTTTTGCAAGTGCACGCTCGCGCCGGAAAATTCATAACTTCTGATCGAAAACAACAAGAAAGACGAAAATCGCACAGCTCATAGAAGACAGATGAATCTGAAAATTCTGAAACTTTCTTTTAAATCACACCCAATCCCGATTTTAGGGGACTAAGTAAAAGTTGGGCTAAAAACGAACGTTTACATACGTCTTCACGAGTTGTATATTTTTAACTTCCAGGCAACAATTTAAAAACTAACAAGAAAATATATCCTTAAAATACATTTTGGGGTGAATTACTCACGCTCCTATATTTTGGACTGTTTTGAGTAGAATTGTTCAGGAGGATTCGTGTTTTTCTACCGGCCTGTTTAGTTAGCTACGTTGTAACCGTTCGACTATTTTAAAATTATGCTTAATAAAAACGTTGGAATTTGATATCTAACTGTTGAGAAATGAACCTGCAGATGTTTGCCTATATAATTCCTTATCCTCTACATGAGCTAATGGCCAATGGCCGCATAAATGGAATAACGCCAATTTTGAATAATCTACTACAACACATGCTGCGATTCCACGATTCCCAATAATCGTATACTGCAGAAAGGACTTGTGAATGTTGTTCAGAGAGTGTTCATTATCAATAAAAATTAGTGTTGACTTAGAAACCCGCGGCATTTGATTAAATAAACAATTATCAATCAGTCTTGCTTTATGCAGACTCACAAAGCGTCCGTAGATGGTAAGCAGCGTCCACTTGCGGCTCTTATTCGTTTTGCCCGGCAAAGACCATTTGGTATCATTACGACAACCGGCTACCGATGACCCGAAAATAAATTAAATATTTTATTACGCACTTGTGACGCTTCTAGTAATTGAAAACGAATTTACAACCGTAGTTGCAGTGACAATTCCCGCAATTCCCGGTAGTCTTACCTACGCGGTCGTAATTTGCGTGAACCTTCGAAATACGAGCATACACTCTGCAACTAAGGTCTCCAAAGGCTTTTCGTAAATACTGGGCTAGTTGTTGTATATTAGGTGGTTTTCCTGCAAGTTCTCAGTTTTATGAGGAAACTAACAAGTCTAGCAATTACCGTTTAACAGATGCAGAAGACTCGTTAGTAGCCGTCATTCGGATTCTCAGTTTATGCGCTAGGTCAATATATTGAGTTAGGAAATGTTTTGTGTAGGTACTGATATCCGCTAAACAAAGGACTTTAAATCAAATGTAACGCTTGGTCGGAGCGCTATGTAAGCTTGAGTTCGTCAATAGGATAAACTGAACCAATCGCATAAACCTCTTGAGCTGGCTGAATGGATGAGTTACTGTTCAAATATATTGGCTGCAGTTTTATTATAAACAGCCACTTTGAGGGCTAACTTTTAAGCCACAACGTTTGAGAGCGAGTTTTAGAGTCTTTTCTAGAAGCATATTTTAGTCCGGTCGTTTCTTGCTACGTTTTTGATCTGCAATCAGTTTAGCCACTATTTTCCCCCCTGATTTTATTTATTTTATTCACAAATTCCTCTAATAGAAAATGTAGAGGAATGTAACCGTTACAGGTCTGGCCTTAACATTAACAAAGCTAGCGTGTTCCACAAAGAAGTCCGGTGACCCTATTGTAGTCAATTTATTTACTTTTGGCATTCCACATTTTTATCTCTTCCCACAATTCTTCCCAATAACATCTATTCTCACGATCATCTTGCGGTTTTGACATCATCTGGTGGATTGGAACAATGAAATCAACCCTTGTAAATCTCGGTTTGTTGCCTTTTTTACATGTAAAATACTTGTAAATTCTTGGGTTTATGCAAAAGTAAATTTTCTTCTGAGAGAAGAAATATAGGGTTTCCTTCTGGGATCGTAAAGAAGAATAGTCTGCTGTGGCTATGACTATGACTTAACATTTATATGTCTTTTTATGTCGAGGCCCAACTTAACACGCTTAACTTTCAATCTGAAGCAAGTAGCAACTTGAAATTTTCACAGTGTATACAAGATTGTTGGGTCCCAAAAAGCTGAAGCTTTCGTTCAAATTACGCCATAATTGATACTTTCGCACATTTGCGAACGCAAGTGAAATAATTAACTTTTTCACGCAAAAATTCATAACTTCTGATCGAAAATGACAAGAAACACAAAAATGGCACAACTCATAGAAGGCAGATGAGTCTGAAAATTCTGAAAATTTGATTTAAATCATACCCAGTCCTGATTTTTGGCGACTAAGTAAAACTTGGGTGTAAAATGAAAGTTTACACACAGCTGTTTCCTCGTTTTAAAAGAATCCTAACTCTTAAGCTGAAGCAGGCAGCAACTTGAAACTTCCAAAGCGTATACAAGACACTTGAATCTAAAAATACTGAAGATTTCGTTAAAATTTCGCCACAATTGACACTTTTGCCCTTTTGCAAATGCAAGTCAAATAATGAACTTTGTCACGCAAGTGCAGGCTTGCGCCTAAAATGCATAACTTCTGATCGAAATTGACAAGAAACATGAAAATCTCACAACTTGCAGAAGACAAATTAATCTGCGAGTTCTGAAATTTTGACTTAAATCGCACAGAGTCCTGATTTTTGGCGACTAAGTAAAAGTTGAATAAAAAATTAAAGTTTACACACAGCTGTTTGGTCGGTTAAAAGAATCATAACTCTTAAGCTGAAGCAGGCAGCAACTTGAAACTTCCAAAGCGTATACAAGACACTTGAATCTAAAAAGACTGAAGATTTCGTTCAAATTTCGCCACAATTGACACTTTTGCCCTTTTGCAAATGCAAGTCAAATAATAAACTTTTTCATGCAAGTGCAGTCTTGCGCCTAAAAATTCATAACTTCGGATCGAAAATGACAAGAAACATGAAAATCTCACAACTTGCAGAAGACAGATTAATCTGAGAGTTCTGAAATTTTGACCTAAATCACACCCAGTCCTGACTTTTGGCGACTAAGTAAAAGTTGAATGAAAAATGAAAGTTTACACACAGCTGTTTGGTCGGTTAAAAGAATCATAACTCTTAAGCTGAAGCAGGCAGCAACTTGAAACTTGCAAAGCGTATACAAGACACTTGAATCTAAAAAGACTGAAGATTTCGTTCAAATTTCGCCACAATTGACACTTTTGCCCTTTTGCAAACGCCAGTCAAATAATGAATTTTTTCACGCAAGTGCTGGCTTGCACCTAAAAATTCCTAACTTCTGATCGAAAATGACAAGAAACATGAAAATGTCACAACTTGCAGCAGACAGATTAATCTGAAAGTTCTGAAATTTTGACTTAAATCACAACCACTCCTGATTTTTGGCGACTAAGTAAAAGTTGAATGAAAAATGAAAGTTTACACACAGCTGTTTGGTCGGTTAAAAGAATCATAACTCTTAAGCTGAAGCAGGCAGCAACATGAAAGTTCCAAAGCGTATACAAGACACTTGAATCTAAAAATACTGAAGATTTAGTTAAAATTTCGCCACAATTGACACTTTTGCCCTTTTGCAAATGCAAGTCAAATAATGAACTTTTTCACGCAAGTGCAGGCTTGCGCCTAAAAATTCATAACTTCGGATCGAAAATGACAAGAAACATGAAAATGTCACAACTTGCAGCAGACAGATTAATCTGAAAGTTCTGAAATTTTGACTTAAATCACAACCAGTCCTGATTTTTGGCGACTAAGTAAAAGTTGGGTGAAAAATGAAAGTTTACACACAGTTGTTTCCTCGGTTTACAAAAATCCTAACTCTTAAGTTGAAGCAGGCAGCGACTTGAAACTTCCAAAACGTCTACAAGACACCTGAATCTAAAAAGACTGAAGATTTCGTTCAAATTTCGCCACAATTGACAATTTTGCCCTTTTGCAAACGCGAGTCAAATAATGAACTTTCTCACGCAAGTGCAGTCTTGCACTTAAAAATTCCTAACTTCGGATCGAAAATGACAAGAAACATGAAAATCTCACTACTTGCAGAAGACGGATTAATCTGAGAGATCTGAAAATTTGACTTAAATCACACCCAGTCCTGATTTTTGGCGACTAAGTAAATGTTGGGTGAAAAATGAAAGTTTACACACAGCTGTTTCCTCGGTTTAAAAAAATCCTAACTCTTAAGTTGAAGCAGGCAGCAACTTGAAACTTCCAAAACGTCTACAAGACACTTGAATCTAAAAAGACTGAAGATTTCGTTCAAATTTCGCCACAATTGACACTTTTGCTCTTTTGCAAACGCGAGTCAAATAATGAACTTTCACACGCAAGTGCAGGCTTGCACTTAAAAATTCCTAACTTCGGATCGAAAATGACAAGAAACATGAAAATCTCACAACTTTCAGAAGACAGATCAATCTGAGAACTCTGGGATTTTGCGTTAAATCACATCCAGTCCTGATTTTTGGCGACAAAGTAAAAATTGGGCGAAAAATGAACGTTTACACACAACTGTTTCCTCGGTTTAAAAAATCCTAGCTCTTAAGCTGACGCAGGCAGCAACTTGAAACTTCCAAAGCGTCTACAAGACACTTGAATCTAAAAAGACTGAAGATTCCGTTCAAATTTCACCACAATTGACACTTTGCCCTTTTGCAAACGCGAGTCAAATAATGAACTTTTCCACGCAAGTGCAAGCTTGCACCTAAAAATTCATAGCTTTTGATTGAAAATGACAAGAAACATGAAAATCATGTTTTCATACAGCTGCATCCTTTCCTTTAAAAAAATCTCAATCTAGGGCAAGAAACAACTTGACATTTTTACGTTGTATACAAGACATTTCCAATTCTTAGATAGTCGAAGCAGAGAAAATGATTTAGTAAATAAACAAATTAGGATAAAAACTGCAACAAGAAAAAATACCTTTTTGAGTCACTTTAGTTACAACTGTTCGTATTTTTGGAAAATAATCATATTTTCTTCTTCATTTTCCTCCTACTCTCCAAGTAAACCCAAATACATGAGGCCAATTTTCTCTCATCACTCTGTGTATTACAAAGATTTGAAGTCTTATGGAAAAGTTCCATTTCGTGTGCCAACTACTATCATTCTAAAACTATTTAAAGCCATCAAGACGCGCAATTTATTAAAATACTCGAACTAAATACTTGTGGGGTCCATAATTAAGATTCTAATACTGAGGAGGCAACAAATAAGAGGATCGGGCGCGGCATAATAAACTGAGACAGTGTTTTCCCCAAGCAATTACCAAAACATACAAAGTTTAACGACACGCAAGAAGGCTGTTTAAAATTCATTAAGCATTTTTCGCGTTTCTAATTGTTCATTGTTTAATGAAACATGTTTCGAAATAGTTAAAGCGCAAAAATACCCGACCGAAACAATAGAAAATAGTTTAGCCGTTATAAATCGGAATTGTCGCATTATACCGCGTGATTTTTTTTCTTGCGTTCCGTTCAACATGTCTCCCCATTATACATACAATCTGTAATACATTAAAGTACAAACACATTTTAGACCATACTTGTCGGGTCCAATCCAGAGGCGGCGTTTCACAGTGAAATCGATAACTTCGAAGATTTTCAAACAGTTTCTCATAGAAACTTGTTCTCTCATGAAAAATGGCATGTTTAGACTAGTTTTAGAGTTGAAATTGTCTGGTTTTCAAAAGACATTTAACATTTTTGTCTAGAGCTTCATCTGGTTTTTGTTTTCTTATGAACTTGGGAAATTAATAATTCTTTTAACTGAGATTTTCCATTATTATTCAAAGCTGTTGTTTAGAATTCCAAATCTCTGCTTTCATGCCGTAGTACGCCGTAGCAAAAAAAATTGTCACGCGTTCTTCGGTTTCAGTGAAGCGGGACGTGGCGCGGTTTGCCTATCTTTACAGCTCGCGGAAGTTCGTAATAACTTCTCGACTTGCCGGTTTTTTTCTCCCAATTGTTACTCTTCTAGTTTCTTGCTTCGTTTCTGCAATTCTTCATTAGACTGAAGAATATTGATTAATCCTCAATTGCTAAGGGTGATGAGTTTCCTCCGAATACTTCCTCTAAGATTTTGTTTCGTCGGGTTGGCTCTAGCTGGTGGACATTCCTCGACAGAAATCCAAAGGTTCTTGAAATGATCAGAAAAATTCTCGGGTAATTTTCATCTCGACTGGGACCGAATTGACCGTCAAGTTTGCACTAATAGCCTGGGCTGAAAAATGGAAACCACGTGCAATGAAGGAATTTCCACTGGGTTAGTAACCTTTTCTCGAAATTGATTTGTAGCTGCCGCGAATATTCGTTGTCTGGCGTTGTGCGAACAGGGCCGAACAAAAACCCGCTTCGGAAAAATGCGTGCAAAAAGTGGCTCAGAGTTCGGCACCGAATCGACGCGTTTCCCTTTATTGTCTACTTTTTGTCATTCGACAACTTCTTTATCTTCGGTAGGGACTTCAGAAGAAGCCTACCATTTCTTTGCATTTACTTCGTCTTTAAAGTTCATTGAATGTTATGAACTAGCGTCAATCTGCTTCAAGCTTTCAGGTCTCTCACCTTTTCTTATTTATTTTATATTTTTTTATTTATTTTATTTTTATTTTATATTTTATTTATTAATTTTATCTCTTCAGTCTAAATGTGTTTTTCTTCTAGAAAATTGCTGAACGAGAACTTATTGATTGCTCATTTTTACATTGGCATTAACTTCTTGAAAAATTGCAGGGGCGAATATCGTGATCATTTTTAACATTCTATACATGTAGATTCTACTAGTTTACCACTTCTGCATGATTGATGAGCCGTAAAACATGATTGATTCGTCCATTTTTCTTCAGATTTATTCCTCAATCAGATTTTCCCTTTTAATTCGATTTGTCGTTATACCTCGATTTTCCAGGACATAGAAAATCCTCCAACCTTGCATTTCTCCCATTCGATAAGGAATAATTTCAGTTTTAGTTGAGAAAAAAATCACTTTTGTGACTATTTTTCTGGAGTTTCCAGACATTTTTGAACCACTGGAACGACTCGACTGGCCATAGGCAAACACAAATTTTTGAAAAATTCCGAAAGAGAAAATTTAAAAACAATCTCAATTTTGCACTTAACCTTATTCGATAGAGGATGGTTGCAATTACAAATGGCAAAAAAGTCACTTTACTCGCTAGTTTCCTGGTTTTTCTAGGATTTTTTAACCACTGTAAGGGGCTTGGCTGGGTATAGGCAAACACGAATTTTTCAAAAATTTCTCAAGGGAAAATTAAAATTCCCCCAACTGCACTCTTTACTCCATTCGATAGAGAACAGTAGCAACTCCATTTAAGAGCAAAGTAGCTTTCCTGGCTATTTTGCTGGATTTTTCAGGAATTTTTCAACCACTGTAAGGGGCTTGGCTGGGTATAGGCAAACACGAATTTTTCAAAAATTTCTCAAGGGAAAATTAAAATTCTCCCAACTGCACTCTTTACTCCATTCGATAGAGAACAGTAGCAACTCCATTTAAGAGCAAAGTAGCTTTCCTGGCTATTTTGCTGGATTTTTCAGGAATTTTTCAACCACTGTAAGGGGCTTGGCTGGGTATAGGCAAACACGAATTTTTCAAAAATTTCTCAAGGGAAAATTAAAATTCTCCCAACTGCACTCTTTACTCCATTCGATAGAGAACAGTAGCAACTCCATTTAAGAGCAAAGTAGCTTTCCTGGCTATTTTGCTGGATTTTTCAGGAATTTTTCAACCACTGTAACGACTGGACTGGTCATAGGCAAACACGAATTTTTCAAAAAAATTTCAAGAGGCCATAAAAGATCCCGAACTTTACACTTTGCCCATTTCGATAGAGAATGGTTGCAATCGGAAATGAAAAAAGGTCACTTTTCTGGCAATTTTCCTGGTTTCCCCAGAATTTCTCAACCACTGTGATGACTGATCAACATAAAGGATATAATATAAGGATAAAATCCTCAAGGGCAAATTAAAAATCACCCAACATTGCACTTTACCCTACTCGATAGAGAATAGTTGCAACTACAAACGGGAAGAAAGTCACTTTTCTGGCTATTTCTCTGGATTTTCCAAGAATTTTTCAACTACTGTAACGGCTGGATTGGCCATAGGCAAACACGAATTTTTCAAAAAATCCTCAAGAGCAAACAAAAAGTCCCCCAACTTTGCACTTTGCCCTACTCGATAGAGAATGGTTGCAACTACAAATATGGAAAAAAACACTTTCCTGGTTATTTTCCTAGATTTTTCAAGAATTTTTCAATCGCAGCTTGACTGGGCATAGATCAACATAAATTTTTCAAAAATTCCGAAATAGAAAATTTTAAAAAATCTCAACTTTGCACCTAACCTTATTCGATAGAGGATGGTTGCAATTACA
The DNA here is from genome assembly GCA_024550625.1 of Dendroctonus valens. Lineage (NCBI taxonomy): Eukaryota > Metazoa > Arthropoda > Insecta > Coleoptera > Curculionidae > Dendroctonus > Dendroctonus valens. Next base: position 399,697 of record JAJTJO010000018.1, on the reverse strand, counting down.
AATGGCAAAAAAGTCACTTTACTCGCTATTTTCCTGTTTTTTCTAGGAATTTTTAACCACTGTAACGGCTTGGCTGGGTATAGGCAAATACGAATTTTTCAAAAATTTCTCAAGGGAAAATTAAAATTCCCCCAACTGCACTCTTTACTCCATTCGATAGAGAACAGTAGCAACTCCATTTAAGAGCAAAGTAGTTTTCCTGGCTATTTTGCTGGATTTTTCAGGAATTTTTCAACCACTGTAACGACTGGACTGGTCATAGGCAAACACGAATTTTTCAATTTCAATTCAAAAATTTCAAGAGGCAATAAAAGATCCCGAACTTTACACTTTGCCCATTTCGATAGAGAATGGTTGCAATCGGAAATGAAAAAAGGTCACTTTTCTGGCAATTTTCCTGGTTTTCCCAGAATTTCTCAACCACTGTGATGACTGATCAACATAAAGGATATAATATAAGGATAAAATCCTCAAGGGCAAATTAAAAATCACCCAACTTTGCACTTTACCCTACTCGATAGAGAATAGTTGCAACTACAAACGGGAAGAAAGTCACTTTTCTGGCTATTTCTCTGGATTTTCCAAGAATTTTTCAACCACTGTAACGGCTGGATTGGCCATAGACAAACCCGAATTTTTCAAAAAATACTCAAGAGCAAACAAAAAGTCCCCAACTTTGCACTTTGCCCTACTCGATAGAGAATGGTTGCAACTACAAATATGGAAAAAAACACTTTCCTGGTTATTTTCCTAGATTTTTCAAGAATTTTTCAATCGCAGCTTGACTGGGCATAGATCAACATAAATTTTTCAAAAATTCCGAAATAGAAAATTTTAAAAAATCTCAACTTTGCACTTAACCTTATTCGATAGAGCATGGTTGCAATTACAATAGGCAAAAAAGTCACTTTACTCGCTATTTTCCTGGTTTTTCTAAGATTTTTTAACCACTGTAAGGGGCTTGGCTGGGTATAGGCAAACACGAATTTTTCAAAAATTTCTCAAGGGAAAATTAAAATTCCCCCAACTGCACTCTTTACTCCATTCGATAGAGAACAGTATCAACTCTATTTAAGAGTAAAGTCGCTTTCCTGGCTATTTTCCTGTATTTTTCAGGAATTTTTCAACCACTGTAACGGCTGGATTGGTCATAGGCAAACACGAATTTTTCAAAAAAATTTCAAGAGGAAATAAAAGATCCCAAACTTTACACTGTGCCCATTTCGATAGAGAATGGTTGCAATCGGAAATGAAAAAACTTCACTTTTCTGGCAATTTTCCTGGTTTTTCCAGAATTTCTCAGCCACTGTGATGACTGATCTGGCCATAGGCAAGCACGAATTTTTCAAAAAATCCTCAAGGGCAATTAAAAAATCACCCAACTTTGCACTTTACCCTACTCGATAGAGAATAGTTGCAACTACAAACGGGAAGAAAGTCACTTTTCTGGCTATTTATCTGGATTTTCCAAGAATTTTTCAACCACTGTAACGGCTGGATTGGCCATAGACAAACCCGAATTTTTCAAAAAATCCTCAAGAGCAAACAAAAAGTCCCCCAACTTTGCACTTTGCCCTACTCGATAGAAAATGGTTGCAACTACAAATATGGAAAAAAAACACTTTCCTGACTATTTTCCTAGATTTTTCAAGAATTTTTCAATCGCAGCTTGACTGGGCATAGACCAACACAAATTTTTCAAAAATTCCGAAAGAGAAAATTTTTAAAAATTTCAATTTTGCACTTAACCTTATTCGATAGAGGATGGTTGCAATTACAAATGGCAAAAAAGTCACTTTACTCGCAATTTCCCTGGTTTTCTAGGATTTTTTTTAACCCTGTAACGGCTTGACTGGGTATAGGCAAATACGAATTTTTCAAAAATTTCTCAAGGGAAAATAAAAATTCCCGCAACTGCACTCTTTACTCCATTCGATAGAGAACAGTAGCAACTCCATTTAAGGGCAAAGTCGCTTTTCTGGTTATTTTGCTGGATTTTTTTAGGAATTTTTCAACCACTGTAACGGCTGGATTGGCCCTAGGCAAACACGAATTTTTCAAAAAATCCTCAAGAGCAAACAAAAAGTCCCCCAACTTTGCACTTTGCCCTACTCGATAGAGAATGGTTGCAACTACAAATATGGAAAAAAACCACTTTCCTAGCTATTTTCCTAGATTTTTCAAGAATTTTTCAATCGCAGCTTTACTGGGCATAGACCAACACAAATTTTTCAAAAATTCCGAAAGAGAAAATTTTAAAACATCTCAATTTTGCACTTAACCTTATTCGATAGAGCATGGTTGCAATTACAATAGGCAAAAAAGTCTCTTTACTCGCTATTTCCCTGGTTTTTCTAGGATTTTTTAACCACTGTAAGGGCTTGGCGGGTATAGGCAAACACGAATTTTTCAAAAATTTCTCAAGGGAAAATTAAAATTCCCGCAACTGCACTCTTTACTCCATTCGATAGAGAACAGTAGCAACTCCATTTAAGGGCAAAGTTGCTTTTCTGGCTATTTTGCTGGATTTTTTAGGAATTTTTCAACCACTGTAACGGCTGGATTGGCCATAGGCAAACACGAATTTTTCAAAAAATCCTCAAGAGAAAACAAAAAGTCCCCCAACTTTGCACTATACCCTGCTCGATAGAGAGTAGTTGCAACTACAAATTGCCTTTCCTGGCTATTTTCCGGGATTTTCCAGGAATTTTTCAATCACGTACTCAATTAGCTTATTAAGCTTATCGAAAGTTCCAGCCCCAAATAATAGTACAAAATCACCCTGTACATTGTACATTCCAAAACATATCTCTAAATGATCCCTGGAAAATGTTTCCACCTACGGTGCAGGTGATTTAGCGGCCAGATACTTGCTGGTGCAGTGGGTTCTTCAAGGACTCGGACTTGATTTTTCCAAAATAACTCAGAAACTTTACGACACCATCGGTGTAACAATGTGTCGCTAATTTCCGATCGCGACAATAAATTTTATGCAAACACAGTGCCGTACTCGCGGTTTTGCCACTTTAACCAGTTGCAGACATCTCTTAATCCCATGGCTCTTATAAAAGTCGAAGGAAGAAGTTGTATCTCGTTGCTCCTGAAAATGTGCTGATTTTATTTTTTAAGAGCAAAAATGCTAAAGGTAGACGCTCAACCCATTCCGACTTGCAAGCTAAAACGGAATCGGCCACAATCTCGCAACCTCGTAATAAAACTGGATGGCATCAAGCCGCATTCACTAAGGCCGTTTCTAAAGTCATTATCGAGATGGTCCGCAGATTGGTATGGTTATCTATTAGGCCATTGCGAGGGATTTAGATAACGAAATTCTTATAAATGCACAGATTAAAAAACATTTGCCTGTGTTTTTATCTGCTTTATTGATTTGCGAGTTGATTCTTACCATACAGGGCGATTGAAAAATTGCATTCGTTTATTTGAGCCGAAGAGAGGACAAGAAAACTTTTTATGTAGGAGCTACAAAGTCTCTAGCAACAGTTTCGAAAACGCAAAATTGGGGACTTTTTTAAGTGATTTGCAACCTGCATTGGTTGACTGGTTGCATATCGATTTAATATTTCGAATCAAGGCTTAGATGTAGGCGATTTCTAATTCAGATATTTCCTCATTATTTGATGGAGGTCCCTCTATTTTTGCCTCTTTTGTGTGTTTAGAAAGGGCACATGCAGTTTTAATTTTTTATTGTTCATTGCTTAACGTTTTCCATTTTTTACTAACAGTTTGGAACAAATTTTTTCAAAATTTTTGTCAAAACCCCCTTAAGAAACCTTCTAACTATTTGCTTTCGATGGTAATCTAAGAGGTGAGTTAAGTGGGAAAACAAAACAAACAAAAATACAAATTTAAACATCTTTTTATGATGGAGCAACTGACTCAAATGGTTGTCTATTAAGGTGCGTCCGGACCTAACAAGCCGAGCCCGAGCCGAGCCTGAGCCGCAGCAAAATTTTCTGTCGATTGACGCAATATCAAAGGAATTTATTTAAAGGGATATTAATTTAAATACACATTTCTTCAGCTTTCGCTTCATTTCGACCACAGAGAATAAAACACTCCAACATATCGTATTTTTCATAATTTGAAAAGTGATACATTTTGAAACACACAATTAATTACAAACACTTGACACTGACAATAAATTCTACTTTGACAGTTACCTAGGTAATTAAAACAGACAACGAACGTCAGTATGGGGAAATTGACGAGAAATATCAATGCCTACTACAATAAAATCTTAATTTTGTTAATTTTAATTATTTATCGTGACCGAACATAAACATGTTATACATGGCTGAAGAGCATATTTAAAGGGGAATTTAAAAATGCAGAAATTCAATATGGCGCCCATAAGAAAAACAAAAGTTGACTTCTGCCTCATTGAACATAGTGGGCCCAGATCATTTTTTACTTTATTTTCAAATTCACGCTCATTTCGTACCCCCACCCTGAAAATTTCGTTATTGTATCTTTTATAATAAACACGATATAAAGGATTTTATCAAACGCACTTTTTTCTTTTTTTCCCTCTATATCCGTTGTTATTCCGAGTTCAAAGAAGTTGATGACAGATTATTTATAGGCACTTGATTGCGCAACTTTTTTCCCATTTGGTCCACCCTGTAACTAACGGTTTCCAATATCCCCATGTACATCATTTTATACTGGACACACTGTATATAAATAATCTTTATTTTCCAATAGGCTATCGGCCCACGGCCTTTCTGCCCTTGCATATGTACATGTATTTGTCTTATTCTCTAACTTAAACCATCTAACTGTATACTTAAAATTATTACAAAGTAAAAAAAATCTCTCTTCTATTTCATGTCTTTTCATCGTCTAGCAGGTTGGTTCAGTCGTGTTGGAAGTGTTCAAGTAGTGTTGTTGTTGGGAAGCGGAAGCGGGATTGTCTCGTATGTCTTGTGAGGCAAAGGGGATTCAGTAGGGTCCAGTTGTGGGGATTGTTTTTCCATTTCGTTGGCAATTGGAGTTGTCTTTCTGTTATTCGCGTTATTTTTGTTCGTTCGTAGAGTAGTTGGTTTGAGGGGTTGTGCAGTTGGTTTTGAGGATGTCTTATTTTCGTTATTGATATCAGGGCAATCTGTTCTGTTGTTTGAATGTGTTGTTTAGTTTTCCTAGATGCATTCGCTGTCAGTATATGTCCGTAGTCAAGCAGAGGTCTACATATTGATTGGTAAATTTTTGTGGCGGTCTTTGTACTAATTCCTTTGTCTTTGTACGTCAGTAATCGGAAGTGTTTTCTCCGTTGAATGATTTTTGTTCTTACGTTCTGTGCGTGTTTTGTAAATTATAGTTTTTGGTCCAGTGTCATTCCTAGATATTTCGCCTCTTGTTTTGGTCTAGTTCTGTTTCCGTCTGTTGATATTGATGGAGAGTCGTCTTTAATTTGGTGGTTTGGTAAAAGTAGTTGGTTTTTCGTGGCGTTAGGTGTAAGTCTCCATTTGCAGAACCAAGCGATTGTATTGTCTGTTAGTGTTTGAAGTTTTTGTACTGCTTTTACTGTAGCTTTGTCGTGCATGATCAATGCAGTGTCGTCGGCGTATTGTAGTATGTAAGCAGATTTGTCAATGTGTCTTTTGTCGTGGAGACTGTGATTGTATATGTCGTGGCAGTATATATTGTAAAGAAGGGGTGATAGCGGGGATCCTTGTGGGAGTCCTTGTTCAGGGGAGAAAGCAAAGGAGAGGGTGTTGTCTATGCGTACTTCTAGTTGTCTGTTTGTGAGTAGGTTTCTGATTGCGTGAATTATGTATTTGGGGGTTTTAAGCTGGTAAAGTTTATATAAAAGTCCTTTGTGCCAGACACTGTCAAACGGCTTATTGATGTCCATGAAGAGACATGCTGTTTTCTTGTTCGTGAGGTGAGTTGTTTGTATGTTGTTGGTTAGTATAAAAAGTGGGTGAACAGTTGAGTGTTTAGGTTTAAATCCGAATTGGTATTGTGGTATGTGTTGTCCAACTGATTGTTGCAGTCTATTTTTTATTATAGTTTCAAAAATTTTACTCTACTGAAGTTAGATTTTTCAGTAGTTTGCCTTTTATGTTGTCTTTTCCCGGCGCCGTGTTTTTATTGTGTGCGAGTGCTTCGTCGTATTCTGCTTCAGTAATAAGTTGATGTGCGTTGTTTGTTTCGTTTGTGAAATAGGTCTCGTACCAATCATTTAGTGCGTTAAAGTTTTGGTCGTCAAAGTTAGGGTTAGTGGAGGTTGTGAAGGCATGTTGAAAATGTCTGGCAAATGCGTCCGCTTTGGCCTTGTCTGTACTTCAGTTCTGTACCGTTTTCATTTATTATACCAGTAATAATGTTTTTTTTGTATCGTGACAGTTTTTTGATTTTTTGCCAGTACGTTTTACCTTCGTCTTTTTCTATTTCTTTGCATGCCTCTAGCCATTTGTCCTGTTTGTATTGGCCTTTTAGTGTTTTGATGTTTCTGTTGAGTTCGTTTAGTTTTCTTTTCAATTTCTTCTTCTTTCTATACAGTTCCCTTTTGCGTTTGATTAGTCTTAGTATGAATTTCGGTAAGAGAATCTTATTTAAAAATTTAAGCTCACTTATCCAAAGGAAACCAAGGTGCGGCGACTAAGGGGGCCTGAGCATTATGTTATTATTGGGGTTGTAGCTCAGTGGTAGAGCGTTCGCTTTGCATGTGAAAGGCCCCGGGTTCGATCCCCGGCATCTCCAAATTTTTGCACAATTTTTTTTAAAAACACTATCCAGAAGAAACTGCTTGTTTTTTTCCTAATTTCGTCGTATAATGTAGTATATAATAATCCGACAATTACGACTGCAAATTACAAAACTAAAACTTTTTTTTTAAAGGAAAATAACGACTTTGAATCGTTTTTCCTTCAGCCGCTTGCTGGATGATGATGCATCAGCAATGAGGACTGGGAATCCTAATTGTGAAATAAATCACTTAAGTCATCCAAGTAAATTACAACAAAACCTTAAATTGTGTTTTTTGCGAATCATCTTCCGCAGGTTTTAAGACGCGAACGCAATTTGCTGTGATTGCCAATCACAATTTAAGCAAGACACTTTTTGTGGTGTTAATGTAAAATTTATAGCTAAAATACATAAACGATTTGATTAGGTAACAATGGACTTTTTACTAATCGTTACCAGCTCGTTCATGTTTCATTAAAGTGGAAATGGCCAGGCGAAAAAAAAGCCGTTCGTCGTCGTCTTGTTGCAGGATTATTGCAGTTGTTCAATAAAAAGTTCCTCAAATCTAAGAATCTTGATTTCTCATGCACGTCCAAGAAGGTACCAAAATAATCTTATAAACGTGTTAAACTTTTCGAAAATTACCGCAGTCAGAAGACACATATCTTCAGAAATGACATATTTATTAAGCAGCCCGATGAACGAACGATTCCTGCTACATTCTTGAGATTAAATGTGGTTCTTAATTCTATAAAGGCATTTGATAAATTAATAAAATTAAAATATATAACCCCGGTTTGCCGCCAGCCGGATTGAGTTTAAAACATCCGAAAGTATCGTATGACTATAAGGAAAAGATAAGATGGCCGATACGAAACGAAGACAAGATAAATGGTGAGCACAATCGAAAAGATTCGGACAGCTAATATCAGAGGAAAATGTTTTTAAATGGTCATTTTAGTTAGAATAATGTTGAATAATTACGTGAAACGAATTCTGAAAATCCGAATGTTAATTGATTTATTAAGATTTGAGTGCTAGAGAAGAAAAGTTCTTCAGCTGCAATCTCACATTAACATCGAAAAAGTCTTAAATATTTATTTCATTCGGGGGTTAGCTGAAAATTACCATTTTCTATACGTGAAGTGGACTCAATTTTGCTCTGATTATTATAAATTAGTGGAAGCAAGAGTTTAAGTAATTATTTAGTGAGGGCTGTTTCTTTGTATGTGTTTTTGAACCCATTGGTAGAGAATAGCATAATAAAAAAAGTTTTTTTGCAATTTTATAGAAAAATTATTACATCTTTGTACTTTACTTTTACACAAATTTTACATCCTTCTTTTGCAGAATCTTTGAATCATCCAGAAGATGATTATATCATTATTCTGGTAGCACATTTAAATATTTCCTGAGTTTTTTCGTTGCTTATGAACGAAATGGCATCTATAAATTGACAACCATGCATAATAATAATAATAATTTAGAGTCAAGCATCTTCTAAACATCTTGCAAATTTCAAGCTTTTTTGATTGATTTTTTGAAGGAAAAAGCGCGGTTGAGTATAGACACAATTTGCGACCGAGATTTACAAAAATGGACAAAATTGGGATTCTGGGCTATTATCATAGAACTTTCTGCAACTTTAGAGTCAAGTGTTTTCTGAAGATTATGCAAATTTCAAGTTGCTACTTGCCATAAGTATGAAAGCTACCAATTTGTAAAGAAAAAGCGCATTTGTGTAAAAACATATTTTTGAAACCGATATTTAAGAAGCTGGAAAAAAATTTTGGATTCTGGAAGATTGTTATGAAAGTTTTTGCAACTTTAAACTCAACTGTCTTCTATAGATGGTGCAAATTTCAAGTTGCTACTTGCCATAGTATGAAAGATACGAATTTGTAAGGGAAAAGCGCATTTGTGTAGAAACATATTTTGAAACCGATATTTAAGAAGCTGGAAAAAATTAGGATTCTGCGCGATTATTAGGAAAGTTTTCGCAACTTTAGATTCAAGTGTCTTCTATAGATGGTGCAAATTTCAAGTTGCTACTTGCGATAGGTTTGGAAAATATGCATTTTTTAAGGAAAAAGCGCATTTGGAATACAAATACGCAAAAGAATACATTTTGAGCTCCATATTAACGAGACTGACAACAAGCAGGATTCTGGGGGATTATTATGAAAGTTTTCGCAACTTTAGAGTCAAGTGTCTGCTATAGATGGTGCAAATTTCAAGTTGCGACTTGCCATAGTTTGAAAGATACGAATTTGTAAAGGAAAATCGTATTTGTGAAAAAACATATGTGTTGAAACCCATATTTAAGAAGCTGGAAAAAATTAGGATTCTGGGTGATTATTATGAAACTTTTCGCAGCTTTGGAGTCAAGTGTGTTCTAAAGATGGTGCAAATTTCAAGTTGCTACTTGCCATAGTTTGAAAGATACGAATTTGTAAAGGAAAAAGCGTATTTGTGTAAAAACATATGTTTTGAAACCGATATTTAAGAAGCTGGAAAAAAAATTTGGATTTTGGGCGATTATTATGAAAGTTTTCGCAACTTTAGACTCAAGTGTCTTCTATAGATGGTGCAAATTTCAAGTTGCAACTTGCCATAGTTTGAAAGATACGAATTTGTAAAGGAAAAGCGCATTTGTGTAAAAATATATATTTTGAAACCGATATTTAAGAAGCTGGAAAAATTAGGATTCTGGGCGATTATTATGAAACTTTTCGCAACTTTAGATTCGAGTATCTTCTATAGAGGGTGCAAACTTCAAGTGGCTACTTGCCATAGTTTGGAAGATATTAATTTTTAAAGGGAAAAACGCATTTGGAATACAGCATACATTGTGAGCTCGATATTTACGAAACTGACAAGAATCAGCATTCGGGGTGATTATTATGAAACTGTTCGCAACTTTAGAGTTAAGTGTCTTCTATATATGATGCAAATTTCAAGTTGCTACTTGCCATAGTTTGGAAGATATGAATTTTTAAAGGGAAAAGCGCATTTGAAAAAAACATACACTTTGAGCTCGATATTTATGAAACTGACAAGAATCAGGATTCGGGACGATTGTTTTGAAAGTTGTCGCAACTTTAGAGTTAAGTGTCTTCTATAGATGGTGCTAATTTTAAGTTGCTACTTGCCATAGTTTGGAAGATACGAATTTGTAAAGGAAAAAGCGCATTTGTGAAAAAACATATGTGTTGAAACCCATATTTAAGATGCTGGAAAAAATAACGATTCGGGCTGATTATTATGAAACTTTTCGCAACTTTAGATTCAAGTGTCTTCTATAGATGGTGCAAATTTCAAGTTGCTACTTGCGATAGTTTGAAAGATACCAATTTGCAAAGGACAAAGCGCATTTGTGTAAAAACATTTATTTTGAAACCGATATTTAAGAAGCTGGAAAAGAAATTTGGATTCTGGGCGAATATTATGAAAGTTTTCGCAACTTTAGACTCAAGTGTCTTCTATAAATAGTGCAAATTTCAAGTTGCTACTTGCCTTAGTTTGGAAGATATTAATTTTCAAAAGAATAAGCGCATTTGGAAAAAAGCATACACTTTGAGCTCGATATTTACGAGACTGACAAGAATCAGGATTCGGGGCGATTATTATGAAACTTTTCGCAACTTTAGAGTCTAGTGTCTTCCACAGATGGTGCTAATTTTAAGTTGCTACTTGCCATAGTTTGGAAGATACGAATTTGTAAAGGAAAAAGCGCATTTGTGAAAAAACATATGTGTTGAAACCCATATTTAAGAAGCTGGAAAAAATAAGGATTCGGGCTGATTATTATGAAACTTTTCGCAACTTTAGATTCAAGTGTCTTCTATAGATGGTGCAAATTTCAAGTTGCTACTTGCCATAGTTTGAAAGATACGAATTTGCAAAGGAAAAAGCGCATTTGTGTAAAAACACATGTTTTGAAACCGGTATTTAAGAAGTTGGAAAAATTAGGATTCTCGGCGATTATTATGAAAGTTTTCGCAACTTTAGACTCAAGTGTCTTCTATAGATGGTGCAAATTTAAAGTTGCTACTTGCCATAGTTTGAAAGAAACGAATTTGCAAAGGAAAATGCGCATTTGTGTAAGAACATATATTTTGAAACCGATATTTAAGAAGCTGGAAAAGAAATTTGGATTCTGGGCGAATATTATGAAACTTTTCGCAACTTTAGAGTCAAGTGTCTTCTATAGATGGTGCAAATTTCAAGTTGCGACTTGCCATAGTTTGGAAGATATGAATTTTTAAAGGAAAGAACGCATTTGTGTTAAAACATATGTTTTGAAACCGATATTTAAGAAGCTGGAAAAAATTTGGATTCTGGGCGATTAATATGAAACTTTCCGCGACTTTAGAGTCAAGTGTCTTCTGAAGATGGTGCAAATTTCAAGTTGCTACTTGCCATAGTTTGAAGGGTACGAATTTGTAAAGGAAAAAGCGCATTTGTGTAAAAACATATCTTTTGAAACCGATATTTAAGAAGCTGGAAAAATTAGCATTCTGGGCGATTATTATTAAACTTTTCGGGACTGGGACTTTCGAGACGGGATGGTGCTAATTTCAAGTCGCTACTGGCCATAGTATGAAAGATATGCATTTTTAAGGGAAAAGCGCATTTGTGTAAAAACATATGTTTTGAAACCGATATTTAAGAAGCTGGAAAAACTTAAGATTTTGGGCTATTATTATGAAACTTTTCGCAACTTTGGAGTCAAGTGTCCTCTATAGATGGTGCTAATTTCAAGTTGCTACTTGCCATAGTTTGGAAGATATTGATTTTCAAAGGGAAAGGCGCATTTGGAAAGAAGCTTACATTTTGAGCTCGATATTTACGAGACTGACAATAATAAGAATTCGGGGCGATTATTATGAAACTTTTCGCAAGTTTAGAGTCAAGTGTCTTCTATAGATGGTGCAAATTTCAAGTTGCGACTTGCCATGGTTTGGAAGATATGAATTTTTAAAGGAAAAAGCGCATTTGTGTAAAAACATACGTTTTCAAACCGATATTTAAGAAGCTGGAAAAAAATTAGGATTCTGGGCGATTATTATTGAACTTTCCGCAACTTTAGAGTCAAGTCTCTTCTAAAGACGGTGTAAAGTTCAAGTTGCTACTTGCCATAGTTTGGAAGGTAATAGTTTTTACAGGGAAAAGTGCATTTGGAGGAAAGCATACATTTTGAGCTCGATATTTATGAAGCTGACAAGAATCAGGATTCGGGGCGATTTTCTTGAAACTTTTAGCATCTTTGTAATTAAGCATCGTCTAAACATGGTGCAAAGTTCAAGTTCTCACCTGCTTTGGTTATAAATACGAATTTTTAAAAGAGATAGCGCAGTTGAATTAAAACATATATTTTGAAACCGATATTTAAAAAGCTGGAAAAAATTAGGATTCTGGATGATTATCATAAAACTTTGCGCAACTTTAGAGTTAAGTGTCTTCTATATATGATGCAAATTTCAAGTTGCTACTTGCCATAGTTTGGAATATATGGATTTTTAAAGGGAAAAGCGCATTTGGAAAAAAGCATACACTTTGCGCTCAATATTTATGAATCTGACAAGAATCAGGATTCGGGACAATTGCTATGAAAGTTGTCGCAACTTTAGAGTTAAGTGTCTTCTATAGATGGTGCAAATTTCAAGTTGCGACTTGCCATAGTTTGGAAGATATGAATTTTTAAAGGAATGAACGCATTTGTGTTAAAACATATGTTTTGAAACCGATATTTATGAAGCTGACAAGAATCAGGATTCGGGACAATTGTTATGAAAGTTGTCGCAACTTTAGAGTTAAGTGTCTTCTATAGATGGTGCAAATTTCAAGTTGCGACTTGCCATAGTTTGGAAGATATGAATTTTTAAAGGAATGAACGCATTTGTGTTAAAACATATGTTTTGAAACCGATATTTAAGAAGCTGGAAAACATTTGCATTCTGGGCGATTAATATGAAACTTTCCGCGACTTTAGAGTCAAGTGTCTTCTGAAGATGGTGCAAATTTCAAGTTGCTACTTGCCATAGTTTGAAGGGTACGAATTTGTAAAGGAAAAAGTGCATTTGTGTAAAAACATATGTTTTGAAACCGATATTTAAGAAGCTGGAAAAATTAGGATTCTGGGCGATTATTATTAAACTTTTCGGGACTGGGACTTTCGAGACGGGATGGTGCTAATTTCAAGTCGCTACTGGCCATAGTATGAAAGATATGCATTTTTAAGGGAAAAGCGCATTGTGTAAAAACCATATGTTTTGAAACCGATATTAAAGAAGCTGGAAAAACTTACGATTTTGGGCTATTATTATGAAACTTTTCGCAACTTTAGAGTCAAGTGTCTTCTATAGATGGTGCAAATTTCAAGTTGCTTCTTGCCATAGTTTGAAAGATACGAATTTGTAAAAGAAAAAGCGCATTTGTGTAAAAACATATATTTTGAAACCGATATTTAAGAAGCTGGAAAAAATTAAGATTCTGGGCGATTACCATAGAACTTTCCGCAACTTTAGAGTCAAGTCTCTTCTAAAGACGGTGTAAAGTTCAAGTTGCTACTTGCCATAGTTTGGAAGGTATGAATTTTTACAGGGAAAGTGCATTTGGAGAAAGCATACATTTGAGCTCGATATTTACGAAGCTGACAAGAATCAGGATTCGGGGCGATTTTCATGAAACTTTTAGCATCTTTGTAATTAAGCATCGTCTAAACATGGTGCAAAGTTCAAGTTCTCACCTGCTTTGGTTTATAAAATACGGATTTTTAAAAGAGATAGCGCAGTTGAATAAAAACGTATATTTTGAAACCCATATTTAAGAAGCTGGAAAAAAATCAGGATTCTGGGTGATTATAATGAAACTTTTCCCAGCTTTGGAATCAAGTGTCTTCTAAAGATGGTGCAAATTTCAAGTTGCCACTTGCGATAGTTTGGAAGATTTGAATTTTTAAAGGGAAAAGCGCATTTGGAAAAAAAAGATACATTTTGATCTCGATATTTACGACGCTTGCTAAAAAAAAAAAACTTTCAGCATCAGCAGAATCAAGCATCTTCTAAACATCGTGCAAATTTCTTTAGTGCAATTCAGTTTGAAGACGCGAATTTTTAAAAGAAAGAGCGCAATTGAGTAAAAGCGTATAGTTTGAGACCGATATTTATGAAGCAAGCAAAAATTCATGCGGCCCATCACAGATTGTTGTTGTGATTTTATTTTGTTATATTAGATGCATATGAATTGTTTTTTCCTTCCTGCTTGAAAATGCTGAGTTGCACAGAAAAATGTAAAGGACATTTTTTCTTTCAACCTGAAATCAATTCAATCATCCAATAGTGATTTTTATTCTTCGAAAAAGCAGTGGCGTATCATTTTTTCTTTAAAAACACCCATTAACGTGAGAGAGTACGGACGACAAGTTATTGCCTGCAAAAATTCATTTGAATATTCACAGCCGTTTCTCGAATATACTTTCTAACGCATTGTTTTTCGACTTTCTATCGTTTCCGCACTGGAGAATGGTTTCAGATTCGACGGAAAAAAACTGTGTGTGGATTTTGTTGTGCAAATATCGGTGAGCAGAAAAACTACCTTGCATCTAAAGAAACAAAACGAAGAAACTGTCAAAACGTTTTAAAGCAAACTTTCAATATCACTGCATAAGTTAATCTCGAGCGTAGATCTGAAAGTGATTGATCTCTTTGGTCAAGATGGCAAAAAAACTGTTTATCTCTTTCTCTTCATCGATGGCTATCGGGAGGGCGCAGCACATTTTCAACTGACACCACAATAAAAATATTAACCGCCAGGAATTTAATTGATGCATTGTAGCCCATGACAGAATTTGAAGGCATCAAGAATTACCGATTTGAGTGAAATGCAGTTCGCATTATGAGTCGGGCGCGGAATCACACCGTTCTTAAGCCGCTGACTGGTGGAATACTGCTGGACACCTTTTGCCGAACACTTTATGCTTTGCTGGCCCTGTCTTATCCTTCAATCATCAAGGCATGTTGAGCTGTTTCAGAAAAAAAATCAATTACCCATTTTTTGCCTTCATAACGTAATTAAAAAACCAGCAAGACCTATTATCACCTTCAAAATGCGTTTCCGACAAAGAAATTGCTTTCCTTTCTATGAATATTTTATAGTATCCGATGCATTCTTAATTATACACGGTGATTATACCATTTAGGTTGTTTGAACGTACTTTACCACTTAGTTAAGGCTTTGAAACGATAATAATGGGGGCAACGGCTCTTCTGACAGATGCTACTTTGTATGTGAATGTGGTAATTATGGTTTTTAATTTGCCGTCTTGAACTCATCGGAATCGAATGAAAAGTGGCAAGACACGGAGATTTAACTAAATCAACTAAAGTAAATCAATAATCAACGAAATAGTATTGGATGGACCCAACAGAACAAATCTCGGAGGGAAAGAATGGGTTAAATCAAGCTGATCATCATTTCGAGCATGATCAAGCAAGGAAGACGTAAGGCGAAGACATTTGGAGAGTGAGAGTAGAACCAATGAGCGAAGAAACGAGGGAATGAACATGAGCGAAGAACTGAGGGAATGAACATGAGCGAAGAAATGGGGAAATTGTGAGCTCGGAGTAGAAACTAACAATTGAATGTTTTGAATGAAGATACATTAATGGAAATGTTTTTCTGGTTTAAGACTGCTTGCAAGTGAAGACCAAGCGAGAAGAGACCCACAATGGATATCAATACAGCAATATTTGAAGAAAATGAAGAACCACAATTTATACAGTACGATCACCTATGGAAGTCTTAAAATATACAGGGTGATTCAAAAGTGGCGTCATTCCTCTGGGGGTGTTTTGGGAGTACAGGAAAAATGAGATCAGAATCAGAAAAAAAACTAGATCAGAATTACGGCAACGATGCTTCGCAAGGTAATAAGCCTAATTAACATTACATAAATACCTGCTGCTTATTAATGATCCAGAACTCGGGTAACCATAACTAAACATTGAAGTCAAAATTATATTTGATTGGGGTTAGGACAACCCTGTAAAGAGTTTCCCCTTTCTGTCAATTGGTCTGTTCGGAAATTAATATTTTATACTACTGATGACGTCATTTGCGAGTACTATTGCTAGTACCTTGTTGTATTTAACTAATGTTTCAATGCAATTCCAGATTTCGGAAAATAAATGATGCAAACAAAATAATTTTCACTAAATAAGAATATTTTTTAAATACGGCGCGGCTTAATAATTTGAAAATTCAATTTGATTTCAATAATACCTCCAATAAAAAGTTATAGCTTAATGAAACCAACCTACGGTAAGTGAAGAACCTAGAAAAATTCAGTCATTAACCTTAAATACGAAAATCATTTCGATGCTTGGTGGTCAAACGAAAATCTTAGATATAAATCTGTGGTTCTGAAAATTTAGTTGAGCAGCTTCTTGTATTCGTGTAACTAACGCCTGCTCATTTTGGTTCCGGTGTTCGATAGACAAGAGATTTAATGTGTCCCCAAAGGAAAAAATCCATAGGAGTCAGGTCAGGAGACCTGGGTGGCCAGTTTACTGGTCCATTTCGGCCTATCGACTTATCCGTGTGCTCCTGATTCAGCCAAGCTCTTACCTGAGCAGCGAAATGGGCTGGAGCCCCGTCCATTTGGAGCCACAGATTTTGAACGGAGGCTAGGGGCAGATTGTCAACAAGATTTTCAAACTCCGAATGAAGAAAAAATTAAAAAATTTTCACCATTGAGCCGAGATGGCAAAATTATGGGTCCCCGTAGGTGAATACCCAGAATACCTGCCCAAACATTCACACTAAAACGGTTTTGATGATGTGCGAAATGGAAGCATGTGGGTTGTCGGTGGCATAAACATGAGAATTGCGGGAGTTGAAAAATCCATCTCTACTGAAATTGGCTTCGTCGGTGCATAAAATATGTGATAAAAACTGAGAATTTTGTCGATTTTGCTTCAAAAGCCAATTACAAAAAGGCTGCCTTAATGGAACATCTGAGAGTAAAAGCGCGTGTGTCTTACATTAATGGTAAAGATGAAGCCCTTCCTCGGCAATAATCCTCGGTGTACAGTTGATTGGGAAAGCGTCATTTGTTGCGCAATACTCCTTGTACTCCTGGAAGGATCTGCTGCAATGATATCCAATACGTGTTCCTCTATGTCTGGAACCCGAGCAATTCTTGGTCGTCCAATATCTACTTCAATTACAGGAGCCAATCGTCCAGTATCTCAAGTAAGTAAGTCACAATCTGTGACTTACTTTGAAGCTCCTTTCACAAAATGTACACCAACATCGAATTTGCGGATATGTGATGAGTTATGGGCCACCACACTAACATAGCAGAAGGTGTAAGACCTCACACCAGCAAAGGGCTAGAGACACTGGACGATTGGCTCCAGGAATTGACGCAGATTGTGGACGATCTAGAGGTGCTCGGGTTCCAGAGACAGAGGCACAAGTATTGGAGATAATTGCAGCAGAGCCTTCCAGGAGTGCTCGGAGCATTGCACAACCACTGACACTTTCCCAGGCACCGGATAATTGTCCCTATAACTCCCCAGAGGAAGGGCCACATTCCTACCATGTATGTAAGATACACAGGACACAAGGACACATTAACTCTCTCATCTTCCGAACATCGGTACAAATTGAGCAGGAGTTAATTAACCGAATACGAGAAGCTGATCAAAAGGTGATCCCAGACTGCGGCGAAGAGTGCACAATAAAGTGATTGGGGAACAAACATGTCTGGAGTTAAACGGGTAGAACTTCGTCAACCTCTTGTGATTTAACAACCTAATTGTATTTTATTTGATTAATATTAATCATTGATACATAACCTTACACAGGAGATGTTTGTTTACATGTGAGGCGAGTTTAGGAACATCACTTATCTGCCCCAAAAAGGATGGCAGCACTGACGGCAAATTGACAGAGTTATCCTAACCTCAAAATATTTCTGTTGCCTTCCCTTTCTTTGTTTTGTGTTTATCCATGGTTGCTACAATTTTCAATAATTAAGAAGTAACAGGTATTTACGTAATGTTAATTAGGCAGATTGCCTTGAAAAGCATCGTTGCCGTAATTCTGATCTAGTTTTTGGCAAATATCTCAGTTTTTGATAAGAATTAATTTTTTTTACTATTTTTCCTGTACTCCCAAAACACCCCCAGACAACACCCCCAGAGGAATGACGCCACTTTTGAATCACCCTGTATATAGACAAAAATCCCTTTGGCACTAGACAAGAAACTTTGCAAAATTGACTTTTTTTCTTGATTTTCTTCACTTCCTCCAGGCACGTGTTTCAACCTCCTTTCAGTATAGGTTTAACTTTATATTTCCGTTTCCATTGACCAATTTTTTTTTTTAAATTTGCGCGTTGCATGTCCGAATCATTTGTCAATTGAATTCGTCAATTCCTCGAGTCGATTTCACGTGCCACTTTCACAAAACAAAAGAGATCAAATCACGATTGCATAACCCAATAAATAACTGGCACTCGCGCTTTACAGCAAATAGCTGATCTGTTTTACATTCTAAAATGTCATAGAAAGTTCACGGAACAACAAAAATCACTGGGACAGTATGGGGCAAAGCATGATCACATTTTCTCGCCTCAACCAGCGAATAGGTCAAAATGTCGCGATTTGTCAAGAGAAGAGGTTAAGAATAACACGAGATTCTGCAGAGGTACAGAGTTTTTTTGTGAGGAATAGATGAACCGAACCGATTTCAAGAAACCTTACGCTACCAGAAAAATACATTTACTCGTTCGTTTGGGCAAGCTGGAGGAGACGAAAAAAGACCCACAGAAGCCAATGAAATTGAGTTATTTAAAATTTCGAGTGGAACTTAGGGTGGAACGATGTGTCAAGAGCCCACAAATCTTTGTCGCTCGTTTGTAGATTTGTGTATGTTTTAACTGAGAGTAGTAGTAAACATCTTTATTTCTAAAAAAGGATATCGACCTATAGGTCTTTCTGCCCTTGTTTAATACATGTAGTCCTAATCTAAATAAAAACAAAGATGAAAATTCTCTTATTCTAGGTTAATAATCTTATTAAATAAACTTTCTAATTCTAATGACAAGAAAAAATTATTTTATTGTCCAGTAGTCAGTTGCGTTTGTAAGTGTTCGAGTAGAGTTGATGTAGGGACACGGAAGCGGGATTGTCTGGTTGGTCTTGTAAGACAAAGGGGATTCAGTATGGTCCAGTTGTAGGGGTTGTTTGTCCATTTTGTCTGTAGATGTATGAGTCTTTCCGAAGTCTTTGTCATGTTTGTGCGTTCGTATAGTAGTTGGGTGGAGGGGTTGTGTAGTGGGTTTTGGGGGTGTCTTATTCGTGTTATTAGTCTTAGTGCAATTTGTTCTGTTGTTTGTATATAACGTTTTGTCCTTTCTGTTCCGTTGGTCATGAGTATATGTCCATAGTCTAGCAAGGGTCTACAAATAGCTGTATATATTTTGGTGGCGGTGTTTGTGCTAATTCCTCTGTCTTTGTAGGTTAGTGATCGGAAGTGTTTTGTTCTCTTTATTGTTTCTGCCCTGATGTTTCGTATGTGTTTAGTGAATTTTAGTTTGTGGTCAATTGTGATTTCAAGGTATTTTACGTAGTTTTTTGGTTGTGTCGTTTGGCCGTCTGCAGTTATTGTAGGGGAGTCAGCGTTGAGTCTGTGGTTTGTGAGCAGAAGTTGGTTTTTTGACGCGTTTGGTGTTAGTCTCCATTTATAAAACCATGTAATTGTGTTGTTTGTTAGTGTTTGGAGTCTTTGAGCTGCTCTCTCAGTAGTTTTGTCATGTACAATAAGTGCCGTGTCGTCTGCGTATTGTAATATGTATGCCGATCTGTCGATTTGATTTTTGTCTGGTAAGTTGTAATTGTATGTGTCATGGCAGTATATATTGTAGAGAAACGGTGAGAGCGGGGATCCTTGAGTGAGCCCTTGTTCAGGGGAAAAGGAAAATGACAGTGTTTTGTCAATTCGTACTTGTAGTTGTCTGTTTTCTAGTAAGTTCTTTGTGGTGTGTAGTAGATATGTTGGTCTGTGTAGTTTGTATAGTAAGCCTCTATGCCAGACACTATCAAAAGCTTTGTTAGTGTCCATAAACAGGCAAGCTGTCTTTCTGTCAGTTAGGTGGGTTGTTTGTATATTGTTAGTCAGAGTGAAGAGTGGGTGAATAGTCGAGTGCTGATATTTGAATCCGAACTGACACGATGGTATGTACTTTCCGACCACTTTTCCCAGTCGCTGCCTTATTATGTACTCAAAAACCTTGCTACCAGATTTGTGTGTGTTTTAACTGAGATTTTTGCTCAATTCCTCTAAAACACATTTCATGAAGCAACTTTTAATCAATGAAACTGATGCTTTTACAGTGCGCCGAAACCGTTCGTCTCTTCCTCTGCTTATATTAGGAAATCATTATTCATCTTCGCAGCCATTAAAACACTTACAGGCGAATATCTTGGAAACCTATTTAGCTGAAGTTTGTTAAGTATTCACGGGAATAATTCATATCCACATATAGACACTGAATAAATTATGGATATTCTCCCTCAGCTGATTTATGATGATCTAAGATAATTGCGGCTATGCAGTTTTGCGTTTATTTAGCAAATTATATGGGCGACGCAAACACTCCACACTTTATAAATACGATGTGGACGTGCTGCGGTAGGGGACATCAGTGCCAACGAGACGAAACCGTTATTATCAATCGTGTTCAACCTGTGAATAATCTGATAGCTTTTTAACCAACGCTTTAGAAAAAAGTCCAAAGTGTGATCAGTTGGGAAAGCAAAGACACTATTTGCCCTATTAAAATCTCAACATTCATTGCTCCATAATTTAAACAGTCTTTCTGTCGGAAATAAGATGTCAAGGTGCGATGATCAAACGAATAGTGACATTTTTTAGCTTAAGACCTTAATTATTGATGTTTTGGGTTCCAAATTTATGAACAACTGACGCGAAGTTCGTACGGAATAAATTTGATAATGCTGGATATTCAGATGTAGGT
Source organism: Dendroctonus valens (assembly GCA_024550625.1). Taxonomy (NCBI): domain Eukaryota; kingdom Metazoa; phylum Arthropoda; class Insecta; order Coleoptera; family Curculionidae; genus Dendroctonus; species Dendroctonus valens. The sequence continues at coordinate 378,936 of JAJTJO010000018.1, read as the reverse complement.
TTTGTATTTTTTTGTTTTCATTTTCTCATCATCATGTTCGTTATCTTTATTCTTCAGACTTTCAGTTAGGTTTTTGATGTAGATTTTTGACTGAAATTAATACGTTTACTTAATTATTGTAGAAAATATTCTCGCACGGACTTAGACATTTTTGTAATTTCTTAACACAATGTTTTTTAAACGCGAAAAAATAATTCTCTTTGTCATAAAACATGTCTTTTTTGTCTCTGTTGAAAATATGCTTTCAATCTAGCATTACTCTATCATTACTCTTTAAAGTAGAAGAATTATTTATGGTTCTGTTTAACTTTCCGTATTTTCTTGCCGCTTTATCGCCTTTTTTGCATCACTTGCTGTTTTGTTTGTGAATGCTCCCACTTTTACGTCAATAAACTTATCACAAAAAACTTCGTGGGTTCCAGTCAATTTTATTGTTTATTATTTAATCATATTATTAAAACGTTTCGGTGTCTTTTTGCACCATCATCAGTTTGTATGCATCACTGTTTCTACCTCCAACTTTCGAAATACAGTCAGGAAAATATACACAATAAATATAATGTTTGTGACACGATATTATATTATTATTAATATCCCGTTATAATCGGCATCTGAAAGTATCTCGCTTTTACTCAATCTGCCCCCTAATGAATTATGCACATTTTAGAATTTCCGACTTGGTAGAAAGACCGCCTTGTTCCTGGCAATATTTCAGCCATCTGAAGAATTTATATCATATATGGTAAGCCCGACGGGATGATTGGATACAAATTATATTTACGTTTTTAAGTAACCGAGAGTACATCGGGCGCATTTCCTTTATTAATATACGCAGAGAGTGGCGAGCGAAAAGTTACTTTGACTTATTTAAGCGATCTGGTTGCATTCAAACTGCATAAATCTTACAGTCATTGGTACTTTATCAGCAGAACCAAATTTTAATTCTCAAAATTTGTAGTATAAAATTTGGTTTTTGCCAAGTGTTTTTTTGTTGGATTATAACACAAACGCACGCGAAAAACACGGTTGTAAAACTTTGTCTAAAAAGGTCACTTTTGAATTTTTAGAAAAATCCTCAATTTTTCTCTCTGGAAAACTGTATGATGAATTTGGAAAAATATTTAAGTCATCACATACGCCATTAGATGCAAGTAGTCAAATTCAATTTCAATTAATCAACCCAGTCCATTATGAGAGTGAGAGGCTGTAAAATGGCCGCTTTGATCGCCCGATATTACGCCACTGGATTTTTTTAATCGAATCAATCTGGTAGATTAACCACTGCATTTTCAGCATATGAAGGTAATCGATTTTGCGTAGAATTAATTTCTGCATCGGACAAAACGGAGTCAATTTGCTGTTGTTTTGCGCTGATTACGTTCCTAATAATTTCGTTTTATTTCGTAGCTAATTATAACCCGAGAAAAATGCCCTTTCTTTGTTTTTCTTCTCATTTAACTTTGTGTGTTGTGACCTCATTTTAATTCTGTGCTTATAATTTGAGGAGGTGATTTGCAAGCAGCAGATTTTCTTTATTGGAGTGTCTCCAAAGGTTCGAGATTAAGGACAATTCCCTCTTACGAGTGTTCGAGTGCGCGGTGCAAAGAAAGCGAATATCTCTAATTTTTCGCGAGATAATGTCCATTGCATTCCGGACACGGATTTTTCAGGACATGTGCAAAGACTGCAGGATGAGAGATTGGTGACGTTGATGTGGGAGGAGGTTCCTACGGGAAGAAGACCACCTGGACGACCAAGAATGCGATGGAGAGACAACATTGTATCAGACCTACAAAAAATTAACATCCCCTTTGAACATAGAATGATGGAGGATCGAAACACCTGGAGAAAACTTGTACAGTCAGCCAAGACCCTCCATTGATTGATTGATTGATTGATATTTTTCTCCGCACTCTTTAAATACCCCCAGAGGAAAGCGCCAATTGCTCAAGGAAAACATGGGTGCAGAGTCGTAAAAAACCTCTAAACAACTATTTTTCAGAAAATTGTATATTTTATAGAATATTCCCCAAGTCATTGATCAAAGTGATTTCGGAAAAAAGTCGATTAGGTCGGGTCATAGGTGGTTTAACGCCAATATGCCGGAAACGCGAGAATCAGCTAAAAATCAACGGCAATTGGTTCCCGGTGCGGCTCCGTTGGAGTCCGGAGCTCCAAAGGTGATTGATGGTGTCGGAATTCTTTATGGTAAATCCAGCTACGGTACTTTCTGGGCGAATGGAAAACCATTTATTCTGAAATTTATATCATTGTTTCTAATACGGTTAGATACTTATTACCCACTTTTCGATGATTTGGTGCACTTAAGCTTATGGTATGAACACAGACTCTTAAAGTCCCATAAACAAAATTCAATGTGTTTGAAGACGTTGTGAGATCAGGAGGACATTTGAAATGTGCTCCATAAATTTGGAACAGTGTTTGGTTGCAGAGGATTTCATTACTTTACACAACAGGCTAAGAAATGCGAATTAAAAATAGTCTTCAGATTCCACAAATAGCTTTTTCATAACGCACGTACATAATAAATGCTGAAAGCGAGCTTTGTTGAAGATTAAGTGGGACGCCGATTAATTACTTTAAATGCTACTGCTGTGTCTAAATGATACAGACAAATACGGATCTCGGTGTTTAAAGTTCACACTTTTACATTTAATTACTCACATTAACCCATGATTAATATGCTGCCCAGTTACGAAAAAAGCGACTATTTTTTTAAAGAGGTCGATTGTTGAATCGTTTTTGGAATTTTGTTTTCGGGCAGTTAATGTGGATTCTCTTACCTACTTATGTTCTGAAGTATGTTAAAATTACCAGTTGCTGCTTGCTTCGGTTTGGAAGACGCGAATTTTGAAAGCGAGATCGCAGTTGAGTATGAAGTTCTATTGTGAGACCTTTTACTAGACCAGGGAAATATAGGATTCAGGGCGATTTTAAGAAAACTTCCAGCATTTTTTCAGTCGAGTATGTTCTGAAGATAGTTAAAATTACCGGTTGTTGCTTGCTTCGGTTTGGAAGACGCGAATTTTGATAGCGAGATCGTAGTTGGGTATGAAGTTCTATTGTGAGACCATTTACTAGACCAGGGAAATATAGGATTCACGGAAATTTAAAGAAAACTTCCAGCATTTTTTCAGTCGAGTATGTTCTGAAGATAGTTAAAATTACCAGTTTCTGCTTGCTTCGGTTTGGAGGACGCAAATTTTGAAAGCGATATCGCAGTTGGGTATGAAGTTCTATTGTGAGACCATTTACTAGACCAGGGAAATATAGAATTCAGGGCAATTTAAAGAAAACTTCCAGCATTTTTTCAGTCGAGTATGTTCTGAAGATAGTTAAAATTACCAGTTGCTGCTTGCTTCGGTTTGGAAGACGCGATATTTGAAAGCGAGATCACAGTTGGGTATGAAGTTCTATTGTGAGACCATTTACTAGACCGGGGAAATATAGGATTTAGGGCAATTTAAAGAAAACTTCCAGCATTTTTTCAGTCGAGTATGTTCTGAAGATAGTTAAAATTACCAGTTGCTGCTTGCTTCGGTTTGGAGGACGCAAATTTTGAAAGCGAGATCGCAGTTGGGTATGAAGTTCTATTGTGAGACCATTTACTAGACCAGGGAAATATAGGATTCAGGGCAATTTAAAGAAAACTTCCAACATTTTTTCAGTCGAGTATGTTCTGAAGATAGTTAAAATTACCAGTTGCTGCTTGCTTCGGTTTGGAGGACGCAAATTTTGAAAGCGAGATCGCAGTTGAGTATGAAGTTCTATTGTGAGACCATTTACTAGACCAGGAAAATATAGGATTCAGGGCAATTTAAAGAAAACTTCCAACATTTTTTCAGTCGAGTATGTTCTGAAGATATTTAAAATTACCAGTTGCTGCTTGCTTCGGTTTGGAGGACGCGAATTTTTGAAAGCAAGATCGCAGTTGGGTATGAAGTTCTATTTTGAGACCATTTCCTAAACCAGGGAAATATAGGATTCAGGGCAATTTAAAGAAAACTTCCAGCATTTTCTCACTCGAGTATGTTCTGAAGATAGTTAAAATTACCAGTTGCTGTTTGATTCGGTTTGGAAGACGCGAATTTTGAAAGCGAGATCACAGTTGGGTATGAAGTTCTATTGTGAGACCATTTACTAGACCAGGGAAATATAGGATTCAGGGCAATTTAAAGAAAACTTCCAACATTTTTTCAGTCGAGTATGTTCTGAAGATAGTTAAAATTACCAGTTGCTGCTTGCTTCGGTTTGGAAGACGCGAATTTTGGAAGCGAGATCGCAGTTGGGTATGAAGTTCTATTGTGAGACCATTTACTAGACCAGGGAAATATAGGATTCAGGGCGATTTTAAGAAAACTTCCAGCATTTTTTCAGTCGAGTATGTTCTGAAGATAGTTAAAATTACCAGTTGCTGCTTGCTTCGGTTTGGAAGACGCGAATTTTGAAAGCGAGATTGCAGTTGGGTATGAAGTTCTCTTGTGAGACCATCTACTAGACCGGGAAAATATAGGATTCAGGGCAATTTAAAGAAAACTTCCAGCATTTTTTCAGTCGAGTATGTTCTGAAGATATTTAAAATTACCAGTTGCTGCTTGCTTCGGTTTGGAAGACGCGAATTTTGAAAGCGAGATCGCAGTTGAGTATGAAGTTCTATTGTGAGACCTTTTACTAGACCAGGGAAATATAGGATTCAGGGCAATTTACAGAAAACTTCCAGTATTTTTTCAGTCGAGTATGTTCTGAAGATAGTTAAAATTACCAGTTGCTGCTTGCTTCGGTTTGGAAGACGCGAATTTTGAAAGCGAGATCGCGGTTAGGTATGAAGTTCTATTGTGAGACCATTTACTAGACCGGAAAAATATAGGATTCAGGGCGTTTTTAAGAAAACTTCCAGCATTTTTTCAGTCGAGTATGTTCTGAAGATAGTTAAAATTACCAGTTGCTGCTTGCTTCGGTTTGGAAGACGCGAATTTTGAAAGCGAGATCGCGGTTAGGTATGAAGTTCTATTGTGAGACCATTTACTAGACCGGAAAAATATAGGATTCAGGGCGTTTTTAAGAAAACTTCCAGCATTTTTTCAGTCGACTATGTTCTGAAGATAGTTAAAATTACCAGTTGCTGCTTGCTTCGGTTTGGAGGATGCAAATTTTGAAAGCGAGATCGCAGTTGGGTATGAAGTTCTATTGTGAGACCATTTACTAGACCGGAAAAATATAGGATTCAGGGCAATTTACAGAAAACTTCCATCATTTTTTCAGTCGAGTATGTTCTGAAGATAGTTAAAATTACCAGTTGCTGCTTGCTTCGGTTTGGAGGACGCAAATTTTGAAAGCGAGATCGCAGTTGGGTATGAAGTTCTATTGTGAGACCATTTACTAGACCAGGGAAATATAGGATTCAGGGCAATTTAAAGAAAACTTCCAGCATTTTCTCACTCGAGTATGTTCTGAAGATAGTTAAAATTACCAGTTGCTGCTTGCTTCGGTTTGGAGGACGCAAATTTTGAAAGCGAGATCGCAGTTGGGTGTGAAGTTCTATTGTGAGACCTTTTACTAGACCAGGGAAATATAGGATTCAGGGCAATTTAAAGAAAACTTCCAGCATTTTTTCAGTCGAGTATGTTCTGAAGATAGTTAAAATTACCAGTTGCTGCTTGCTTCGGTTTGGAGGACGCAAATTTTGAAAGCGAGATCGCAGTTGGGTGTGAAGTTCTATTGTGAGACCTTTTACTAGACCAGGGAAATATAGGATTCAGGGCAATTTAAAGAAAACTTCCAGCATTTTTTCAGTCGAGTATGTTCTGAAGATAGTTACAATTACCAGTTGCTGCTTGCTTCGGTTTGGAGGACGCAAATTTTGAAAGCGAGATCGCAGTTGGGTATGAAGTTCTATTGTGAGACCATTTACTATACCGGGGAAATATAGGATTCAGGGCAATTTAAAGAAAACTTCCAGCATTTTTTCAGTCGAGTATGTTCTGAAGATAGTTAAAATTACCGGTTGTTGCTTGCTTCGGTTTGGAAGACGCGAATTTTGAAAGCGAGATCGCAGTTGGGTATGAAGTTCTATTGTGAGACCATTTACTAGACCAGGGAAATATAGGATTCAGGGAAATTTAAAGAAAACTTCCAGCATTTTTTCAGTCGAGTATGTTCTGAAGATAGTTAAAATTACCGGTTGTTGCTTGCTTCTGTTTGGAAGACGCTAATTTTGATAGCGAGATCGCAGTTGAGTATGAAGTTCTATTGTGAGACCTTTTACTAGACCAGGGAAATATAGGATTCAGGGCAATTTAAAGAAAACTTCCAGCATTTTTTCAGTCGAGTATGTTCTGAAGATAGTTAAAATTACCAGTTGCTGCTTGCTTCGGTTTGGAAGACGCGAATTTTGAAAGCGAGATCGCAGTTGGGTATGAAGTTCTATTTTGAAACTATTTACTAGACCGGAAAAATATAGGATTCAGGGCGATTTTAAGAAAATTTTCAACATTTTTTAGTCAAGTATGTTCTGAGATGGTTAAAATTACCAGCTGCTCCTTGCTTCTTCGGTTTGGAAGACGCGAATTTTTCAAAACGAGATCGCAGCTGGGTATGAAGTTCTATTGTGAGACCATTTACTAGACCGGGAAAATATAGGATTCAGGGCGATTTTAAGAAAACTTCCAGCATTTTTTCAGTCGAGTATGTTCTGAGATGGTTAAAATTACCAGTTGCTGCTTGCTTCTGTTTGGAAGACGCGAATTTTGAAAGCGAGATCGCGGTTGGGTATGAAGTTCTATTGTGAGACCATTTACTAGACCGGAAAAATATAGGATTAAGAACGATTTTAAGACAACTTTCAAGATTTTTTAGTCAAGTATGTTCTGAGATGGCTAAAATTGCCAGTTGCTGCTTGCTTCGGTTTGGAAGACGCGATTTTTGAAAGCGAGATCGTAGTTGGGTATGAAGTTCTATTGTGAGAGCATTTAATAGACCGGAAAATATAGAATTCAGGGCGATTTTAAGAAAACTTTCAGCATTTTTTCAGTCGAGTATGTTCTGAAGATAGTTAAAATTACCAGTTGCTGCCTGCTTCTGTTTGGAAGACGCGAATTTTGAAAGCGAGATCGCAGTTGGGTATGAAGTTCTATTGTGAGACCATTTACTAGACCGGAAAAATATAGGATTCAGGGCGATTTTAAGAAAACTTTCAACATTTTTTAGTGAAGTATGTTCTGAGCTGGCTAAAATTATCAGTTGCTGCTTGCTTCGGTTTGGAAGACGCGAATTTTTGAAAACGAGATCGCAGTTGGGTATGAAGTTCTATTGTGAGACCATTTACTAGACCGGAAAAATATAGGATTCAGGCGATTTTAAGAAAACTTCTTGCTCATTAATCCCACTAGAATAATGATTATTTGAGGGAAATTATTTCGCATTTTTTGTTTCCGTCTGTTTTAATTTAGGTCCTGAGTGGTTTGTCACCACTTTTCAAAGATTAGCGCAGACAATTTTAATAAAATCACTTTTGATAAAACAAAGCAAAACAAGACAAACTCTTCAAAAAAGAACGTAAACTTTTTCAAGTACAAAGAAGACAGTACTTGAATGTGTAATTCCTGATAGTTTTCCAAGCAATCGCACTCTATATTTTGCGTCCTAAAAAAAGGAAACTTCTTTTTCTAGAACTTCTTCTTAACATTGTTCTTTTTTCGGCAGAAGTTTTCCAGTGGTAGGAGTTTGCAGTCTCTTCTTCATAAAATGTTTCTTCTGTTGGTACTGTTTTCGAAAAAATGTATTACTGATTTGAACTTTTCATACTCCTTGTTGTGAACGTGTCTAGTAAAACTTGCACTTATCTTGAACGGATATGGTTGCATAATTGCATTTTTATGCATGTTTCTATACCCTGGGATTGGTAACCAGTTGGCAGCTGTACTCAAGCCTTTATATTATTTAATTTCTCGACTTCAATTGTGTTTTGATAGATATAGTTTTCTTTCAAAACCTGTCTGTACATTTGCTGTTCATTACACAAAGACTCTTGCAAGGCTGAAATGTTGAAGCCATTAGTAGATAATGTTAATAATGGCTGATGTATTTTTATAACTGGAGAGGCCGGATTGAACTGAAATCGATTACGGTAATGACACACAATATTTTGATATAGATATAGAGCTGAATCTATCTGGTTGTAGGCCATAATGAAAGAAAAGTTAACAAGGTCACGTATAAGTGATTACATTCAATTAGCCTGAAACGGCATAGATCAAATCACTTTCCTGCCGTTAGGCGTGGCGAATTTACCAGTTTTTGCAAAATCAAACACTGCATTAATTAAAATACAGACATTTTACCGTTACGGCGTGCATTAGTTAATGCAAGTTGTTCTACGGCATATTTCATGCTCCTGAAGTAATCGGTCAAGTTCTTAGCTGCTAGTGGTTTTATATCTTCTAAGAAAACAATTTTTGTTTCAGGTGAGTCCAAGCAGACGAGTTTCAGCATTTCGGGGTGCATTTACAGGTATTTATACATTCAGCTAATTGGAGTAGTCTGGCAATAGATTCACCAGGCACCAAGATTAAGCTTAATGGTTCCAACAAAACCATTTCAAAACGAATATATGTTATATTCAGTGCACAATAAGGCGAAATACGGTACACCTAAGTACCGTTGCTGCACAAGCCTCATTTCGCTGAAATGCGTAATTTTAAACACACGGCCCACATACACTTAATAATTATAATTAAATAAATCAATTGATCTCGAACAAAGGCCCATTCGCGCGGTGGAAAAGGTCTTTTTCACGACAAACAACTCGTTTATTGAAAAGTGAGTGAGTGAAGCTCTATTCCTCTCTGGGCAGTGAATGTAACGACGTAATTGCTGATCATTCGATATTAAGTGATCTGATCGTGGAAGTTTAACGTAAAATAAGAATGAAGTAAAGGTTGATTATAATCGATTTTGTGGTCAGTTCGGTAATCGATTTGGGTGCATATATGGTTGCAAGAGTTAAACGCCAAATATCGTGTCAACTTTTTTGCTTGTTCTTATTTTACTGTCGAGGAATAGAACGGCTTAAAAACGAAATTCTATTCTTGGATTGTAGGTACTTGATCGTCTTAAGGTAGTTCAGAAAACTCATTAGTTTGCCAACAACTTTTTGGCTCCAAGACCGTCTCTATCGAGTTCCGACTTTTCTGAGCCTGATAGACTGGGGCATTACCCATGTTTGTCCAATCTCTTATGTTTCTGAGCCAGGTCTTTTTTCCCTTCGTTTACCCTCTTCTTTTCCCTCCAGTATCAGCTGTAATTGATCCTCTTCCCAAGTCTGGTAGGCTGTTTTTCTTAGGGTAAGTCCGGGAGAGTGCGACCACTTTTTTGCAAAGTGCTCCAGGAGCCTGAATTTTATCTTACGACACCGGGGTTTCACCAAAATACTACTATTATTGCATGGAAACTTTAAAACTGTAAGTAAACTGTGAAGAAACAACGCAATTAGAACTCTGTTAAACAAAAAACGAAATGCACATCTGGTCATGCCCTGGTTTCAGAGACAACCAAATAATAGGTACATAATACAAAGGTACCCTTGGACGAATCAATAGGATTAGTGGCGGAGCTATTCGCAGAGAGTACAACAAATCTGTTCAAGGCTTGTCTAAAGGGCAGCTACTTCCTGTGGAATGGAGATTACTACGAGCAAAAGGAAGGAGTAGCCATGGGAAGCCCACTCAGTCCGGTGGTGGCGAATCTATTCATGGAGAAGTTTGAGGAAGCAGCGTTGAGCACCGCACCCCTTAAACCAACGATCTTGTACCGATATGTCGATGACACGTTCGTGCTATGGAGGCATGGACGCAAAAACCTGGACATGTTCCTCGACCATCTAAACAAACAGCACCCAGACATCCAATTCACCATGGAAGTTGAACAAAACCACCAACTGGCCTTCCTGGATGTTTTGGTGTCTAGGCAGGGGAATTGTTTGGACCACAAAGTATATCGAAAAGCCACCCACACAGACAGATATCTTCACAAGCTATCTAACCACCATCCGAGTCAGAAGCAGGGAATCATTAACACTCTCACGGATAGAGCCAGAAAAATATGTGGACCACAACATCTAACAACGGAACTACCGCACTTGGAAAAAGCTTTTCTTCAGAACGGATATTCCCAGTTGGACATCAAAAAAGCTGTAGGAGTGGGACGTGCTGAAAAAAGTGAGTCCACTCTGAAAGCTTTCCTGCCCTATGTTCCCAGGGTTACGGACAGAATTGGGAGGCTCTTGAGGAAACACAACATAAGAACGGTCTACAAGCCCACAACAAAGATCCGAGAATGTCTAGGGTCAGTTAAAGACAAAAGACCTCACCTAGCAACTGCGGGAATCTACCGGATTCCATGCTCCTGTGGAAGCGTCTACATAGGAACTACTAAGAGATCGGTTGCGACAAGATTAGAAGAACATCGACGGAATTGCAAACTTGGACATGTGGAGAAGTCGGCAGTGGCGGAACATGCCCTCAGCGATGGAACACACAACATATATTTCGGAGAGGCACAGGTCCTGGCCACGACAACAGGGTATCGCCCCCGACTAATACGAGAAGCCATTGAAATCTACAAACACGACGACAATTTCAACAGAAAAGAAGAGACAATGGCGCTGAACAGGATATGGTTTCCAGCACTCACCAACGCAAAAACAGCAAGAAAAAACAACAGCTCAGGACAGGAGAGAGAATCCTGTACACCGGAGGATAGCAACAGCCAACAGAATGCGCAAGCTCCGATGACACAGGCCACGTCATCACAAACCACGTCTTCGCGACCGGTGCATAAATACGGACTGCGCCCGAGGAATCTCATCAGAACAGTGTAAGCGTTCAAGCAAACCACTTCTGAAGATGTAAGCCACACGTGCTTGCGAAACGTCAAGAAGAATTCTACCGAACGACGGCCTAAAAAACCCGAAAAACCCACTTGTTTCAAGGAATGGCCTCGAAAGTCTATCTCTTTTGATGAACCAAATAATACTTTAGAAAAACAGTATTGCACTCAAAACAAACGAATTCAACCGTTACTCATGTTTCTTCTGTTTCTTAGTCGCCAGTTTTCCACAACTTTGTGCAATTTTCGTGCATCCATCGATGACACAACAAACATTGGATTCAATCCTCTTTGAGGTAGTCTTATTATAATGTCCTCCACATCCGGCGCAATCGTTTTCGTCAAAAATAAGGTCAACGTCGTCTTCTGAGCCCAAGTCCGGATTGGTATCAATATCAGAAGATGGGTTCTTTCAGAGCATAACTTTACAGTTTTCGTCAAAGCAGTTTTCTTTGTTCAGAGGCCTTTAAAATTGTTGCAAGTTGTCTTCCTCGCTTTGAAGCGGCCTTCGCCTGAACACTAGGAACGGGGGAAATTTGGTCTAAAAGTTTGTCAGGTGTTTCGTCTTCTACAGCAGGTGTCTCACCTTCTCAAGTAGTAGACTTTTCAGAAGATTCTGGAGGATCCCAGTGTGAACCTGCAGGTTGCGGAGAAGTTCTGTTTTCGAGGGCGGGTGGATTTGAAGCATCCATTTTTAAATATTCTGGAAATGGAGATGTCTGGAGAGATGGAGAGAGCTGGTACCAACGCAGGAGAGTCTGGACGCCTAGATTTGAAACCAACAGCCTTCAACAGAAATGCAGGCGTAATCCGGGAGAGCGTCTGGATTAAATGGAGCAATTCCGGTTGCTGATTTAGTCCACGCTACTTCCTAAGTGCACAGTAATGTAATCTAGTTAACTGTCGTCCAGGGTTGGTCTTGATTCAGTTGTTGCATGCTTGATAATAACAGCCGTTCAAAGGCTTAAAAATGAACGGTCTAATGGCTGCAGGAAGTGTGTAGTGTGGCTGGGCAAACAAAGTAAGACGATGTGGTTTGCTTTCCAACACTATGGCCATCTAATATCAGAAGTACGGGTCCTCCCGGGACTCTCCCGGACTTACCCTACCTTCATTATATTCGTTAACTGAGGGCGGGTGTTCATTTCAGTTGGAACTTCTGCATTTAGTGTTCTGGTGGTCCAACTACCCGGAGCATTTGTCTATATATCCACATTTCGAGGGCGTCCAGTTCCCGGAGTTCTTCCTGCTTCACCGTCCATGTCTCGCAGCCGTATAAGAGGAGGGACCGTATATAACTCTTTACTGTTGTTAGCCTCACCTCTAGCAGTAGATCTGGGTTGCATAGTATATTTCGCATTTGTAGGAAACCTGCCATGGCTATTTCTGTCCTCCTTTTAATGTCCTTCGCGTGGTTAGGTTGATGGTTTATTTCTAGCTATGGTCATTTTGGAGGGCTTTTGCTCCCTCTCGTCGATCTGCAACTGCCATCCCTGGCGAACTCCTCTCTCGATATTTATGTAAGATGTATTGCCTTTGGTTGTTCGAATGCACCCCCGATGGTTCCAATATGTAGTGCGAATAATCGCTGTCTTGCAAGGAATAATCGCTGTCTGTATTAACTTCTCGTGTTGAATGCGGTCGAAGGCCTTTTTATAGTCCACAAAGCAGACGTACAGCTTTCTTTCGAAGAATCTTTTCGCCAGTAGGGTAGACATGAACAGGAAAGTTTTTTTGCTGCAACCTGAAGGTTCTCTTATATTTACTTTCAGCACGGTTGCTTCTGCAGTAGCAAACCTTTTCAATATTTATTCAAGAGATTTAGGGTGGTGTTCTCAAGATTCTTATACGCAGATAACCGAACTTTCTAGGAAGTTGTAGCCTATTATGCCTCATTAAGTTATTCGTGTTGAGATAATTAATTTTACTAGCCGACATGGTGCTTCTACGGAATAACGTGACCTCATAGACGTACCAACCCGGCATTTAACATATGAATACTATTGTGAGTTTTTACAGAAAGATCCTCGTTTATAACTGTCTGCAATCGTAGGTGAAAAATTACTTTTTTTCTACGATTAATTGAACTCGAATTTGTTTGTCCCTGTGCCTCTAGGGTTTATTTCAAGTGTCTCTGAATTCTAGTCGTTTTATGCGTGTATTTTGCAGTTTTGTCCAGTAAAGTAATGGCATCGACCATGCAGAAACAGCTTGGGGCATTTCTTGCTAATAGGAATCGTTTTAAAACGTTATTGGACACGCAAAAAGAGGTTTTTGTTATTTTTGTAAATGTTGTCGATGCACCTTTAAAATCAATTACTAAGCAAAATAACAAAATTAATAGATACAACAAATAAACAAAACATCAGCAAATTAGACCAGTACCTACAGCAATAAATGTATGTATAAATAAGACATATAAAGTATGTACAATTTACACAGATACAACAAACAACAATATTAAATATGGCAACATCGACACTTCAAAACGCTAGTAGAAAATCTTGAAGACAACAATTTTTGACTAGATTTAAACTGCATTTTGTCCTAATTTTGCTGTTTCTATAAACCCAACGTACAAGGAATGAATCCAATTTTACCGTGACAGCTAAAAATTTCTTGGAATTGAAGAAACTGCGCAAAATAGTTCAAGAACCGAGCTGAAAAACTGCTTATTAACATAAAAAAATGGTACAAATTATATGAAATAAACGTGTATAAATAAATCATTTTGCGGCACTGGTGGAATTACCCGGGGGAAATATTTATTTTGTCTATGTAAATATAATAATACTTGGACCGCTACTGGATGCACAAACTTTTGAGATAATTAGGGGCATTATTAGAGTTTCTCGGCTAATAAATATGAAAAACACACACATTTTTCTCATGATGAGCTTGTAAAATATCCATTCTTGTTTGAGCATGCGAGTGCGATGAATACCAACCATTATGTAGGGGGTTTTTTGTTTTCAATTAGATTTTTGTAGGTGAAAATTGTGCTTGTTCCTACAAGTTTATTTAAGGCGATTGCACTGTGCAACGTATTGTGTAAGTACTGGTGTTCTGACTGAAATGCATAGTCAATATAGAGTGATTTATTGCAATGGTATTTTATCCATTAATATGCCCCATATTTCAAATCTATATTGTCCTTGCTCGGTTTAGAAAAAAAATGACATGGCCTCACTCTGAGCTACAAATTATAATGCAATAGCACTAGTTGTAAGCATGTAAGACACAACAGATTTAATTCGGTTTATTCTTTATATGGTAGTTCATTAGAATTTATCGTAGACGATTATTTATGTAAGTTTTATTTTAATTTACAAGTATTGTCCAGAGCGAAAGCGTTTTACATGACAAATGATGCCCATTCGGTATCCCACTGCCTGGGTCTTACAGTCATTGTAATTATATTGGATTTTTTAATTAATTGCAATAGTGTTGAATGGTGCCATGGCACATTGTTCCAAACTTTAAATATCAATTGAATTTCCATAGTGTCCGACCTTTAAGGTTCTTCTTATGTAAACGGTTACACTAATTTTATTTAGTTGCTTCACGACACATCTGCTGCGTTCATTCTCATCTAGCAATACCCTTGGGTTCGGCATAACGGCACTTGCTTCACAATTTATTTCTGCTCACCTATGACCTGCTAATGGTAAGTTTGACTGTTGGTTGCTCTCAAATTTAACGGATATTATATTGTTCTTCCATTTTGGCTTATTTCACTTTTTTCGTCCGGTCTTTCCAAGGTTCTGCACATTCGATTGCGGTTTGTGTTAAATGTTTTTGCATCTTTTATGCGAGAAGATGGACCCCAATGTATTCCGAACACAACTGAAACCAATTGACCATATCGCAAATGGCTAGGTAACGTCTAATTGAATGCGAAGTTTTTCAGTTTGCTCTGGTAATTGGTTCAGTTGTTGTGAGTAGACTTGAAAGTGCTGGCCATTGATTATGTATTTTTTTAATCTGCAAAAGTTGAGGATTATCTTCACTCCAAATACGGCAGTTTTGTTTATTGACGTAGCCATTCAACCAAAAGTGAGCTTCATCGCTAAACAAAATTCTCTTTTGAAAATCGGGATCATTCACCGAATCTACGGTTTGTTGGGTGATCGTGTGGCTTCAATTCTTGCACCAGTTGGATTTTGTACGCACGCAAACCAAGATCATTCCGCAAAATCTTCCATAAAGTGATTATTGATTGTGTTTGAATTGTTGAAGTGATTGATAGTGACTGATTCGGGTGTTCCTCTACCCTACGCTCTACAGCAGTAATGGCTTTTCTGTACGCACTGTACGACGTCTCTCTGGATGCGTATGATCATTTAGAGTAAACGTGGTGCGAAAACGGTCCATAGTTAGTCGAATTAATTGCTCTGATGGACGATGATGTTGACCGTAAAATGGATGTTCCATACCTCTAAAAAACACCCTTTATCTAGTCTAAATCGACAACCTCTGAACTCATCAAGAGAGCGATTGAGGCTCGATTTTTCGAAAAATTAGGAAACCATTTTGCAATTTTGCCCGAATTTTTACGATTTTTCTTCAAAAATTCGTGACTCAAAAACCAAAGAATCGGAGAAGAAAGTCAGGCCCTGGGAACTTTACAATAGAGCGATTGAGGCTCTATTATTTGAAAAAATAGCAATCTAATTACGATTTTGCCCGATAAGCCAGAAACGAAACCCTTTGAAGTCAAACTTATATATTTTTATTTATATTTTTATATGTTTTATAACTGTAAATTAATAATTTTTATTATTATTTATATGTTTTATAACTGTAAAAGTTCGGAAACTTGCTGAGATTTTGCCTGAATTTTTACGAATTTCCAATTAGGCATTGACGCTTTTTTTAAGGCAGTTTTTTTTTAATTTGTAACTCTTAAACCAAGCGAGCTAAAATGAAGCCGTGAAAACTCCTCTATAGAGCGATTCGAGAACTATTCGAAAAAAAATTATCCAGTTTGCAATTTTTCCCAAGTTTTAGAATTTTCTAATTAATCATCAACGCCATTCAAGACGATGTATCTTCAAAAATTCCTAGCTCTAAAAAATTTTTCAATAGAGCGATTGATGCTCTATTATCGCAAAAATTTCTTGCAATTTTGCCAGAATTTTTGCGAATTTCCAATTAAACATCGACACTTAAGACAGTTTTTCTTCAAAAATTAATATCTTTTAAACCAAACAAGCTAAAACAAAGCCCTGGGAACTTTTCATCAGAAGGATTGAAGAACTATTAGAAGAAAAATCGGAAAATTAGTTTGCGATTTTGCCCCATTTTTTACGATTTTCCAATTAATCGTCGCCGCCGCTCAAGACGATTTTTCTTGAAAAATTTGTAACTCTGCAACCACGCCATCTGAAGTCAAACCCTCTGAACTGTTTAATAGGGCGATTGAGGCTCTAATATTGCAAAAATTTCTAAACGAATTGCGCTTTTGCCAGAATCTTTGTGAATTTCCAATTAGACATCGACACTTAAGACAGTTTTTCTTCAAAAATTAATATCTTTTAAACCAAACAAGCTAAAACAAAGCCCTGGGAACTTTTCATCAGAGGGATTGAAGAACTATTAGAAGAAAAACGGGAAAATTAGTTTGCGATTTTGCCCGATTTTTTACGATTTTCCAATTAATCATCGATGCCCCTCAAGACAATTTTTGTTGAAAAATTCGTAACTCTGCAACCAAGCCATCTGAAGTCAAACCCTCTGAACTGTTTAATAGAGCGATTGAGGCTCTAATTTTCCAATAATTTCTAAATGAATTGCGATTTTGCCAGAATTTTTGAGAATTTCCAATTAGACATCGACACTTAAGACAGTTTTTCTTCAAAAATGAATATCTTTTAAACCAAACAAGCTAAAACAAAGCCCTGGGAACTTTTCATCAGAGGGATTGAAGAACTATTAGAAGAAAAACGGGAAAATTAGTTTGCGATTTTGCCCGATTTTTTACGATTTTCCAATTAATCATCGATGCCCCTCAAGACAATTTTTGTTGAAAAATTCGTAACTCTGCAACCAAGCCATCTGAAGTCAAACCCTCTGAACTGTTTAATAGAGCGATTGAGGCTCTAATTTTCCAATAATTTCTAAATGAATTGCGATTTTGCCAGAATTTTTGAGAATTTCCAATTAGACATCGACACTTAAGACAGTTTTTCTTCAAAAATTAATATCTTTTAAACCAAACAAGCTAAAACAAAGCCCTGGGAACTTTTCATTAGAAGGATTGAAGAACTATTAGAAGAAAAATCGGATAATTAGTTTGCGATTTTGCCCGAATTTTTACCATTTTTCAATTAATCGTCGCCGCCGCTCAAGACGATTTTTCTTGAAAAATTTGTAACTCTGTAACCAAGCCATCTGAAGTCAACCCCTCTGAACTGTTTAATAGGGCGATTGAGGCTCTAATATTGCAAAAATTTCCAAACGAATTGCGATTTTGCCAGAATTTTTGAGAATTTCCAATTAGACATCGACACTTAAGACAGTTTTTATTCACAAATTTATGTCTTTTAAACCAATCAAGCTAAAACCAAGCCCTCTGAACTTTTCATCAGAGGGATTGAAGAACTATTAGAAGAAAAATCGGATAATTAGTTTGCGATTTTGCCCGAATTTTTACGATTTTTCAATTAATCGTCGCCGCCGCTCAAGACGATTTTTCTTGAAAAATTTGTAACTCTGCAACCAAGCCATCTGAAGTCAAACCCTCTGAACTGTTTAATAGGGCGATTGAGGCTCTAATATTGCAAAAATTTCCAAACGAATTGCGATTTTGCCAGAATTTTTGAGAATTTCCAATTAGACATCGACACTTAAGACAGTTTTTCTTCAAAAATTAATATCTTTTAAACCAAACAAGCTAAAACAAAGCCCTGGGAACTTTTCATCAGAGGGATTGAAGAACTATTAGAAGAAAAATCGGATAATTAGTTTGCGATTTTGCCCGAATTTTTACGATTTTTCAATTAATCGTCGCCGCCGCTCAAGACGATTTTTCTTGAAAAATTCGTCGCTCTGCAACCAAGCCATCTGAAGTCAAACCCTCTGAACTGTTTGATAGGGCGATTGAGGCTCTAATATTGCAAAAATTTCCAAACGAATGGCGATTTTGCCAGAATTTTTGAGAATTTCCAATTAGACATCGACACTTAAGACAGTTTTTCTTCAAAAATTAATATCTTTTAAACCAAACAAGCTAAAACAAAGCCCTGGGAACTTTTCATCAGAGGGATTGAAGAACTATTAGAAGAAAAACGGGAAAATTAGTTTGCGATTTTGCCCGATTTTTTACGATTTTCCAATTAATCATCGATGCCCCTCAAGACAATTTTTGTTGAAAAATTCGTAACTCTGCAACCAAGCCATCTGAAGTCAAACCCTCTGAACTGTTTAATAGAGCGATTGAGGCTCTAATTTTCCAATAATTTCTAAATGAATTGCGATTTTGCCAGAATTTTTGAGAATTTCCAATTAGACATCGACACTTAAGACAGTTTTTCTTCAAAAATTAATATCTTTTAAACCAAACAAGCTAAAACAAAGCCCTGGGAAATTTTCATCAGAAGGATTGAAGAACTATCAGAAGAAAAATCGGAAAATTATTTTGCGATTTTGCCCGAATTTTTACTATTTTCCAATTAATCATCGATGCCCCTCAAGACAATTTTTGTTGAAAAATTCGTAACTCTGCAACCAAGCCATCTGAAGTCAAACCCTCTGAACTGTTTAATAGAGCGATTGAGGCTCTAATTTTCCAATAATTTCTAAATGAATTGCGATTTTGCCAGAATTTTTGAGAATTTCCAATTAGACATCGACACTTAAGACAGTTTTTCTTCAAAAATGAATATCTTTTAAACCAAACAAGCTAAAACAAAGCCCTGGGAACTTTTCATCAGAGGGATTGAAGAACTATTAGAAGAAAAACGGGAAAATTAGTTTGCGATTTTGCCCGATTTTTTACGATTTTCCAATTAATCATCGATGCCCCTCAAGACAATTTTTGTTGAAAAATTCGTAACTCTGCAACCAAGCCATCTGAAGTCAAACCCTCTGAACTGTTTAATAGAGCGATTGAGGCTCTAATTTTCCAATAATTTCTAAATGAATTGCGATTTTGCCAGAATTTTTGAGAATTTCCAATTAGACATCGACACTTAAGACAGTTTTTCTTCAAAAATTAATATCTTTTAAACCAAACAAGCTAAAACAAAGCCCTGGGAACTTTTCATTAGAAGGATTGAAGAACTATTAGAAGAAAAATCGGATAATTAGTTTGCGATTTTGCCCGAATTTTTACCATTTTTCAATTAATCGTCGCCGCCGCTCAAGACGATTTTTCTTGAAAAATTTGTAACTCTGTAACCAAGCCATCTGAAGTCAACCCCTCTGAACTGTTTAATAGGGCGATTGAGGCTCTAATATTGCAAAAATTTCCAAACGAATTGCGATTTTGCCAGAATTTTTGAGAATTTCCAATTAGACATCGACACTTAAGACAGTTTTTATTCACAAATTTATGTCTTTTAAACCAATCAAGCTAAAACCAAGCCCTCTGAACTTTTCATCAGAGGGATTGAAGAACTATTAGAAGAAAAATCGGATAATTAGTTTGCGATTTTGCCCGAATTTTTACGATTTTTCAATTAATCGTCGCCGCCGCTCAAGACGATTTTTCTTGAAAAATTTGTAACTCTGCAACCAAGCCATCTGAAGTCAAACCCTCTGAACTGTTTAATAGGGCGAATGAGGCTCTAATATTGCAAAAATTTCCAAACGAATTGCGATTTTGCCAGAATTTTTGAGAATTTCCAATTAGACATCGACACTTAAGACAGTTTTTCTTCAAAAATTAATATCTTTTAAACCAAACAAGCTAAAACAAAGCCCTGGGAACTTTTCATCAGAGGGATTGAAGAACTATTAGAAGAAAAATCGGATAATTAGTTTGCGATTTTGCCCGAATTTTTACGATTTTTCAATTAATCGTCGCCGCCGCTCAAGACGATTTTTCTTGAAAAATTCGTCGCTCTGCAACCAAGCCATCTGAAGTCAAACCCTCTGAACTGTTTGATAGGGCGATTGAGGCTCTAATATTGCAAAAATTTCCAAAACGAATGGCGATTTTGCCAGAATTTTGAGAATTTCCAATTAGACATCGACACTTAAGACAGTTTTTCTTCAAAAATTAATATCTTTTAAACCAAACAAGCTAAAACAAAGCCCTGGGAACTTTTCATCAGAGGGATTGAAGAACTATTAGAAGAAAAACGGGAAAATTAGTTTGCGATTTTGCCCGATTTTTTACGATTTTCCAATTAATCATCGATGCCCCTCAAGACAATTTTTGTTGAAAAATTCGTAACTCTGCAACCAAGCCATCTGAAGTCAAACCCTCTGAACTGTTTAATAGAGCGATTGAGGCTCTAATTTTCCAATAATTTCTAAATGAATTGCGATTTTGCCAGAATTTTTGAGAATTTCCAATTAGACATCGACACTTAAGACAGTTTTTCTTCAAAAATTAATATCTTTTAAACCAAACAAGCTAAAACAAAGCCCTGGGAAATTTTCATCAGAAGGATTGAAGAACTATTAGAAGAAAAATCGGAAAATTATTTTGCGATTTTGCCCGAATTTTTACTATTTTCCAATTAATCGTCGCCGCCGCTCAAGACGATTTTTCTTGAAAAATTTGTAACTCTGCAACCAAGTCATCTGAAGTCAAACCCTCTGAACTGTTTAATAGGGCGATTGAGGCTCTAATATTGCAAAAATTTCCAAACGAATTGCGATTTTGACAGAATTTTTGAGAATTTCCAATTAGACATCGACACTTAAGACAGTTTTTCTTCAAAAATTTATATCTTTTAAACCAAACAAGCTAAAACAAAGTTCTGTGAACTTTTCATCAGAAGGATTGAAGAACTATTAGAAGAAAAATCGGAAAATTAGTTTGCGATTTTGCCCGATTTTTTACGATTTTCCAATTAATCGTCGCCGCCGCTCAAGACGATTTTTCTTGAAAAATTCGTCGCTCTGCAACCAAGCCATCTGAAGTCAAACCCTCTGAACTGTTTAATAGAGCGATTGAGGCTCTAATTTTCCAATAATTTCTAAAGGAATTGCGATTTTGCCAGAATTTTTGCGAATTTCCAATTAGACATCGACACTTAAGTCAGTTTTTCTTTGAAAAATTGTAACTCTTGAACCAACCCAGCTAAAACAAAACCGTCTGGACACTTCGATAGAGCGATTGATCAACTATTAGAAGGAAAATTAGGAAACCAGTTTGTTATTTTGTCCGCATTTTTATGACTTTTGAATTAATAAGTTAAGCAACGTTTCTTGATGGCAGTTTTAAAAGTAACTCGTGTTGATTCACCTATTTCCACATCAAAATGCAGAGTGCATTCGTGGTATTCCAGTATGAATGCATAAATTAGAAAGTACCATCACGTAGAGCGGGAAAATAAACATACCCGAGCGGTGGCGATAAACTAGTTCGGCCTTAAAAGTACAAAATCAAAATATTGAATATTGCATTGGGACGTTCGTTCAATAAATTGCAAAGTTTTGTGTTTTGTGATACTCGAAACAATGGTAGAGACTATACAGCGAGCCAATTGTTTTATCGGTTCATCGCCAGCGCTTGTTATTATAATTGCAGAAAACTGACAACAAATCTGAATGTTATGGGTTTCCTTCTTGACCATATTTACATAGAATTTCGTTCTGGACTCCTGATAATGCTCGTATTTATGTTATTTTGCAAATATTTTGCATTCCGCAGCGAATTATAATGCTTCCCACACAGGCACCTCTAAATTCACTTCTATGGCTACATATTTTAGTTTGCATATAATGATGCTACGCGGAACTGTTGGCAGAATTGTATGAATTCGGACACTTCGTATCAGTTTTACCAGTTTTTCAGATTAACAATCATTTTCTGCTCTTCCCATATGCGCGGAAAGGAAGCCAAAATGCCACAAAATATGGGAGCTTACCCAAACACAGCAATTGACTGTCTTGATCGATTCTTTACGGTATTTCGTATCCCAACTTATATTCATTCAGATCGCAGATCACCATGACAAAAGAGTTTGTATCTTATTTACATTCTCATTCATTCATTATTTACATACACACTTGTGTTTATTTGTGTGCTTTGCTGCAAATGCGGTTCCCTTCAAGCTTGTGATTGATTTGCCGAAGAAGGTTTTTATTGTCGTGTTGCACGATTTATTTCCACTGCAAAACCTAAACAGGTTGATTCTTACTGCGAATATGAGGTAATACTACTGGTAGAAGTGGTGGACTTGAATGTCCAGCAAGGTGTCCGGATCTGATTACTCTAGACTTTTTTTTGGGGGGTAATTTGGAAACCGTTGTTTCCGCTAAAATCCGCAAAAAGCGAAATGGAAATTGGTTCCATAAAATCTTGAAATCTGCACATGCGAGCAGAATGAATGCTATAAAAGAAAAACTACAACCCTGGTTGCCATCTACTTCTACAAAGTAAAATGCCGTCCGGATCCGGACCTCTGAAATTCCCTAAAAGTATGATTTTCCTCAAAAATCATTTAGTGGCTGGAATTTAGGAGAACAGTCGCAACTGTGTTTATAATCTTGATCTGGACCACCTACAGCCTGAAGGGCGCTAGACGGCAAAAAATTGGAATAGTCCGACGGATTCTGGCCGCTGAAATTTCCTAGCACGAATCATTTAGGAAAACATAATTGTTTAGTGTGTGAAATTTGGAAAAACTGCGCGAAATCTAAATGAGTTGGCCAGAACCACTCGCAGCCTCTTCAGGCGCTACCCGCTAGACCATCACAAGATAATAACACTATTCCACCTACCTTTAGGCTCTTTAGTCTGGATTCTGGACTATTATTACTTTTCAAGACTGCAAAAAGGCCATTTTACGACAGGAAAAACACTAATCGAATAATCGTAACTTCGAAGATAATTAAAGGAGTGTTCACAGCAGAATACCCTTGTCTATTAAGTTTGCTCTGGAAAAATGAGCAAATCTGAACAATCCTTGTTGAGAACAGAAGAACGGTTTAGTTTAGAGTGTAGGGCACTACGAAACGACGCTGGTTTTACATTTGTACATGTTTATATTTAAAAAATGTTCCTTAAAAACGCCTAGTTAAGGTGTTGAATCTGACTTTACATTAATTTTACAAAAATCAAATGAAAAAAACTGAAAAACCCGAGCCAGAATCCAGAAACTCCCTCGTCGTTCCTCGTCGAATAAATATTAAATGCAACAATATTATAAAATACAATTCAACAATATGGGACTAAAAGTTCTTCAACTACATGGCAACCAGGGGCAAAGTAATGCCAAACTTACCGAAAGCTGCATCGTGCGACCTGGAAAGAAAGAAGAAAACGTGTTTAGTACAGCAGGAAATCTGTACAAAGCCATTGTTATAGAAAATCGGAAAGGCAATGAATAAGAAATGTAAAAAACATAAGTTGCTTCTGTGAAAACTAAACTCAGTTCAACCTAAATGGTTTACAGATTAGAGATCATTCTTACCAGCTTTCTGGAAGCTGGCGGTTCATCCCTCATTTTTCACCCCTGCACGCAGTGAAAATCCACTCCGAAAAAGAAAACTTCAATCCTGCAGTTCACAAGCAGGACAAACCACCGCAGTTCCCTTAAGGGCGACACCGATTCTAGATTTTCCATCTAAGAACGCAATTCACCCGACACAAAGGACTCGCGACCGATTTCGTCCATTGCCTGTACTGAAATAAACTGAGGATTTAGACCAGCTTTCCGAAAAAAACACGCATTTAGAAGGCACAGAACTACAGAACCGACATGATGATATAATCATTTGCTTGCTCGCCCTTTGGATGAGTCATTGCCGTTCGACTTCAGTTTTTTTCAAGACCCGTTTCACGTTCCAACTTGTTTGGATGATCGCCGTAAACAAAACAGCCCAAACATAAACAAATCGCTATGATGGTGCGCATTAAATTTTTTTATACTAAATTATCAGTCGTTTTATTCGATTTTTATGAAAATTTCAGCCAATTGAGCTGGATATTTTGCTTTAATTTTTCCAATGCTGGATTTTCCCCAAAACTGTAACTTTTGATGCTGGATATATAAAGTCTCCTTAAACCTCCGATTCATTCAGATCATTATTAGAGGAATTCTCTTCAGTTAATAACGACCAATAATAAGAAGTAGTAACGACTGTTTTTACAGTGACTTAAATTCTTTTTAATGCCCTTCAATGTTGATGCATTGCACGCCATTGAGCCAATCAGAAGCTGCAAATATCCGAAGAATTTCATTATATATTTAAATAGATGTTTCAATTTAACTAGGATTAATGAATGATATGTAATGAACTCTAACAAGTTCGTCTATATTCACACACTTCATGGACCTCTCAGCGTCTTGCCGGTGTTTTATTTATGTTCCCTGCAATTAAACCTCGCATGAATAATATAAATTTTTAATTAGCATAATACGTGGCCGTATTTAATGGCCGGTCATGTTATTGTCCGATATTTTACATCTTGGATAGTAAAAACCGACTTTCTATTTAATGGGAAAATTGATATTAAAAATACTGTGGTTTAAAATTCCTGGCTCTACCATTGAATAAATACATTAAACATTTTCCGTTTGGGCCACGATGCGCTATGCAAGCAGCTTAGGGAAAAAGTTGCATTGTAAAAGCATGTCGTGACAAGCCGCTTGCAAATACACGAGAAATTCATATCCATGGCTGGTTGGCAAGTGCATGACGATCCCATGCACAAAATGAAGATAAGAAATGGGAAATATGAACATTGTATCGTCGATCTTTGTCTCGGCTGAAAATTGGCTTAGGGATAAACAATCGGTTCCTATCGGTTTAAAAGGTTAGCAAAGTTGACTTGTACATGGTATGAGAGCTGTGTTAAACCAAGTAATGATTGATATATGCAATTAACCACCTCGTCTAGCTCAATGTACACTGGGATCATGTGAAGGTGGCTAACCTCTTGACTAGTAGTTGAAGCACCGGCTCCGGAAGCACATCAGCCTCAACATCGATGTTGTCTTCAACTGCACCATCAAACGCAACCTACTAAAGTTAGTGCAGAACCTTTCGATTTGGGGTCAGAATGTCAGGATCATCCTCAAAGTATGGAAGAAGAAAACAACCCGGAAACACTTTTGAGGATTGAGGACTGTACGAATTTCAAACCTTCTCAGAGTCTTACTGCATTAGATGGCCATAAGCCATCAAGTTTTTGGCAGTAACAAGTCTTGGTAAGAACCGGAAAAGGAGAAGAAAAATTCTTGTGAGAAACGAAATGTCACGCTAATGAAGGAGTAGAAATATGATGGGGGACCAGGAGTGGAAGTTCCAAGCATTTATCAGTAGGCACATAAAACTGTGTTTTTTGAACTCTCGAATGAGGATGTTCGATGTACGGCGGAGATTTGAAGCTGCTTTTTCCCAGTCCTTGGTCTTCGAAAGTTTCGAAGAAGAAAACAACCCGGAAGCACTTTTGAGGATTGAGGACTGTACGAATTTCAAACCTTCTCAGAGTCTTACTGCATTAGATGGCCATAAGCCATCAAGTTTTTGGCAGTAACAAGTCTTGGTAAGAACCGGAAAAGGAGAAGAAAAATTCTTGTGAGAAACGAAATGTCACGCTAATGAAGGAGTAGAAATATGATGGGGGACCAGGAGTGGAAGTTCCAAGCATTTATCAGTAGGCACATAAAACTGTGTTTTTTGAACTCTCGAATGAGGATGTTCGATGTACGCCGGAGATTTGAAGCTGGTTTTTCCCAGTCCTTGGTCTTCGAAAGTTTCGAAGAAGAAAACAACCCGGAAGCACTTTTGAGGATTGAGGACTGTACGAATTTCAAACCTTCTCAGAGTCTTACTGCATTAGATGGCCATAAGCCATCAAGTTTTTGGCAGTAACAAGTCTTGGTAAGAACCGGAAAAGGAGAAGAAAAATTCTTGTGAGAAACGAAATGTCACGCTAATGAAGGAGTAGAAATATGATGGGGGACCAGGAGTGGAAGTTCCAAGCATTTATCAGTAGGCACATAAAACTGTGTTTTTTGAACTCTCGAATGAGGATGTTCGATGTACGGCGGAGATTTGAAGCTGCTTTTTCCCAGTCCTTGGTCTTCGAAAGTTTCGAAGAAGAAAACAACCCGGAAGCACTTTTGAGGATTGAGGACTGTACGAATTTCAAACCTTCTCAGAGTCTTACTGCATTAGATGGCCATAAGCCATCAAATTTTTGGCAGTAACAAGTCTTGGTAAGAACCGGAAAAGGAGAAGAAAAATTCTTGTGAGAAACGAAATGTCACGCTAATGAAGGAGTAGAAATATGATGGGGGACCAGGAGTGGAAGTTCCAAGCATTTATCAGTAGGCACATAAAACTGTGTTTTTTGAACTCTCGAATGAGGATGTTCGATGTACGGCGGAGATTTGAAGCTGCTTTTTCCCAGTCCTTGGTCTTCGAAAGTTTCGAAGAAGAAAACAACCCGGAAGCACTTTTGAGGATTGAGGACTGTACGAATTTCAAACCTTCTCAGAGTCTTACTGCATTAGATGGCCATAAGCCATCAAATTTTTGGCAGTAACAAGTCTTGGTAAGAACCGGAAAAGGAGAAGAAAAATTCTTGTGAGAAACGAAATGTCACGCTAATGAAGGAGTAGAAATATGATGGGGGACCAGGAGTGAAAGTTCCAAGCCTTTATCAGTAGGCACCTAAAACTGTGTTTTTTGAACTCTCGAATGAGGATGTTCGATGTACGGCGGAGATTTGAAGCTGCTTTTTCCCAGTCCTTGGTCTTCGAAAGTTTCGAAGAAGAAAACAACCCGGAAGCACTTTTGAGGATTGAGGACTGTACGAATTTCAAACCTTCTCAGAGTCTTACTGCATTAGATGGCCATAAGCCATCAAGTTTTTGGCAGTAACAAGTCTTGGTGAGAACCGGAAAAGGAGAAGAAAAATTCTTGTGAGAAACGAAATGTCACGCTAATGAAGGAGTAGAAATATGATGGGGGACCAGGAGTGGAAGTTCCAAGCATTTATCAGGAGGCACATAAAACTGTGTTTTTTGAACTCTCGAATGAGGATGTTCGATGTACGGCGGAGATTTGAAGCTGCTTTTTCCCAGTCCTTGGTCTTCAAAAGTTTCGAAGAAGAAAACAACCCGGAAGCACTTTTGAGGATTGAGGACTGTACGAATTTCAAACCTTCTCAGAGTCTTACTGCATTAGATGGCCATAAGCCATCAAATTTTTGGCAGTAACAAGTCTTGGTAAGAACCGGAAAAGGAGAAGAAAAATTCTTGTGAGAAACGAAATGTCACGCTAATGAAGGAGTAGAAATATGATGGGGGACCAGGAGTGGAAGTTCCAAGCATTTATCAGTAGGCACATAAAACTGTGTTTTTTGAACTCTCGAATGAGGATGTTCGATGTACGGCGGAGATTTGAAGCTGCTTTTTCCCAGTCCTTGGTCTTCAAAAGTTTCGAAGAAGAAAACAACCCGGAAGCACTTTTGAGGATTGAGGACTGTACGAATTTCAAACCTTCTCAGAGTCTTACTGCATTAGATGGCCATAAGCCATCAAGTTTTTGGCAGCAACAAGTCTTGATAAGAACCGGAAAAGGAAGAAAAATTCTTGTGAGAAACGAAATGTCACGCTAATGAAGGAGTAGAAATATGATGGGGGACCAGAAGTGGAAGTTCCAAGCATTTATCAGTAGGCACATAAAACTGTGTTTTTTGAACTCTCGAATGAGGATGTTCGATGTACGCCGGAGATTTGAAGCTGCTTTTTCCCAGTCCTTGGTCTTCGAAAGTTTCGAAGAAGAAAACAACCCGGAAGCACTTTTGAGGATTGAGGACTGTACGAATTTCAAACCTTCTCAGAGTCTTACTGCATTAGATGGCCATAAGCCATCAAGTTTTTGGCAGTAACAAGTCTTGGTAAGAACCGGAAAAGGAGAAGAAAAATTCTTGTGAGAAACGAAATGTCACGCTAATGAAGGAGTAGAAATATGATGGGGGACCAGGAGTGGAAGTTCCAAGCATTTATCAGTAGGCACATAAAACTGTGTTTTTTGAACTCTCGAATGAGGATGTTCGATGTACGGCGGAGATTTGAAGCTGCTTTTTCCCAGTCCTTGGTCTTCGAAAGTTTCGAAGAAGAAAACAACCCGGAAGCACTTTTGAGGATTGAGGACTGTACGAATTTCAAACCTTCTCAGAGTCTTACTGCATTAGATGGCCATAAGCCATCAAGTTTTTGGCAGTAACAAGTCTTGGTAAGAACCGGAAAAGGGAAGAAAAATTCTTGTGAGAAACGAAATGTCACGCTAATGAAGGAGTAGAAATATGATGGGGGACCAGGAGTGGAAGTTCCAAGCATTTATCAGTAGGCACCTAAAACTGTGTTTTTTGAACTCTCGAATGAGGATGTTCGATGTACGCCGGAGATTTGAAGCTGCTTTTTCCCAGTCCTTGGTCTTCGAAAGTTTCGAAGAAGAAAACAACCCGGAAGCACTTTTGAGGATTGAGGACTGTACGAATTTCAAACCTTCTCAGAGTCTTACTGCATTAGATGGCCATAAGCCATCAAATTTTTGGCAGTAACAAGTCTTGGTAAGAACCGGAAAAGGAGAAGAAAAATTCTTGTGAGAAACGAAATGTCACGCTAATGAAGGAGTAGAAATATGATGGGGGACCAGAAGTGGAAGTTCCAAGCATTTATCAGTAGGCACATAAAACTGTGTTTTTTGAACTCTCGAATGAGGATGTTCGATGTACGGCGGAGATTTGAAGCAGCTTTTTCCCAGTCCTTGGTCTTCGAAAGTTTTGCAGTCATTATGGTTTTCTGCAATTATTCCAATCACACGGTTTTCGATCTGTACAACTATGAATCTGATAATTCAAAATTTCATTCGGGGCGTGCATCAGGAGGGTTTAAGGCGGTGTGCGGTTCGCATTATTGACAGTCGTTGGTTGAACGGACGCAAAATCGTGAATTCCGTAGTAATAACGAGCCACCGATTCTCATCTGAACATGACTCGTATTGTTTTCAACTTGTAAAAATACACCTTGGAACCAGATATTTCTTTTTGCCTGATCCAAGCCTCGTACAGCGTTTTTGCATCTCGATCTGCTTCTTTAGGTCTCCTTTTCATCGTTTCTGGTAGATTGCCTGGATCGATCTATTTAGTAGCTTTTGGACGACAAACTACTGAACATTTTAAGCTTGACAATATATTTTTTTTGTCTAAAATTCTTTAAATTCTTCTTTTTGTGTTTGTAGGGGTTTTAGTGGCAAAAATGTCTTTTCTTCGGTTTAACGAATTACATTTTTCGCCACCCTTGAACAGAAACACGATATCAATAAATTAGTAAAGATAAATATGCTATTTAAGTCTGCATCGTCGCTTGAATTTACGAGTGTGTCTATTTGCTTATGCATATTTATGCAGGCAGATACAATTTATATTAAAGACAAATTATCGCATCTCATGTGAATGAAAGTGCCCGGACACCGACGTTCTAACGTCAAATAAACAACACTGCATAATTTTGCATTAAGTTTCTCGATTATTAATTAATTTTCACATCTGTTGATTAGCGCCAATAAAACTCGACTCGCTTGACATAATTAGGACAGGATTATGCAAATCGGATTTGTGCAATCTCGAATAGCGCGAGTCATACAAATTAGCTCAAAGTATCAGATAATACTTTGTTGTTTATGGCTTCATTCTTTGCGTACCGGGTGCGGTTTAAACCAGTATTTGGTAAAAATGCTTTCATTTCATCACTATCATCATCATCATCATCATAAACCAATCCTCATCAGCCTCCCCCATTGCCACTTGACTCTATTTTGACCTGCCTGGGTCCACTTGTTTGCAATTCTCTTCTGGTCATCGGTTCATCGTGTAGGTGGTCTTCCTCTATTTTGCCTATCGGTGCATGGTCTCCATTCCAACAACCTCTTTGTCCATCTGTCGCCTACTTTGTCCCCGGCTACGTGTCCTGCCCAATTCCATTTATTTTTTGACAGATGGAGTGTCTTTATACTCCGTAGGTGATCATTTGTCACCCGAAGCCTGATCAGAAGCCCACTAGCTCTCTTGGCTGGTAAAGCTCGAGTTTGCCTTCCAGCCTTGATGTTATGTGTAGATGACTGAGGCGGGTTATTGGGCGGTAATGCTCCAGGTTCATATTATCTCCCTTTTTATGAGGTAGTATGGTGGTCGCTTCCCTGCCACTGATCCGGGATAGTGCGTTGGTGTAGGCATAGCTCGAAAAGCATTCGCACCCTCTCCGGTAAGAGAAGACCTCCAGCTCTTATTGCTTCTGCAACCACCTCAACCTCTCCGGGTGCTTTATTGTTTTTCATCTTTGATAGCGCTCCCTTTGTTTCCTCGATCATGATGTCTGCTATTTCTTCCGATACTTGATTTATGACACCTCGTTCTTGTGTAACCATGTTTAAATTTCGGGCGTTCTTGGTCGGGGCTGCGGTATAGTTGCTCAGGATTTTATCTCGATTTCCTTGTTCCTGTGTCCTTGATGTTCCTTGAATTTTCTGCCGTGGTAGTTTCTGATGTCCCGTCTGATTGCTTTAGAGATGGTCTCTATACTGATGGTGCTTCTAGAGTCTCTCATTTGGTTTCATTCGAGGATCAAGTCCTTGGTAGTTTGACTGATATTTTCGTTTCTAGGGCAAAATAAGTCTTGCTGGCTTATTTGATATTAGCAGAGATATTTAGCAGTTGAATTTTCTTTGAAAAAAATCGCCTTGCCACCACTCCGGACGTTTTGTTCACATTGTTTCGGTCACATCAATTTTGTTCCCCAGTCTGTTGTCTCAATTAGTAACTCTGTTTCACACCAAAGCTTCATTGTCGAATTATAAGTAATAACCACCACACATTGACTGAAGTTTGGGAATAAAAAGTCGTGGCCTAGAGCGACCAACGCGTGGTTGGCCACAAATTGGTTTGGAAATGGCCTGGTGGCACAAGCAACACCATAAGAAATAGGGAAACAATCGAAAATAAGTAGAATACACGCAAAGGTAAATTTGCAAGTTGCCCAAGGCAAACAATGGGTTTGATTAGCAGCGTAGTAGTCCGGCTGACGCTTTTTGGCTTACAAGCCCACTTATAAAATGTGTTTCGTTCGTGGTTCTTTATGAGCTCTAGTTGCCATTTTTCTGAGAATTTTTGCCAAAAAAATTTTTTTATACGGAAAACGATCCTTTTTTGCTCTCAATTCAAGTCAAACTAACCGATTTTATATCTGCATTTTTTGTCAGCAAAAGTGCATGGTTGCTCCAAGGGAGCTTAACATCTTTTGGTTGTATCCATAAAAAAAGTCTCTGTGTGTATTTTTGGTTATTTAAAGCGACTGAATGATATCAAAAGGAATTTTTCGATTTTTACTCTCCTTTTTTTTTCAAATTTTTGCCACGTGAACAGATTTATACATTATTTGATGACTCCCAAGAACGTTTTAAGACTGAGGGCAATTTGTAGCTGAAGACACGTTTAGAAAGCCTTTTCTTAAAATACCAATAAATCCAAATATACCCTAACTCACTTTCTTTAATAGGATAATACAGAAACTTAGAACCTCGCCTTATTTCTACCCAATTCAGATACTTTACAACTGATAGATTGCCCACATTTATGAGGCTTGAGAGACCTCACACGTTCTTATATGTTCTTTCGGAAGATTTGTAACCGACCTGGGAGCAGTTAGAAGAACATCCTCTGCAGTTATAACAGAAGCAAATAGTCAATTTTTCATCTGATTTTAGTCTTAAATGTTTTTAAGTTTTACGCATGATTTTTGACTTTGATCAATAAATCAGTCAATTAAAAATATCAGAAGACTTGTGGCGTTCATTTCAGTGGAAGGGCGAGACGATCACGAATTTCCATGATGTATAATTATCGGTGAAACTTAAACAAACAAGCGCTCGTTGACTTTCCGACTTGAGTTGTTGAAAATCGGGTTCGAAAATTGATCACGAATAACTACGTTCTGAAATTTGGTACAGATTATCAGCTCCTTATTCAAGCGCACGAACATTTTGTTGCATTTTCCCACGAGTTTTCATCATTTATCTATTTTTTATTAATTCGTTTTCCGAAAGCTCCAAGTCGTTGCTTTTGTATGTTCTAGTTGAAAACCTTTACAAGGATGTTTTAAAGAAGTTGAGAGAATTATAAGCAGAGCATTTCCCGTTTACATGTGCTATGCTTATTAGCTCAAGAGCCGGCGCAGCGCCGGCGGGATGGCTTCGTGCGCCAACCCAACGCACCAGCGCAGTAACTCACCGGCGCAAGTTTATGTTGCAGTAAACTCATTTATATAGTACGCCGTACGCCAGATGGTAAATCGCTAAATGTGCTGTCGTATCGTCATCCGTTGTGGGCTTTGCTTTGACGCGGTGCAGCCGGCAGCGCGTTCCGTCTCTTTTTCTTTGTTTTTACTGAGGAGACACAGGCCTGTTGCGTTGTCTTAATGAATGGAATAAGTGAAGTCACAGAAGCGAATTTTCGGAGAAAGATCCGACTATTTGGATGATTTATCAGGTGTCGGAAATCATTGAAATAATATAGTTTTCATTTGCGATTATTTAGTGCTCAAAAAATATTAGTCCAGTTTGTGGATGTGGATGAAGTCCGCCACAAGCGCAATAGCGTAATAAAAGGTGCCGCCCAGTCAGACTGGGTGAGTTATAACTCATCGAGTCACAGAGCGGCAACAACTCAAAAGCACAACTCAACTCAGTGTTAGCTTTAGTCGTTTTAGTCTCTTGCTATATTCGAGCCATAAATTCGTGAATAAAGTTACTGTGTTTTTCTGTTGCGCCATTCAACTTTGCAACTAAATATATAGAAAAATCGAATCCCTAATAGCTTTTTATTGTAATTTTTATCTTGTGTTTAAGTTTTATCACTTTCAAGTTATAAAATATATAATTAACAAAATATCCGCGCAATTATGGATGGCCACATGCTTTTTAAAATGTAAACATTTTATTGAGCATGGAACGCAGCTTACCGCGAATGGCTTTCGGCCGAAAATGAGACAACCTTTCTTCGGCCCCAAACCTCTAATTTTCGTCGATTCCGTGATTTGGGCAAATGATGGGTTGGCTGGCCTAGATGCAGGAGGTCGTAAACACATGCTTCTCATAACCGGACCGGCATTTTGTAAATAAGTTGTTAAATTTTCACTGATCACTCGGCATTGATAAGTAGGAACAATCTTGTCAGTTCGTAAGAGGTCACGTGCAAAAATGGCTTTCATTCGACTTTCTGGCACCTAAAATGACGAACTGACATGTATTTTAAGAAAAATCTACTAATTTCGAGTAAAACTGTCACTGTAACTCTAAATGTCTAGGTTGAAATCGATTCCAATATACAGGGTGATTCAAAAGTGGCGCCATTCCTCTGGGGGTGTTGTCTGGGGGTGTTTTGGGAGTACAGGAAAAATAGTAAAAAAAATAATTGTTATCAAAAACTGAGATATTTGCCAAAAACTAGATCAGAATTATGGCAACGATGCTTTTCAAGGTAATCTGCCTAATTAACATTACGTAAATTCCTGTTAATTCTTAATTATTGAAAATTGTAGTAACCATGGATAAACACAAAACAAAGAAAGAGAAAGCAATAGAAATATTTTGAGGTTAGGATAACTCTGTCAATTTGCCGTCAGTGCTGCCATCCTTTTTGGGGCAGATGAGTGATATACCTAAACTCGCCTCACATGTAAACAAACATCTCCTGTGTAAGGTTATGTATCAATGATTAATATTAATAAAATAAAATACAATTAAGTTGTTAAATCACAAGAGGTTGACGAAGTTCTGCCCGTTTAACTCCAGACATGTTTGTTCCCCAATCACTTTATTGTGCACTCTTCGCCGCAGTCTGGGATCACCTTTTGATCAGCTTCTCGTATTCGGTTAATTAACTCCTGCTCAACTTGTACCGGTGTTCGGAAGATCAGAGAGTTAATGTGTCCTTGTGTCCTGTGTATCTTACATACGTGGTAGAAATGTGGCCCTGCCTCTGGGGAGTTATAGGGACAATTATCCGGTGCCTGGGAAAGTGTCAGTGGTTGTGCAATGCTCCAAGCACTCCTGGAAAGCTCTGCAGCAATTATCTCCAATACCTGTGCCTCTGTGTCTGGAACCCGAGCACCTCTAGATCGTCCACAATCTGCGTCAATTCATGGAGCCAATCGTCCAGTGTCTCTAGCCCTTTGCTGGTGTGAGGTCTTACCCTTCTGCTATGTTAGTGTGGTGGCCCATAACTCATCACATATCCGCAAATTCGATGTTGGTGTACATTTTGTGAAAGGAGCTTCAAAGTAAGTCACAGATTGACAAATGCTTGTTATTATTGACAAATTTTGTATATTTTCCTGACTGTACTTTAATTCATTCCAATGTATTCCTGGGTTTCAGTCAGACCATTTGACTGGTCACATGTGAAGTTGGTAGCAACTATATACACAAACTGATGATGGTGGATAAAGACACCGAAACGTATTTGTAACATTTTAAATAATAAACAATAAAATTGACTGAAACCCAGGAATACATTGGAATTATTAACAAAGGCTATCTACCTGTAACCATCTGTTAATGACAAAAAAACATCGTTGCCGCTTTGACTTTTCATCAAAAAATTGTAGAAGAGGTCTTTTTTTATTTTATTTCAAATGAAAGGTCTTTTTTTATATAAAAGAGGAAGAGGTCTTTTTTTATATAAACATTTTTCGTAATTTGAAGCAAAGATCGTAATTTTTCTTTTCGAATGGTTAAGTATTCCAAAAGGCTACCAAGCAAACACGGGACTATTTTAAAAT
Organism: Dendroctonus valens; assembly: GCA_024550625.1. Taxonomy (NCBI): domain Eukaryota; kingdom Metazoa; phylum Arthropoda; class Insecta; order Coleoptera; family Curculionidae; genus Dendroctonus; species Dendroctonus valens. The sequence goes on along the minus strand of JAJTJO010000018.1, from coordinate 344,056 downwards.
AATACTTAATAACAAAGTTGAAATTCGATTTTCAACTGTTAATATCTTCTATAAATTTTGGGAAAAAAATTTTTCAATATTTTTCTCGTACTCTCCAAGTGAGCCCCTATAACCCCTTAAAAGGAATGACGCCACTTTTGAATCACCCTGTATGCATGATAGCAAATAAAAATCTAATGGGTTAAAGTCAGGCGAGCGAGTTGGCCAAACTATCGAACCCATTTTGCTCAACCAGCAGAGCTGTTGGTTTCGGTGCTGGTCGTCCACATCCAAGAGCTCCAAATCCATTAAAATTCTGCAAGATTCCACATCTGAACATTGGAACCGTGTGCAAAAACCGTCTTGATTCCAACCACAAACCTCGATAAAACTATTAACCTAAAATGAAACTTCTATTCGAGCAGTAGATATGAAAAAGAAAAATTATGTTCTCGGTTCATTAGTTACCCATTCGTGTTTAGTTCGAGGCCTGACAGAATTATCTCGACTGACATCTTGTTTTAAGTAAGACGAATTTTTCTGGGGGAAAAGCAATTAGGCATTACTAATTAGATCGTTATTTATGGAGAAAGTATGGCCCAAGGACGAAATGTAACAGATATAGTGGAAGCTGAATTGAACTGGACTGCAATGTGAATAGTCAAATGTGGTCGAAAAATTTCGACCCACAGCAGCACATTTTTTTGTATTTTTATTGCCAATCGTGTTCCTATATATTTGTAGTCTTTTACCGGTTAACATTTGTTCTTCAGTCCTAGTAACTTTCCCATTTTTCGTCAATTTTTCACCTGTGCATCTAACTTTGAAACTGTTTCTTATTCTTTACATTTTTCTATTAACAGATTTATCAATTTGATGAACTGACGCTCCAGTTGTTGATGTGAACTTGGAAGGAATTGAAAGTTCACTTTATTTTCAGTTTTTCCTGGTTCTACAGCTTATGGTTTTCCAGTTTATACAGAGTGATTCAAAATTGACGTAAGCACTTTAAAGGTAATTTTCTTCGAACTGAAAACATTCCTAATTGCGTCGCCACTCACATTGCCAATTAATTTCCCAACTTGATACTGTTTAGTCACTGCACTGGAAAAGTTAATAAAATTATTTAATTACTATGTAAAGGATAACAAATGTGGTGAAAGGTAGGCAATTTAGATATTGCAAAATTGAACGTTTAAAGGCGGTACCTTTGGCGACTAAATATGTCCTACCTACCTTGTCGAATCAAATTCGCGCAAAACCAGTTGGAAATAATTAATTTGGTATTTGTTTTGATAATTAACGACATTTAGTCAATCACGTTTCCAAACAATATTATCCTTATTGGGTTACTGTACTGGCCAATTTAATTATTTAATACTAACGCAGGTGTGACTTAGATTACTGAAACAAATTATTAAGCAATAAATCAGGGAGAGGTAGGCAGGCCATGTTGATTAAAATATTAATTAGGAATGGTTTCGGCTCCACTGTTTACTTTCCATAAGCTAATCAGCTACTGGGGCTGAAGAAAAAAACGTATTGGCTGTTGCACAGTGCTGACAAAAAATTATTGTCCATAATAACCAGACTTACATAAGCAGATGACTCCTTATGTTTAGAGTTTTTCAAAAATTCCGATGATGAAAGAGTGAAAAATGTGTGGAAATATGTAGCATTTCAAACCTTATTTCAAAGATACCAAGGGAAACCCTAATGCTCCAGCTCAGTAATAAAATACAGTTTTAAAAAGTTGATTAATAAATGAACTTTGCCAAGCGCCACTAGCCTTTCGACAAGAATCCCACAGAATCGATCCATCTGAAAACATTGTTGCCGTCCTTCCTGACTTCGTTTTTTGCAAATGTCTCAGTTTTTGATAGGAATTATTAATTTTTTACTATCTTTCCTGTCCTCCCTAAACACCCCCAGAGGATTGACGCCAATTTTGAGTCACCCAGTATATGTATAGTTTCGGCTCCACTGTTTACTTTCCATAAGCTAATCAGCTACTGGGGCTGAAGAAAAAAACGTATTGGCTGTTGCACAGTGCTGACAAAAAATTATTTCCATAATAACCAGACTTACATAGGTAAGATGACTCCTTATGTTTAGAGTTTTTCAAAAATTCCTATGATGAAAGAGTGAAAAAAGTGTGGAAATATGTACATTTCAAACCTTATTTCAAAGATAACAAAGGGAAACCCTAATGCTCCAGCTCCAGTAATAAAATACAGTTTTAAAAAGTTGATTAATGAATGAACTTTGCCAAGCGCCACTAGCCTTTCGACAAGAATCCCACAGAATCGATCCATCCGAAAACATTGTTGCCGTCCTTCTGACTTCGTTTTTTGCAAATGTCTCAGTTTTTGATAGGAATTATTAATTTTTTACTATCTTTCCTGTCCTCCCTAAACACCCCCAGAGGATTGACGCCAATTTTGAGTCACCCAGTATATGTATAGTTTCGGCTCCACTGTTTACTTTCCATAAGCTAATCAGCTACTGGGGCTGAAGAAAAAAACGTATTGGCTGTTGCACAGTGCTGACAAAAAATTATTTCCATAATAACCAGACTTACATAGGTAAGATGACTCCTTATGTTTAGAGTTTTTCAAAAATTCCGATGATGAAAGAGTGAAAAAAGTGTGGAAATATGTGCATTTCAAACCTTATTTCAAAGATACCAAAGGGAAACCCTAATGCTCCAGCTCCAGTAATAAAATACAGTTTTAAAAAGTTGATTAATGAATGAACTTTGCCAAGCGCCACTAGCCTTTCGACAAGAATCCCACAGAATCGATCCATCTGAAAACATTGTTGCCGTCCTTCTGACTTCGTTTTTTGCTAATGTCTCAGTTTTTGATAGGAATTATTAATTTTTTACTATCTTTCCTGTCCTCCCTAAACACCCCCAGAGGATTGACGCCAATTTTGAGTCACCCAGTATATGTATAGTTTCGGCTCCACTGTTTACTTTCCATAAGCTAATCAGCTACTGGGGCTGAAGAAAAAAACGTATTGGCTGTTGCACAGTGCTGACAAAAAATTATTTGCATAATAACCAGACTTACATAAGCAAGATGACTCCTTATGTTTAGAGTTTTTCAAAAATTCCGATGAATGAAAGAGTGAAAAAGTGTAGGAAATATGTACATTTCAAACCTTATTTCAAAGATACCAAGGGAAACCCTAATGCTCCAGCTCCAGTAATAAAATACAGTTTTAAAAAGTTGATTAATGAATGAACTTTGCCAAGCGCCACTAGCCTTTCGACAAGATCCCACAGAATCGATCCATCTGAAAACATTGTTGCCGTCCTTCTGACTATCGTTTTTTGCTAATGTCTCAGTTTTTGAGGAATTATTAATTTTTTACTATCTTTCCTGTCCTCCCTAAAACACCCCCAGAGGATTGACGCCAATTTTGAGTCACCCAGTATATGTATAGTTTTCGGCTCCACTGTTTACTTTCCATAAGCTAATCAGCTACTGGGGCTGTGAAGAAAAAAAACGTATTGGGCTGTTGCACAGTGCTGGCAAAAATTATTTGCATAATAACCAGAACTTACATAAGTAAGATGACTCCTTATGTTCAGAGTTTTTTAAAAATTCCGATGATGAAAGAGTGGAAAATGTGTGGAAATATGTACATTTCAAACCTTATTTCAAAGATAACAAAGGGAAACCCTATTGCTCCAGCTCCAGTAATAAAATACAGTTTTAAAAAGTTGATTAATAAATGAACTTTGCCAAGCGCCACTAGCCTTTCGACAAGAATCCCACAGAATCGATCATCCGAAAACATTGTTGCCAGTCCTTCTGACTTCGTTTTTTGCAAATGTCTCAGTTTTTGATAGTGAATTATTAATTTTTTACTATCTTTCCTGTCCTCCCTAAACACCCCCAGAGGATTGACGCCAATTTTGAGTCACCCAGTATATGTATAGTTTCGGCTCCACTGTTTACTTTCCATAAGCTAATCAGCTACTGGGGCTGAAGAAAAAAACGTATTGGCTGTTGTCACAGTGCTGGACAAAAATTATTTCCATAATAAACCAGACTTACATAGGTCAGATGACTCCTTATGTTTAGAGTTTTTTCAAAAATTCCGATGAAGAAAGAGTGAAAAAGTGTGGGAAATATGTGACATTTCAAACCTTATTTCAAAGATAACAAAGGGAAACCCTAATGCTCAAGCTCCAGTAACAAAATACAGTTTTAAAAAGTGATTAATGAATGAACTTTGCCAAGCGCCACTAGCCTTTCGACAAGAATCCCACAGAATCGATCCATCGAAAACATTGTTGCCGTCCTTCTGACTTCGTTTTTTGCAAATGTCTCAGTTTTTGATAGGAATTATTAATTTTTTACTATCTTTCCTGTCCTCCCTAACACCCCCAGAGGATTGACGCCAATTTTGAGTCACCCAGTATATGTATAGTTTCGGCTCCAATGTTTACTTTCCATAAGCTAATCAGCTACTGGGGCTGAAGAAAAAAACGTATTGGCTGTTGCACAGTGCTGACAAAAAATTATTTCCATAATACCAGACTTACATAGGTAAGATGACTCCTTATGTTTAGAGTTTTCAAAAATTCCGATGATGAAAGAGTGAAAAAGTGTGGGAAATATGTACATTTCAAACCTTATTTCAAAGATAACAAAGGGAAAACCCTAATGGCTCCAGCTCCAGTAATAAAATACAGTTTTTAAAAAAGTTGATTAATAAATGGAACTTTGCCAAGCGCCACTAGCCTTCGAACAAGATTCCACAGAATCGATCCATCCGAAAACATTGGTTGCCATCCTTCTGAACTTCGTTTTTTGGGCAAATGGTCTCAGTTTTTGATAGGAATTATTAAGTTTTTACTAATCTTCCTTGTCTCCGCCCTAAACAACCCCCAGAGGATTGACGACCATTTTGAGTCACCCAGTATATGTATAGTTTCGGCTCCACTGTTTACTTTCCATAAGCTAATCAGCTACTGGGGCTGAAGAAAAAAACGTATTGGCTGTGCAACAGTGCTGACAAAAAATTATTTGCATAATAACCAGGCTTACATAAGTAAGATGACTCCTTATGTGTAGAGTTTTTCAAAAATTCCTATGATGAAAGAGTGAAAAAAGTGTTGAAATATGTACATTTCAAACCTTATTTCAAAGATAACAAAGGGAAACCCTAATGCTCCAGCTCCAGTAATAAAATACAGTTTTAAAAAGTTGATTAATGAATGAACTTTGCCAAGCGCCACTAGCCGTTCGACAAGAATCCCACAGAATCGATCCATCTGAAAACATTGTTGCCGTCCTTCTGACTTCGTTTTTTGCAATGTCTCAGTTTTTGATAGGAATTATTAATTTTTTACTATCTTTCCTGTCCTCCCTAAACACCCCCAGAGGATTGACGCCAATTTTGAGTCACCCAGTATATGTATAGTTTCGGCTCCACTGTTTACTTTCCATAAGCTAATCAGCTACTGGGGCTGAAGAAAAAAACGTATTGGCTGTTGCACAGTGCTGACAAAAAATTATTTGCATAATAACCAGACTTACATAAGTAAGATGACTCCTTATGTTCAGAGTTTTTTAAAATTCCGATGATGAAAGAGTGGAAAATGTGTGGAAATATGTACATTTCAAACCTTATTTCAAAGATAACAAAGGGAAACCCTAATGCTCCAGCTCCAGTAATAAAATACAGTTTTAAAAAGTTGATTAATAAATGAACTTTGCCAAGCGCCACTAGCCTTTCGACAAGAATCCCACAGAATCGATCCATCTGAAAACATTGTTGCCGTCCTTCTAACTTCGTTTTTTGCAAATGTCTCAGTTTTTGATAGGAATTATTAATTTTTTACTATCTTTCCTGTCCTCCCTAAACACCCCCAGAGGATTGACGCCAATTTTGAGTCACCCAGTATATGTATAGTTTCGGCTCCACTGTTTACTTTCCATAAGCTAATCAGCTACTGGGGCTGAAGAAAAAAACGTATTGGCTGTTGCACAGTGCTGACAAAAAATTATTTCCATAATAACCAGACTTACATAGGTAAGATGACTCCTTATGTTTAGAGTTTTTCAAAAATTCCGATGATGAAAGAGTGAAAAAAGTGTGGAAATATGTACATTTCAAACCTTATTTCAAAGATAACAAAGGGAAACCCTAATGCTCCAGCTCCAGTAATAAAATACAGTTTTAAAAAGTTGATTAATAAATGAACTTTGCCAAGCGCCACTAGCCTTTCGACAAGAATCCCACAGAATCGATCCATCCGAAAACATTGTTGCCGTCCTTCTGACTTCGTTTTTTTGCAAATGTCTCAGTTTTGATAGGAATTATAATTTTTTACTATCTTTCCTGTCCTCCCTAAACACCCCCAGAGGATATGACGCCAATTTGAGTCACCCAGTATATGTATAGTTTCGGCTCCACTGTTTACTTTCCATAAGCTAATCAGCTACTGGGGCTGAAGAAAAAAACGTATTGGCTGTTGCACAGTGCTGAAAAAAAATTATTTGCATAATAACCAGACTTACATAAGTAAGATGACTCCTTATGTTTAGAGTTTTTCAAAAATTCCTATGATGAAAGAGTGAAAAAGTGTGGAAATATGTACATTTCAACCTTATTTCAAAGATAACCAAAGGGAAACCCTAATGCTCCAGCTCCAGTACTAAAATACAGTTTTAAAAGTTGATTAATGAATGAACTTTGCCAAGCGCCACTAGCCTTTCGACAAGAATCCCACAGAATCGATCCATCTGAAAACATTGTTGCCGTCCTTCTGACTTCGTTTTTTGCAAATGTCTCAGTTTTTGATAGGAATTATTAATTTTTTACTATCTTTCCTGTCCTCCCTAAACACCCCCAGAGGATTGACGCCAATTTTGAGTCACCCAGTATATGTATAGTTTCGGCTCCACTGTTACTTTCCATAAGCTAATCAGCTACTGGGGCTGAAGAAAAAAAACGTATTGGCTGTTGCACAGTGCTGACAAAAAATTATTTGCATAATAACCAGACTTACATAAGCAAGATGACTCCTTATGTTTAGAGTTTTTCAAAAATTCCGATGATGAAAGAGTGAAAAAGTGTAGGGAAATATGTACATTTCAAACCTATTTCAAAGATAACAAAGGGAAACCCTAATGCTCCAGCTCCAGTAACAAAATACAATTTTAAAAAGTTGATTAATAAATGAACTTTGCCAAGCGCCACTAGCCTTTCGACAAGAATCCCACAGAATCGATCCATCTGAAAACATTGTTGCCGTCCTTCTAACTTCGTTTTTTGCAAATGTCTCAGTTTTTGATAGGAATTATTAATTTTTTACTCTCTTTCCTGTCCTCCCTAAACACCCCCAGAGGAATGACGCCAATTTTGAGTCACCCACTATATGTATAGTGACCTGGCTGGATCTACCCTTTAATAGGCATCACAAAAACATGAGAATTCAATTGGGCGCGCTTCTGTATTTTCTGGTTATTAAATTTTATGTGGTTCCTGTTTGTTACTTTGTGTGTAAAATGTAAAGAAGCCACAGCTGCAGTTCGTTAGCCGTTCACTGCTTATAAACGAAGCAATCAATCAGCAGTATGAACAAGCACGAAGAACATGATACAATTATCATTTTAAAGTAGCAAGTATTCGCCCCCCTTGAAGGTTGTTCATTGGCCTTTCGTCCTAACCTTGCATGACAATCTGCCCGGCTTTCCACATCAACAAAGAAAAGAATGGTAACGACTTACCCGGTAATAAAATATGACTGCTGCGTAACGTCGATAAGCCATCTTCATATCTCGATAACTGGCAGAGAGCGGCGGCGGCAGCTAAAATTTTCATGCAGATTTAATTATTTGCTCTTCTTAACAGTCGAAGGATCTTCGACTTCGGTGAATCCGGCTGGTTTTGACCAAGTGTCACCACATTTGTTGTTTAATCATCCGTAATTGTGGTCGATGAGGTTTTAACGAATCGGCTGGATTATGCAAAGAAACTTGAACTGATTGGTACTGGAAAATCGCAATTATGCCCAACAGGGTTGCTCGATTTTATACCTACCAAAATTTCGAAATTGTCCAAATTTCATTTATATTGGCTAAACACAATACAGGGTGATTCAAAAATGGCGTCATTCCTTTTAAGGGGTTATAGGGGCTCACTTGGAGAGTACGAGAAAAATATTGAAAACATTGTTTTCGAAAATTTCTAGAAGATATTAACAGTTGAAAATCGACTTCCAACTTTGTTATTAAGTATTATTTTAAAATAGTCCCATGTTTGCTTGATAGCCTTTTGGAATACTTAACCATTCGAAGAGAAAAATTACGATCTTTGCTTCAAATTACGAAAATTTTTGATATTAAAAAAGACCTCTTCTACAATTTTTTTTCTCATTAACAGATGGTTACCAATTACAGAAGGTAGATAGGCTTCTGTGACTTACTTTGAAGCTCCTTTCACAAAATGTACACCAACATCGAATTTGCGGATATGTGATTAGTTATGGGGAAATGCCACACTGACATAGCAGAAGGTGTAAGACCTTACACCAGCAAAGGGCTAGAGACACTGGACGATTGGCTCCAGGAATTAACGCAGATTGTGGACGATCTAGAGGTGCTCGGGTTCCAGACACAGAGGCACAAGTATTGGAGATAATTGCAGCAGAGCCTTCCAGGAGTGCTCGGAGCATTGCACAACCACTGACACTTTCCCAGGCACCGGATAATTGTCCCTATAACTCCCCAGAGGAAGGTCCACATTCCTACCATGTATGTAAGATACACAGGACACAAGGACACATTAAATCTCTGATCTTCCGAACACCGGTACAAATTGAGCAGGACTTAATTAACCGAATACGAGAAGCTGATCAAAAGGTGATCCCAGACTGCGGCGAAGAGTGCACAATAAAGTGATTGGGGAACAAACATGTCTGGAGTTAAACGGGCAGAACTTCGTCAACCTCTTGTGATTTAACAACTTAATTGTATTTTATTTGATTAATATTAATCATTGATTCATAACCTTACACAGGAGGTTCTTGTTGACAGATGTTGGAGATTTAGGTATATCACTCATCTGCCCCAAAAAGGATGGCAGCACTGACGGCAAATTGACAGAGTTATCCTAACCTCAAAATATTTCTTTTGCTTTCTCTTTCTTTGTTTTGTGTTTATCCATGGTTGCTACAATTTTCAATAATTAAGAAGTAACAGGTATTTACGTAATGTTAATTAGCCAGATTACCTTGAAAAGCATCGTTGCCGTAATTCTGATCTAGTTTTTGGCAAATATCTCAGTTTTCGGTAAGAATTATTTTTTTTTTACTATTTTTCCTGTACTCCCAAAACACCTCCAGTCAACACCCCCAGAGGAATGACGCCACCTTTGAATCACCCTGTATAAGATTTCTCTTATTGAAACTCTTCTTATGAACACATTTTTTTCCCTAGCTAGACTTTGACCAGGGGTTTTCCTTAATTAGGCAATTAAACAAAACTTTGGCCATTGACGCACAGTAAACTGTGAGTTTCACCATCTCCACAAATAGTCCACTTATACAATTAACAACGAGCTTGTAATATAAAAAGAACGTTCAGCATTGGCATACGCCCAGACTGCAATTGATTTGATTTTAATTTGTCCATTTAGACTTTTATTGTTATATTAATATCTACAGAACTTGGAGGTTTTGAATATCTACTCATGAGTGCCAAAGTCACTGCCTTTGTGTAGAAAAGTGGAACTTCAGCTCTTGAAAAAAAATTGTTGCACACATTCACGCCATGCCTGTACCAACATTCTCCAAAATTCTGGTCCTGGGTGTGTTTTAACAATTCAAGAAACCTGAAAAAAAAATTACAATGGCCAAACCCTACTTATTGCGGTATTTTAGAATAGTTCTGGTGGCTTTTTCACGCAGTTACCAACTTATATACCAGAAGAAGGCAGTTAATCACTCGGAATTGTCCTTTTTTGCGTATTAGCGGTACTTCATCTGATGTATATATTAATGTTGGCTTGGATCACTGTTAGTTCGTGTGTCTTACCATTAATATTAGTAGATGGTAAGAGTGCGTGGAAGAAATGCCAGTTGATGATACTGAAGTAGATTTTATCGGATAACTATCGATTTGCCTGCCGTTTGTATTCGGCACACATTTGATAACGGTTAGTACTTTAGCAATAACATTTGACCTGATGTAATACCGAGAAACCTTTGGTCTAGGGATCGATGTTCGCAAAGCCATGCAACAGGCATCGGCCGCCGATAGTGGTTTTGAACTTCCTGCAGCATGCTGTGTCACCAACCGATCATTGTCGTAGATAAGAACCATCTGAGATGTTTAACTTTCCCAAGGAAAGACGCTTCCTCGCGGTTTAGCTGGTTTCAGTTTTTTCGTTTCCTTCGACATTGAAATTGGTTTGATTTTTCTCTTGGTTTTTTTTTTTCGGTCAATCATACCAGTCCTAACTGTTGCAAATTAACCTGCAGCTAATGATTTGAGAAAGGTCGGCTTCCGTATTTTATGTGAGTTGAGAACTGCGCGAATGAAGCCTTTAATTATTTAGGCGTTTGAGCCGCCTCTGCTATCGGTTGGTACCATCGTCGACATCTAACGACCCGTTGGACGTGTGTAGCGCGACTTCAATATGTTTCCTCCACAAAGAAGCCCGCGGATAGAACCGACTAAATAGGCCTGCACAGAATTACCTGCATCCTAGACACATTTGCCCAGGAGAAGTGTGGATTTTTATGCAGGCATCAGAGGCTTTTGTTGTCTGACAAAGTGATGTTTGAAGAACCGATGATTCTAACAAACTGAAGTTTGGTTTTATGTATTTTCATAGCTAACTGAGAAGGACGAGAAGAATACTAAGAAGAGAAGAAAAGGACACTAAGAGTGATAAGACTCAAAAATCCTCTACTTCTTATCACACAAATATGGCATAATTACAAACCGGAAAGCGATCCAATAAGCGCAAAAAATACGGTTGAAGAACTTTGATTTTTGGTCGAAAATTTCGTAAGGGCGAAAGTAAGAGGTCGATTTTCTCATAAAAATCCAAGTCTGTCAAAATGGCATGAATTCTACATCATTTTCACAGGAAAGACAGGAGGAATGCAACAAGCTCATCAAAAAACACGCAAAACTCTTCAAATTCCAAATAATCAAGATTTTCTGTCGTTTTTGAGCGGTTTCGATTTTTAACCGACGATATCTTCCTTATTCTAGTCCCAAAAACTGTATACTTGTATATTGGGGAGCGTCTTAGGTCGGAAACAGTCCAATAAGCGCGAAAAACAGGGTCGTAAAATTTTGATTTTGGTCGAAAATTTCATAAGGGGGGAAGTAAGAGGTCGATTTTCTCAAAAATTCAAGTCTCCCAAAATGCCATGAATTCTACATTATTTTCACAGGAAAGACGCGAAGAATGCAACGAGCTCATTAAAAAACACCCTAAACGCTTCAGATTCGAAATAATCAAGATTTTCTGTCGTTTTTGAGCGGTTTCGATTTTTAACCGACGATATCTTCCTTATTATAGTGCCAAAAATTGTATATTTGTATATTGGGGAGCGTCTTAGGTCGGAAGCAGTCCAAAAAGCGCGAAAAACAGGTTTGCATAATTTTGATTTTTGATCGAAAATTGCATAAGGGGGGAAGTAAGAGGTCGATTTTCTCATAAAAATCCAAGTCTCTCAAAATGCCATGAATTCTACATCATTTTCACAGGAAAGACGGGAGGAATGCAACCAGCTCATCAAAAAACACGCTACACTCTTCAAATTCGAAATAATCAAGATTTTCTGTCGTTTTTGGGCGGTTGCGATTTTTAACCGACGATATCTTCCTTATTCTTGTCCCAAAAACTGTATATTTGTATATTGGGGAGCTTCTTATGTCGGAAACAGTCCAATAAGCGCGAAAAACAGGTTTGTAAAATTTTTATTTTTGGTCGAAAATTCATAAAGGGGAAAGTAAGAGATAGATTTTCTCAAAAAATACAAGTCTCTCAAAATGCCATGAATTCTACACCATTTTCACAGGAAAGACGGGAGGAATGAAACAAGCTCATCAAAAAACACGCTAAACTCTTCAGATTCGAAATAATCAAGATTTTCTGTCGTTTTTGGGCGGTTGCGATTTTTAACCGACGATATCTTCCTTATTCTTGTCCTGAAAACTGTATATTTGTATATTGAGGAGCTTCTTATGTCGGAAACAGTCCAATAAGCGCGAAAAACAGGTTTGCAAAATTTTGATTTTTGGTCGAAAATTGCATAAGGGGGGAAGTAAGAGGTCGATTTTCTCAAAAAATCCAAGGCTTTCAAAATGCCATGAATTCTACATAATTTTCACAGGAAAGACGCGAGGAATGCATCGAGCTCATCAAAAAACCCTCTAAACTCTTCAGATTCGAAATAATTAGGATTTTCTGTCATTTTGAGCGGTTGCGATTTTTAACCGACGATATCTTCCTTATTCTAGTCCTAAAAACTGTATATTTGTATATTGAGGAGCTTCTTACTTCGGAAACAGTCCAATAAGCGCGAAAAAACAGGTTGTAAAATTTTGATTTTTGGTCGAAAATTGCATAAGGGGGGAAGTAAGAGGTCGATTTTCTCAAAAAATACAAGTCTCTCAAAATGCCATGAATTCTACATCATTTTCACAGGAAAGACGGGAGGAATGCAACCAGCTCATTAAAAAACACGCTAAACTCTTCAGATTCGAAATAATCAAGATTTTCTGTCGTTTTTGAGCGGTTTCGATTTTTAACCGACGACATCTTCCTTATTATAGTCCCAAAAACTGTATATTTGTATATTGGGGAGCGTCTTATGTCGGAAACAGTCCAATAAGCGCGAAAAACAGGTTTGCAAAATTTTTATTTTTGGTCGAAAATTTCATAAAGGGGAAAGTAAGAGATAGATTTTCTCAAAAAATACAAGTCTCTCAAATGCCATGAATTCTACACCATTTTCACAGGAAAGACGGGAGGAATGAAACAAGCTCATCAAAAAAACACGCTAAACTCTTCAGATTCGAAATAATCAAGATTTTCTGTCGTTTTTGAGCGGTTTCGATTTTTAACCGACGATATCTTCCTTATTCTAGTCCCAAAAACTGTATATTTGTATATTGGGGAGCTTCTTATGTCGGAAACAGTCCAATAAGCGCGAAAAACAGGTTTGTAAAATTTTTATTTTTGGTCGAAAATTTCATAAAGGGGAAAGTAAGAGATAGATTTTCTCAAAAAATACAAGTCTCTCAAAATGCCATGAATTCTACACCATTTTCACAGGAAAGACGGGAGGAATGAAACAAGCTCATCAAAAAACACGCTAAACTCTTCAGATTCGAAATAATCAAGATTTTCTGTCGTTTTTGGGCGGTTGCGATTTTTAACCGACGATATCTTCCTTATTCTTGTCCTGAAAACTGTATATTTGTATATTGAGGAGCTTCTTATGTCGGAAACAGTCCAATAAGCGCGAAAAACAGGTTTGCAAAATTTTTGATTTTGGTCGAAAATTGCATAAGGGGGGGAAGTAAGAGGTCGATTTTCTCAAAAAATCCAAGGCTTTCAAAATGCCATGAATTCTACATAATTTTCACAGGAAAGACGCGAGGAATGCAACGAGCTCATCAAAAAACCCTCTAAACTCTTCAGATTCGAAATAATCAAGATTTTCTGTCGTTTTTGAGCGGTTTCGACTTTTAACCGACGATATCTTCCTTATTATAGTCCCAAAAATTGTATATTTGTATATTGGGGAGCGTCTTAGATGGGAAACAGTCCAATAAGCGCGAAAAACAGGGTCGTAAAATTTTGATTTTTGGTCGAAAATTTCATAAGGGGGGAAGTAAGAGTTCGATTTTCTTAAAAATTCAAGTCTCTCAAAATGCCATGAATTCTACATAATTTTCACAGAAAAGACGCGAGGAATGCAACGAGCTCATCAAAAAACCCTCTAAACTCTTCAGATTCGAAATAATTAGGATTTTCTGTCGTTTTTGAGCGGTTGCGATTTTTAACCGACGATATCTTCCTTATTCTAGTCCTAAAAACTGTATATTTGTATATTGAGGAGCTTCTTAGGTCGGAAACAGTCCAATAAGCGCGAAAAACAGGCTTGTAAAATTTTGATTTTTGGTCGAAAATTGCATAAGGGGGGAAGTAAGAGGTCGATTTTCTCAAAAAATCCAAGGCTTTCAAAATGCCATGAATTCTACATAATTTTCACAGGAAAGACGCGATGAATGCAACGAGCTCATTAAAAAACACGCTAAACGCTTCAGATTCGAAATAATCAAGATTTTCTGTCGTTTTTGAGCGGTTGCGATTTTTAACCGACGATATCTTCCTTATTCTAGTCCCAAAAACTGTATATTTGTATGTTGAGGAGCTCCTTATGTCGGAAACAGTCCAATAAGCGCGAAAAGCAGGTTTGCAAAATTTTGATTTTTGGTCGAAAATTGCATATGGGGGGGAAGTAAGAGGTCGATTTTCTCAAAAAATCCAAGGCTTTCAAAATGCCATGAATTCTACATAATTTTCACAGGAAAGACGCGAGGAGTGCAACGAGCTCATCAAAAAACCCTCTAAACTCTTCAGATTCGAAATAATTAAGATTTTCTGTCGTTTTTGAGCGGTTGCGATTTTTAACCGACGATATCTTCCTTATTTTAGTCCTAAAAACTGTATATTTGTATATTGAGGAGCTTCTTACGTCGGAAACAGTCCAATAAGCGCGAAAAACAGGTTTGTAAAATTGTGATTTTTGGTCGAAATTTCATAAGGGGAGTAGGAGGTCGATTGTCCTCAAAATCCAAGTCTCTCAAAATGCAGTGAATTCTAACCACCCGTATATTTTCTGTCACATAAAATCTGGGACACCCGGTATTAGTACGAAAAATGTTGAAATAATAATTGTATTAATCTTTTTTATTTACAACTTTATTTCATTTCGACAATTTCAAATTGTTCCGTTTTTATGGCCACAAAACTGTTCATAATTCAAAATTTTAGATAGATAGGCTGAAGAAGTAGCGAGGGAGCGTGTGTTAAAGTGGGGCACAAGGCGCGTAAAAATACGCCAATAAAACCAGCACATAACATAAGTATAAAGAACGTTTTGCAAAACAATTCGTAAATTTCCCCTATACGTTCAGCCCCTGAAGAGGTTTTGCTTCCGGCGAATTTGCAATGGTTTGTGTGGTGGCTACTGAGTGGCAAGTGGCACCTGATATTGACGGTGGTCTGTTACAAGTGTGTTATTTATTCGTCACTTTCAGCTGTTACACTTCTTCAGGCGCTAGTTTTGACCATCATTGTTTTACAGCTACAACCGTTTTTTTTCGGACACTTTTGTCCAGTGTTGGACACATTGGACGTGATTTGAATTTTTCCGATATGTCCTGTCCTGAATTTTCAGTTGTTAGTACTCAGAATTTTCACATTGGTAGACTTTGCAACCAACTACTTATTTTGCATTCCTGGTACACTTCTGTCTGTAGAGTTCTGCATGCGCCAATTTTGGATTGGGGTTCTTGGACAGTTCGAAAGGCCAGAAAGTTAAATGATGTTTGACTCTCAATTTGATTAATAGTTTCTTTTAAATGGGAAACTAAGAGGAAGATAAAAGAAGAAAGAACATCTTGAGTTAAGTTTCAGGCTTCGGTTCAAGTCAGTTCAACAGGCTTCTTGTATGTTACACACCTCTTTAGCAATTCGATGACCAACAGCAGCAGCACGACTAAAACGAACGACAAATTTTTACGTTTCCTCACGCACAATCGTACAGAGGTTATAGACTTGCGAGATATAAATTTTATACATTCCATTCAGGAGATTTATGAAGACAAAGTTGTAAGTTCGAACGTAGGCAATTATTATAAAATGCAAACGGCGTGGTAATATTTGATATATGGCCGTGTCATATGGGACATGACAATGCGTCAGCGTGATGTATCAATTTATTAAAGGTGAATTCTTTCATCTATACGTGTAGTTGCTTTATGAAAACCTCTCAGACCAGCCGCGAAGAATTACTGTCAATCTGGAATGTCATTGATAACTTTTCTTCTTGATGGCACCAGCTAGTTCTAATGCTTTTTCGAAGTTTCTTCTATTGTTTGTTTTCGTTTAAACGAACGAAGCTGTGGGCTGAATCAATGGCTGAAAGCAGAAAACATTTCTGGATGTTTGAAGAACAGCACGTATTTTTGGACAGACCAAAAAAACCTGCCATTTATCTTCGTCTAACATTTCAACTGTGACTCATTGCAACATGGCTAAAATTGGTAAAGCTTCAACAGGTTTTTATACAATCTTAGAAGAATCCCCCAATGGCCTGAATTCTTCGGACTCTTCAAATAACCTTTGCTGACACCTTTAAAGGAACAAGCCACTTTAATCATCTCCTTGTACATTTGGAAACTTGATCGATGGCTGCAGGCTGCAGCCAAACTGTACCTAAGCAATAAAATTTGCAAAAGAACTCCAGTTGGCTGAAACACTCAGTGTTTGATTATGCGATGGAAAACGGCGGCCACCTGGCAAAAAAGGCACAAAAGGCAATCTGATAATCAGCAACAAAGCATGACTTGTAGTCGGCCGTGTAAAACAACGCGCCACAATCAAATCGCGTAGCCTAGACTAAAATTGTAATTGAGTACTAAATCATTTGTCGCAACCTGAGATCGGTACTCGGTTATGGTACGGCCAGTCCGAGCACACCCCAGGATCCGCAGCTTTACGACATTGCGGTCCTGCTTACGCAAAATGGTTAATTATTTGGAAAATAACTGATACGGTGCGTGCAACATTTAAGAACATTCTCAGTTACAAGACGAGTTTGAGTGTCACTCGAGATGAAACGCTTCAAGAGGTGCACACACGACTTCATTCTTCAGTTTGCAAATGTTGTCATCTCGACCAGCAAAGCGAGTGCTTTGCTATTTCTTCGAAGACGACCGGTCTAGCTTTTCCGCATGTGCCTTCTATGTACGTCCATCTTCAAATGGAAAAAATGACGACTGACAGCTGCGTTAGCATGCAGTGGTGGCCCAAGGCGTTTTCTTCATTTTTCAAGCAGACCTGACGTGGGGACAGAGATGAAACAGAGCTTGAAAATTACAACCTCAAAACGTCGAATGAAGCCTTCTCTCTAACTTAAATGCACCACGCACATGGAACGTGTATCAATCAGTTTCGATTTTTAATTCAGCTTCCATGCATTAACATGTCCAAACAGGTTTCGCAATTGGATTGAAGGTCCATTGATGTCACGTTATATTTGATCGGGTTGAAATATTATGTAGCAGTTTTGAAAATTTCCCAAAAATTCACTTGAGCTCTTTTCCAAATGCCATTTTCTGGAGTTGTACAATGGAGTGTTCTTAATAAGCTGTCAAAATATCCCAACTCTGCTTGTACAAATTTAACCGTGACTATTTTTTTAAAATGTTGTGGCAGTTGATCAATTTGTAATATTGAAAACCAGGTTTGAAAATTTCTCAAAAAATCACTTGAGCTCTGTTTCAAATGACATTTTCTGGAGTTGTACAATGGAGTGTTCTTAATAGGCTGTCAAAATATTCCATCTCTGCTTGTACAAATTTGAGCTTACCGATTTTTTTAAATGTAGTGGCAGTTGATCAATTTGTAATATTGAAAACCAGGTTTGAAAATTTCTCAAAAATTCACTTGAGCTCTGTTCCAAATGACATTTTCTGGAGTTGTACAATGGAGTGTTCTTAATAAGCTGTCAAAATATCCCATCTCTGCCTGTACAAATTTGAGCTTACCGATTTTTTTAAATGTAGTGGCAGTTGATCAATTTGTAATATTGAAAACCAGGTTTGAAAATTTCTCAAAAATCCTCTTGAGCTCTGTTTCAAATTACATTTTCAGGAGTTGTACAATGGAGTGTTCTTAATAGGCTGTCAAAATATCCCATCTCTGCTTGTACAAATTTGAGCTTACCGATTTTTTTAAATGTAGTGGCAGTTGATCAATTTGTAATATTGAAAACCAGGTTTGAAAATTTCTCAAAAATTCTCTTGAGCTCTGTTTCAAATGACATTTTTTGGAGTTGTACAATGGAGTGTTCTTAATAAGTTGTCAAAATATCCCACCTCTGCTTGTACAAATTTGAGCTTACCGATTTTCTTAAATGTAGTGGCAGTTGATCAATTTGTAATATTGAAAACCAGATTTGAAAACTTCTCGAAAATTCACTTGAGCTCTGTTTCAAATGACATTTTCTGGAGTTGTACAATGGAGTGTTCTTAATAAGCTGTCAAAATATCCCATCTCTGCTTGTACAAATTTGAGCTTACCGATTTTCTTAAATGTAGTGGCAGTTGATCAATTTGTAATATTGAAAACCAGGTTTAAAAACTTCTCAAAAATTCACTTGAGCTCTGTTTCAAATGACATTTTCTGGAGTTGTACAATGGAGTGTTCTTAATAAGCTGTCAAAATATCCCAACTCTGCTTTTACAAATTTAACCGTGACGATTTTTTTAAAATGTCGTGGCAGTTGATCAATTTGTAATATTGAAAACCAGGTTTGAAAATTTCTCAAAAATTCACTTGAGCTCTGTTTCAAATGACATTTTCTGGAGTTGTACAATGGAGTGTTCTTAATAAGCCGCTGTCAAAATATCCCATCTCTGTTTGTACAAATTTTAGCTTAACGATTTTTAAAAATGTCGTGGCAGATGATCAGTTTGTAATATTGAAAACCAGGTTTGAAAATTTCTCAAAAATTCCCTTGAGCTCTGTTTCAAATGACATTTTCTGGAGTTGTACAATGGAGTGTTCTTAATAAGCTGTCAAAATATCCCAACTCTGCTTTTACAAATTTAACCGTGACGATTTTTTTAAAATGTCGTGGCAGTTGACCAATTTGTAATATTGAAAACCAGGTTTGAAAATTTCTCAAAAATTCACTTGAGCTCTGTTTCAAATGACATTTTCTGGAGTTATACAATGGAGTGTTCTTAATAAGTTGTCAAAAGATCCCAACTCTGCTTGTACAAATTTGAGCCTACCGATTTTTTTAAATGTCGTGGCAGTTGATCAATTTGTAATATTGAAAACCAGGTTTGAAAATTTCTCAAAAATTCTCTTGAGCTCTGTTTCAAATGACATTTTCTGGAGTTGTACAATGGAGTGTTCTTAATAGGCTGTCAAAATATCCCATCTCTGCTTGTACAAATTTGAGCTTACCGATTTTTTAAAATGTAGTGGCAGTTGATCAATTTGTAATATTGAAAACCAGGTTTGAAAACTTCTCAAAAATTCACTTGAGCTGTGTTTCAAATGACATTTTCTGGAGTTGTACAATGGAGTGTTCTTAATAAGTTGTCAAAATATCCCACCTCTGCTTGTACAAATTTGAGCCTACCGATTTTTTTAAATGTCGTGGCAGTTGATCAGTTTGTAATATTGAAAACCAGGTTTGAAAATTTCTCAAAAAATTCTCTTGAGCTCTGTTTCAAATGACATTTTTTGGAGCTGTACAATGGAGTGGTCTTAATAAGCTGTCAAAATATCCCAACTCTGCTTATACAAATTTGAGCTTAACGATTTTTTAAAATGTCGTGGCAGTTGATCAATTTGTAATATTGAAAACCAGGTTTGAAAATTTCTCAAAAATTCACTTGAGCTTTGATTTAAATAAAGATTCCTGGAGTAGGACCCCCTGATGTCTTTGCTAAGCTGCCAGAATTGCGAAGCTCTATTTTCTCAAACTTGAAAGTAACGATTTTTCAAAATTCCGTGGTATTTGTTCAGTGTAAAATATTAAGAAACAAGCTTGAAAATTTCTCAAAAATTCACTTCAACTTTGTCTCAATTGAAATTTTCTGGAGTTGTACAAGGGAGTGTTCTTAATAAGCTGTCAAAATATCTCAACTCTGCTTGTACAAATTTGAACTTAACGATTTTTGAAAATTTATCAAAAATTAACTGGTGCTTTCTTTTAACAGAACTCCTCTTTTCCTGGAGGCGTAGACTCAGATGATCTTAGTAAGTTGCCAAAATTTCCTGGCTCTATTTCTCAAAAATTCACTTGAGCTCTATTTGAAATTAGATTTTTTTGAAATTTTCTAGAGTTGTGCACTGGAGTGTTTTTAATAACCTGTCAAAATATCTCATCTCCGCTTGTACAACTTTGGAGGTAGAGATTTTTTTAAATGTTGTAGTGTTTGCTCAATTTGTATAATTAAGAACCAAGTTTGAAAAATTCTCAAAAATCAACTTGAGGTTTGTTTTATAAGACGATTCCTGGAGGCGTCGATCCAGATGTCTTTAGTAAGCTGCCAAAATGTCTTACCTCTATTTGCTCAAATTTGGGAGTAACGATTTTTCAAAATCAAATTTGATCGGTGTAAAATATTAAGAAGCAAGTTTGAAAATTTCTCAAAAATTCTCTTGAGCTTTGATTTACATAAGAATTTCTGGAGTGGGCGACCGAGATGTTTTCTCATTAGTGAGCTGCCAAAATTTCTCATTTCTGTTTGCTGAGATTTGGGAGTAACGATTATTCAAAGAGGCGCGATTTCTAACATTCCGTTTAAAAATTTCTCAAAAATCAACGCTAACTTTCAGCCGAAATTTTCAGCAATCCTCTACCTCTAAGTTATTTTGTCAAACCCGTAAAAAATAAAAAAATCTACGTTTTCTAGTTTGGAACTTTCAGGCATTTGAAAGTGAGCCCACATTACATACAGAGAAGCGACTGATATTTTGTGAAGTGTGGGCTTTGATGTAGGAGACATTCTCAGAAAATGTACCGTTGAAGAAGTTCTTTGAGCTGACAAAATTTCCGATCGTCAACTGTTTTCGATTGGAGTTGTCGGTTTCTTTAAACAGGTTGTGCTTTTGAGCGGTTTGCGTGAGAGTAAATTAAGAAATTTCTCAAAATTCAGCTCCAAAATTTTTTTAATACAATTTTCAGGAGTCATTCACGCAAACGCCATCTATCACTTATCAAAGTTTTGTGACTTCTGGCTCTTCTTTTCTTCACTGGCTGGGAAATCTGGGTACCTTCAAGGAGATTGGGCCATTTAACCAAGCTCAAGTTTGGATGGTTCTGGAAAATGAACTCCAGCCTTAATTGGACTGAAACTTTCAACAGTTGTACACTGAAGCCTCCTTTAGAAGTTGCCAACATTTCCCCATTGGAGTTCTCCTAAGTTGGAAGTTACTGCTATGCCATCAAGAACACGTCTTCTTCTCTTTCCAGAGCTAGTCAATTGACTCAACAATGAGAAACTTTCGGAAGTTCGAAGGCAAAACTTCAATTTACTTAAAAACACGTGGTTTAAGAGCACAGATTCACCAAGCAATTAATTATTTTTTAAGTAAGTTGAGTAGGTGCAAAAAAATCACTTGCACCAATGAACATGATGGTGAGCATTTCGGCGAGTGCAGGTAATATTTCGCCCAGCAAGGCCAAAAGAAGTTCGTTTATTACGATGTTCCGCAAGCATTCGATCCGGTATACAGTTGTAATAGATTCTAAAGGTGAGATGGTTTTTGACGGCAATCAGTGAAACAAATCACATTCTTTTGGCGAGCGTGAATCCACATCGTTCACGGTTATCGCATAAACAATGTGCCGATGTGAGAAGGTAACGCCTCTCTCTGATGGACGGTACGAAATAACTTATTTTGGTCTGCCCATATTTTCTCTTCTGCTTGGCTGGGAGAAAGTGCAATTATTTAAAATCAGCCTGCTTTGAGTAGTTCTTTAATCCTCCGGTTTGTAAGCGGATTAGTTGATTTCAGCTCGACTTCACAGGCAATTATCAACCATTTTTCAACTTTCAGTTGGCTATGTTCCTGGGCTATTGCTTTATTATTAAGTTTCTGAGATGAATGAATGAATAACATTATAATGGAAAGTGTGTAAACAAAAGTTAGTTATGCGGCGTGCCCATGGATTTGCCACTCTTTCTCTTAAAATATGGTCTTGGATGAAAGCCATAACGCGCGTTTTCTTTACGAACTGGTAAATTACCAATAACCATCGAAATGGAGTGCAGTAATTTTGCCGAATGAGCCGTTGGAGTTATTGGTTTTTTTCCGAATGCGATTGCTGATTTTTATCTTGCGCTGCTTTAGTGCAAAGAGGGTGTTTAAATCTAGCTTTCTAGTTCCGCAGGGAGAACCTTGATTGCTTTTCAGCTAATGGTTTGCCATCATTTTTAAATTATTACTGGCGCATTATGGACAAGCCAACGAAAGCAATGAGCAAAACTGGTCGGAACGAGTGCAATTCTCAAAAAATAATTGCACTATTGTGGTGTGTTGTGAGTGATGTTGTGACTAATACATTTCAAAATTGACCTTTTTGTACTGCTAATACCAGTTCCAAAAATAATTTGTCAATATCTATATTTATAAACCACAAATGTTCTCTACGACCGGACACATTACTTGGTGTTTGTCATTGCCTTTTCTGAGTCACTTTATCGCCGATTTTAATTTCGCGGTTTCCAATCTAATGTTTAAATAACACATGGATTTATTGCAGAATGGTGGTGTTCAGTCAGCACGCAGCCAAACTTAACGGTTTTCTGGCAATTTTAATCATTTCATGGCTCTCGTCAGTTACTTTTTCACAGACCCATAATTTAAATAATTAGACCTTAAACATTGTAATTATCTCCGTAATAAATAAAGCTTCATTAAATAAATATACAAGAAATGGGGGGAAGGAAGAAGAACGAGATGATTATCAAGGAACGGTGTTCAGCTATAATTATGATGTGGCAGACATGCCATTTCATGGTAAAAACATGGCAACGCTTTTTTCGGTTTTCAAGCATTTATAATATTATTGATGGGGAAACACAGAGTGATCAAATTCACTTCATGATGAAACGGATACTGCGACATTCTGGGGCTCAAAGGAAGATGATGAAAAAATGTCTGGCACCACGGCTTTGGAGGGTCAAAAGAAGCGAGCTTTTCGCTAAAGGTGTCCCTCACGTAGCAACAAATCTACAGCAATAAATTAATTAGATAATTAAAGTTTTCTTAATGCAAAAACTTAATTAGTGTCCAAAATTGTTAATTGATAAGAAAACTTTGTGCAAAAACCATAAATCCGACAAGATTTTACAAAGAGCACAAAAGTGTTAAATGAAAAGTTCTGATAGTTTTTGTGCCAAGACACTCAAACATTGGATGAACTCTGTTGCCTCATCAAACTATGAGTTGTACGAACAAATTGAATAAAATCCATCGTATCGTTCTCTCTATATTTGAAAGAAGATAATTTTTTTGAAGATCTTTGACCATCAATAGCAGAGGAGCCTCTACGGCTCCTTATATATAAAAGTAGGTCAATTGTCTTCTTTTGAGCCAAAGAATGTCGTAGTACTCCTTTGATCATGTGCTTACAGAACAACCTGTATATCACCAAGTACACTTGCGTGCATAGAAATCGGCCCACAGTAAACTTTTGACTTTAACTATATATTTTTTTAAACTATTCATCAGATCAAAAAAAGAAATAGGCTGTTTGAAAGACAATTTAATATGCTTTAATGTGAGTATAAATTATTGTGAGTATCCTATGTTTAACGTCGTGAAATTAATGCATTAAGCAAATTAAGCTTTTTTATTATTAACATAAATAGGGTTATTGACAATTTAAAACTTAACACATAATTTTTTAATAATGGGTATGACCTCCTCTTTCCCTAATAACTTCTCACATACGATTAGGCATAGATCTAATCAAGTTTCCTATTGTTTCTTGAGGGATGTTAAACCACTCTTCTTCTACTGCAACAATAAGCTCTGGGATCGAGTTTGGGGTATGAAGTCTAGCTCGAATTCTTCGTTTTAGCTCATCCCATAAGCGTTCGATCGGATTTAGGTAAGGACTGTATGCTGGCCACTCCATAACCCGAAAACCGACTTCTGCAATGCAATCTTGCACGATTCTTGCGGTGTGCGGCCTGGCATTGTCATGCATAAAGGTAAATTCGTCTCCAATGTAGTCGACGTAAGGTACCACATGAATTGCTAAAATCTCCTCGATATATCTAACAGCCGTTAAACCTCTTCTTCCGTGAACCCGGTCGCACCTACGAATGAACTCAGGATCGGTTCGTGCTCCTATAGAAATTGCACCCCAGATCATACAGGAACCGCCTCCATAAGCACTCCGCTCTTCAAAGCAGCAATCTGCAAATCTCTCTCTTGGTCTTCGGTACACTTTCCTTCTTCGGTCGCTACCATGGAGGCATATTCTGGTCTCATCTGAGAACAGAACAGATCCCCATTGTTCCAACGTCCAATTTATATGATCCCGTGCAAAACGCAGGCGTGCTTCCCGATGAGCTGGAGTAAGTTTTGGACCAATCGCAGTTGTTTTAGGGGTCAGGTTACTTTCCTGCAGTCTTCGTCTTACTGTCCACTGACTAATAGCCACTCCTCGCACCTCACGGAGCAGTCGTTGCACTTCAACGGCATTAAGGTGACGATTTCTTAATGTTGTTGACTCAATAAAGCGGTCATCACGAGCGGTTGTAAATCGCCTTCTGCCTGTTCCAGGTCGCCTATGAAAGGATCCAGTCTCCTCATAACGTTTGCACACTCTTCGAACCGCTGCGCGTATCATATCCAATTGTCTAGCAACAGCTCGCTGACTGAAGTCCATTTTCGATTAAAGCAATAACTTGGCAGGCTTTTTGTGGTGTAGGATGCATTAAACTAACACACTTAAACACTATTGAGATGCCAGGCCGCACACCGCAAGAATCGTGCAAGATTACATTGCAGTAGTCGGTTTTCGGGTTATGGAGTGGCCAGCATACAGTCCTGACCTAAATCCGATCGAACACTTATGGGATAAGCTAAAACGAAGAATTCGTGCTAGCCTTCGTACCCCAAACTCGATCCCAGAGCTTATTGTTGCAGTAGAAGAAGAGTGGTTTAACATCCCTCAAGAAACAATAGGAAACTTGATTAGATCTATGCCTAATCGTATGTGAGAAGTTATTAGGGAAAGAGGAGGTCATACCCATTATTAAAAAATTAAGTGTTAAATTGTCAATAACCCTATTTATGTTAATAATAAAAAAAGCTTAATTTGCTTAATGGATTAATTTCACTATGTTAAACATAGGATACTCACAATAATTTATACTCACATTAAAGCAAATTAAATTGCCTTTCAAACAGCATATTTCTTTTTTTGATCTGATGAATAGTTTTTCAAAAAAGTATAGTTAAAGTCAAAAGTTTACAGTAGGCCGATTTCTATTGCACGCAAGTTTAGAATGCGCGTGTTCTACTAGCTTTTGAATGTTTATTCCTCTTTTGAAAGTTATGATATATAAAATCATACTTACATCCTACCATATAAAATCTTCGGAACTATTCAAACCGTATTGTAGGATAGCAACAAGTTCCTGGTATGCCCTTTTTTTGTTTTAAGTATAAGCGTAAACCATACTAAGTACTATGAAAGCCAGATTCAGCACTGCAAGGCCGTGGATAAAGCGATTTGATGCGGCTAAAGAAAACAGTGTGGAATAAGGGAAAAGAAAAACGTGCCAAGTGTGCAGTTATAAATGTAAAATAGCCAAATGGCTTTATAATTCTGCAATGCAGCGCGAGTAAATTGGCAGAAAAACGCACCACAGTTAGTTAACAAGGAATTGGAAATATTTTTATGTTATTTATACAATTTACAACAAATATGAAAAATAGCTTCAAATTACGCAAACATTGACTAGACTTCCGTGTGCATTCTCCGATGACACCAAATTAAAACCATGATTTTTGTGTGAAAGAATTCCCACAAGTGCACACGGATTGTTGGAAATTTTTCTTTTTCTGATCAGGTTTCAGTTAACATATGTAATTTCAATCGTGCCGTAATAAAAATGCAAACTTGTGAGGTCGAGCAGTTACAGTAATGAAAAAGAATCGATTTCAGAGTACTCGTTCCGTGGCATGGAAATAAACTGCTATTTGCAATCTGACAAACATTATACGGACGGTATCAATTTGTAACAAATATTCACAGTTAATTTGCATGTTTTTGCCCACAAGGGCGGGCCCTTTGACTTGATCTGTTCAGGCGCTTGTTACCTTTGTATTTTTGTCAAATATAAAAGTCTGCAACTTTTTTTTGTTAAATTATTAATAGGTTTTTTTTAATTTTCATTTGCGAAACAATTGAACTAACGGTGCTTATCTGCGCCCAATGAGGCTTTCACGATTGACAGTTCTAGCTGAAACACACCGTGATTATTTTACTGTTACTTACTTGGCTTGGAATGGTATGCGACTTAAAGTTCTACTTCCAAGGAGAAATTGCGGAAACATTCAGTTTTGCGAATAAATTTGTGACGGTTTACATTGTCTCTAATTTGCACAATGCCAGTTAAATATTCAGAATATCGGTGTCGATCTCTCGATTTTCTATTGAAATTCAAAATTTTTTTAAATTAGGTGTTTTATTCATGTGTGCTCCACACACCAACAATCGTATTCTTCACCACAAACTCACACTTTTCCGGTACATTTCAGTTTATTTTACACTAGTTCTTCGCGTGGTCTTTGGGGGCTGCGGCTAGTTTCATTCAATGGCAATTTGCCACTCTCTTCGTGTGATGGTACCCGTATAAATACTCAGGAACCATAAGTAGTCAAATTCATCATTAGCGACCAGATTTCTGGGAAATTATTGAAATTGAATGGACAATAGACTCAGTGGGTGGCAGTTGCTTTTGACTTCCTTTCAGGCACAGGCATAGAGGGACTAATTTTCGGAACCATTAAATGGCTTTATTGGATTTGTGTGTAAAAGGCAAATGGGGTGCGACCCTTGTTGTCCGAAGGAACAATGTTTTGTCACCTGATTAATCTTCCAAAGCTGGTCACAAGGAAATCATTGCTCGTCTCCAGTTTGACCATTGAAGCAAAACCCATCGTGAGAACTCGATCCTGATTCAAGCTCCAAATATCAGGATTGATTTGCATATTTTCGAGTTAGAAGAATTCAAATCGTAAAGTGAAATCTACTTCAGGGACGGATGTTGAGGCATTGACTTAATTAAGGAAGTTGCGCGCCTAATTTATCACATAGTAAATCGAGAAATGTTTAAATGACCTGAACTCAACAGCAACATGTTGCTTGAAAGTCTGCAGGTCTTTGGGAAAATCTACAACAATCGAATGACCCCACTGGCCATACGAAAACATATCGGTCTCGACCATAAAGTCGAAAACTGGAAAATATAGTCTTGTGCCTCCACTGCAACGCATGTTATCAAAAAGCCGTAAAAATACATAATAAAATTCAACGCCGGCAAATTTACGATGTTGTTTTTTCGGGAATACATGCTTTTGCGCCGCGATACAGGACAGATTTTATCTCGTTTGATTTTCGGCTCTTCTGCAAGACAAGTGGGTTGTCCGGACAATTGTTCTTGTCTGACTTGCTTAGGAGTGAGTCGTGAAAGTTTCTCTTGAAAGTCTTGCATTGTTTATCTTTGGCCTTTTGAACGTCTTTATCCAGGCCGCGTTTTATTATAAACGTAGGTATTCCTGGGCGATTAAATTAGTAATAGTGTGGCCGGCTGTACCTTCGGCCAATGACAATATAAAATCGAACAATTTACAGTAAGAAATAAAATCTTTAACAAGATGTTTGCGAAAGTTGCATTTACAGCTTGCGGGTAATAAAATCGAGGTGGTATAAATCTGGAGGGTTATTAAATTTCTTTTTCGTTCGAAACTGCACTTTTATGGGGCTAGTTGAAAAATCGTAAACTTATCTGATGATATAAATTTAATTATTCTTTAATCTCGGATGGGTCGTTGAAACCGCAATCATCAATCTGTTCTTCATTTATGGAGTTGTACGTACATCAGCGATTTACGATTATACATTTTATTCATTGTAATTGCATTACGCTATTTAATTAATCGAATTTCAGATGTATGCACACCTCTATGGAACAGCCTTTATACCAGTTTTATGGTTTAAGTCACCAACCAGTCAATTTGGACGGTTTCCAGCCTTGAAGTTAAATTAATTTGACGGAAACATAACTCTATCCAAACTGCCTTGCAATCTTTTTCACTACCAGTTAGAACGTTACCAAAAATGTTATCTCGACCGTCTAATCTAGTAAATTTGTATGCAAATTTCTTCTTTTGGTAGGCCTGCGCACCTAATAAATTTGCTTTATTGCAGCCAGGCGCTTGCAGAGTTTATCTTAATTTCTATCTTTATTTTTTAATGGTATTTTTCGTCTCTGCAGACCTACTAAGGATCAATAGTTTTATCTTTACAAATTCAGTCATTTGCATTTTATATTGGCTTAATGCGAATTAATTATCTGCGCTTAATTATTTAGTAGTTTTTTGATGATCTTCTAATCTAAATGCGGACCAGATGCAGATTTGTGAGCTGAGTTTAGAGGAGTATTTGAACTTTTTGAACACTTTTCAATAACTAAACTCAATAATATTTAAAGATTTTCTATAATTATCGATGGTTTCGGAAATGCGAATTAAAGATTGTAAACATTACGAATTGCTGTAATAAAATGCAAAGTTTTTGTTTAATTTTTTGCGTCTGCACCCTGGACAGTGCAGTTTTTCAAATGCACACCGTTAAATGAGTCGTAAAGTAGTACTTTATTGTTGAAGTTGTAAAGTTGCAGTTGATTATGATAGTCGGCCTAAAGCATCAATCTTAGAGAACGTAAATTATCTGTTTTATAACGAACTATAAAACTGCCTTTTCGGCGAAGAAGAATTATGTCTAGCAATAATTCATTCCTTCTTTGACTAATCACAACGTGGGAATGAAAGTTTTGTAAACAAATATTATGAAATTGCTTTTTAATTCAAATATTCAAAGGAAAAGGTGGGATGTATATTTTTTTGCAAAAGTCGAAACCGAGTATACAAATCGCATTTTTGTTTGCTATAAAAATACCTCCCCATTAAGGACTTTTTAAAGAGTTTTGCTGTTGCGGAAAAACAACATTTTGAAACTCCACACTTTATTAAAGTTCAATAAATAAAAAATCTGCAGCAGTAGATTTATGCCAAGGTAAAGTAGCTCTTTAAAAGAGCACTGAGAAGAGCAAGAAAACCATGCAGATGGAGAAAAAGACCTTAAAATGCTTAAGGGAAGTATACATAAAGTCAAAGAAAAGTACTTAAAGTCTCTCAAACAGAGGAAAAATCTTGGATGACAGACGAGATCCTGGAACTGATGGAAAAAAGGAGATTGTTTAAAAATAAAACGAGAGAATACATGAACATACAGAGAGAAATAAGGGCGAAAATAAGAACAGCTAAGGAAAAAGAGAAACTGGAAAAATGTGTAGAAATCGAAGAATGCCAAGCCAAATTTGATAGCTTTAATCTGCACAAGAAGGCAAGGGAAATGACGAGAACAGTTAACAGAAGAACAGTTAATGTACTTAAGGATAACCAAGGCCGAGTTATAGTAAAGAAGAAGCAAATTAAGCAAACCTGAGAAGAGTACATTAAACAACTGTTTGATGACGTGAGAACGGTGCCACCCAATATTGATAAAACAGATGGTCCCCCCAATCTTAGAAGGAGAAGCACCGGCAGCTCTGAAAAATGCTAAAGATCAAAAGGTTTTGGGTCCCGATGGAGTTCCAGCTGAGAAATTAACGTTCATCGAGGGGAAGAATCTAGGGTGGCTTGCAAGAGTGTTCAATGTGATCTGTGATCTATATCTATAAAATATGAATTTATTACCCTCCCCAAAAAGCCAAATGCTAGGAAATGTAGCGAGGTTCCTACAATAAGTGTGATGAGCCATCTACTGAAGATAATTCACAGTAGAATATTTAAACTATGTGAGGAACAGATTGCTGAGAACCAATTCGGCTTTAGAAGGGCTGTAGGGAGGAGAGAGGCTCTATTTTCGATCCAGGTGCTGTTTCAGCGCTGCAGGGATGTAAACTGCGATGTATAAAGATGTTTGGTGGATTACAGGAAGGCGTTTGACCAAGTGCGACACACCAAAAGTATGGAAGTTCTGCAAAAAGCTGGCCTGGATGGGAAGGACCTCAAAATCATCAGAAATCTCTACTGGAATCAGAGGGCTTGTGTCAGGGTAGACAGAGAGACAACGGAGGAGATACAAATATTGCGTGGTGTGAGACCGGGATGCATACTGTCTCCTGTAATTTTCAATCTGTACTCGGAAGGCATCTTCAGAGAAGACCTGCAGGATACCGAGGCCGGAATTTATCAGGATGAAAAAGTCTTTACCAGCTTTGACTTACAGCTGGCAACGAAAATTCGTCTGTTGGGATGCTACGTGTTTTCGAGTCTTTTTATGGGGTCGAATCGTGGACGCTTACGGAGGCCTCCTCCAAAAAACTCGAGGCATTTGAAATATGGCTGTACCGAAGAATCCAACGAATACCTTGGACAGAGAGAATGACCAAATACGGAGGTGCTGAGAAGGATGGGAAAGGAAAAAGTAGTCCTGAATACAGTTAAGACTCGAAATGAGAGCAGATATGTCCTTTTGCAGAAGATCCTACAAGGCAAGGTATATGGAGCCGGAGGTCGGAAGATCTCCTTTTTATAGGATATTAAAAGTCAATTTAAATGAAATTCCTGGGTTCTAGTGGATTTTATTGTTTATTATTTTATCATATTACAAATACGTTTCGGTGTCTTTCTCCACCATCATCAGTTTACATGCATGGCTGTTTCTACCTTCAACTTTGGCAAGCAATTGAATTGCAACGAAAAATTGCTTGCCAAAGTTGAAGGTAGAAGCAGCCATGCATGCAAACTGATGATGGTGGATAAAGACACCGAAACGTATTTGTAATATGATTAAAAAAATAAAAAAATATGTAAACAATAAAATTGACTGGAAGCCAGAAATTTCATTTAAATTAAATTGAAATACAGTCAGGAAATTTTTTTCAAGCTCAAACTTAATCGCATGAAATTATCAGTAATTAAAATATATATTTCGTGATAAAGTCTGATTAAAATACAGAATTTTTAAATATTTGATTAGAGTTTACTACATCGGGTCTATGATTTTGGTCTCCCGGTAAAATGTTTGCCTAGTTTTTGTCGGCAGTTTAATTATTATTTTCTAATTATTTAGTTATTTAGCATTTTTCGAAATCATTTGTTTAAATAAATCGAAATTTCTCTAATAAAACATATTGTAAAAATCTAGTTTCAAACTCACAAGGATTATTTCGTGGTTTTCTTCCTTCTTTCCTTTGTTTTCTTTCTTTTAAAATCGCAATGTTGAATGTGAATAATCACATTTATTTGTTTGGTTCAAAATGCACAGGCGAGAGGCAATAACATTCTGATAAAATATAATAATTTACAAAGATATTACTTGTGTATAACTTAAGATGGGCCTAGTTAAAAACAAACATGTTGGTCAAAAAGTTGGTTCTTCAGCACCAGAGGAAATCAGTTGAAAATTGTGACTAAAAGACCCGAAAAAAAGTATTTGTTTAACTGTTAATCACACGAGTAGGAAAATTTGGCGATTCTGCAGCCACGTAAAAAAAGTGCAAAGAAAACATACAAAAGATTTGCTTAAAGTTAAATTGTCGCTCTACAAGTAAAATGGAACTTTGTTAGGCGATTTTATATCTAGTTAGGCATTAGGTGGCATTTTATCTGTGATAATACGTTTTTCTTCATTGATTCATAATTGTTTTTTATTATTTCAGAAGAAATGTGCCTGATTAAGGACCCATTTAAGTGACTAGAGACTATAATTATCGTTTTTATATTATATATTTATATTATATTGAACTTGGAAGGGTTGTATTTTTATAGACTAAACTGTGCATATCATGCAGGCACTGAATGGCTAGAAAGAACACCCAGTTCACGAAATCTAATAAAAAAATCACTGAATGTACGAATTCCTTTGGTTCTTTAGTCTATTTGTAAGTGCAAGTAAAAGACTTTTTAAGAAACTTTAATGCATATGTCACTCACATCAAGTATAAAGGGGCAATTTTCAGGGCAGTACCAGGATGATTTCGTAAAAAGCAAATAAAATCCCAAAATTAAATTTGACTAATCACATTTATTTGTCATTTTCAATATTCATAGGCGAGCGGCAATAACATTCTGATCATGTGCAATAATAATTTACAAAAATATCAATGGACGTTTCAAGATTTGTCTATTTTATAATAAATATATATATAATTAAAAAAGTACGTAAAACAGTGTTATCAATGTACAAAAACAGTCTTTCAAATACTCTTAAATAAATAATATACAGATGGACGTATTTACACATAATGTACAATTACATTGTTTGACTATATTGAGGGGATTTATTTTTTATTAGCCTCGGGAAGTTTCAACTACATAAATTTGCTGGGTGGAAAATTTGCTACAATTTTGGCGTAAACTAACAAAAAAAAACGTGCGCCCACTAGTACTCCCGAGTCGTCTACTAACATATCACAAAAAGGCATCAACAATTGCACTACTAAGTCAATCTACAATATTATCACAATTTGTCTGACATTAGGAAGGAAATAGTAACAATTACTATCGTCAAATATGTATAGCTACAGTTCTGGGACCTTGTTGTCCCGGTGGATTCGGGGGCTGTCCCCTCCCGCTGTGTCTATGCACATGGTGGTGCACGTGGGGCGTTCGCACTGAATTATGTCTATGATTGTTGGGAACATCGGGAAGAGCATACCTGAGTTTTTCCCAAAACAGCTTGTCGCCCCATTGCAGGTAGACGTTGGTCTTCAAGTACAGCCTGATGTCTGGATCGAGGTCTTTCTGCGGCACTTCACCCAGCAGGATCACGATTAGTCTGCGTCTTCGGTCGCGCAACACTTGATGATGTGCAGACTTGAATTCGAACCGACACCACTCCGATTTGATAAAATTGTCCGACAATATCATAATAGTCCGTTTGGACGATTCCACTGCTTGCACTATGCTGTCTGCAAGAAACGCCCCCACTGGATAGTCCCGATAGTGCAGACACAATTTGTAGTGCGGCTCAAGAGCGGGAGCCAGCACTTCTGCAACCCACCCTTCGTCTTTTGAACTGTAACTCACAAAGGCGTCGAACAGTTTGTCGCAATCGTCTCGTTCAATGTCCGATGGCCTCTGGAACACTCTGATACCGAACTTCGAGTGCAACCAAACACGCACTTCTTGTCTGAAGATGAATAGGATCAAAGTCAACATGACAATAATGGCGAAAACTGCTAGGGTTATAACGAGAAGCGGCAAATAGTCGTGTATGGCTTGTTTTTGTATGATGGTTTTGGTGGCGGTTAAGTTCCCATTGACGCTGTTGTCGATGTTTGCACCGCCTGTGCACTTGGTGAAGTTCTGGGTGACGAAAAAGCCGAGTTCAGGACTATCCGAGTAGATTTCGTCACTGTAATAGTCAATGTCAGTGGAATTGTACAGGCATCTCACTTTAGCTACATCGAGCACAGAATCACTTCTAATCATCCACTCGCGGAGTTTTTCGGTAAATTCGCAATCACAGCTCCAAGGGTTGAATGCAAAAGTCACTTCAATCAGCGTGCTGGAAAGAAGCCAAACATCCAGCGTAACCAGCCTGTTGTGATCCAGGCGCAGCACCTTCAAGTGCCTCAGACCTTTGAAGGTGTCGTTCTCAATCAGGGATAGTCGGTTTTTCTGCAGAAACACTTCCCGAAGTTCTTCCAGACCCTCAAACTCAAACCCCTTCAGTGCAGTCAGCCGGTTGCCTTCAAGGTGCAGAGTCTCCAGTTCCTTGAGGCCATGAAACGTGCGGTTTTGAATGGCCTCAATGTTGGAATTGTTCAAGAAGAGAATCTTCAGCTTTTTGCGACCGATAAACGCGTGACTGTTCAAGGATCGCAGGTCGTTACCGTCAATGTAGAGCTGAGTGGCATCCATAGGAATCTGCTCGGGTAGCTTTGCAATGTAGCCACTGGAGCTACAGTCCACCACATTGGCACTCCAGGATTGGTCGTGGTAGCAAGTGCAATTTGTTGGGCAAGTCATTTCACAGTCACAAGCATCGAAATCACAGCAATGGCACAAAGCGAAGCAATGCGTGTCGTAGGTGCATAGAAATTGATAGGGGGCTGCTTCAACCAGAGGCACATACGTTTTTCCGCGATTGTACAAAAGCTGACAGAAAATGCTTTCCAGGTCGACCAGTTTGGGCTGAGTTCGCGCTCTGTTCACAGTGTTGACCTTCTGAAGCCACTCCATCGTGCAGTCACATCTATACGGATTTCCGCCGATGTAGAACTCCGGAAGCTCTTTCTCAGGCGGCACTGCAGAGATTCGCAAAGAATTCGGGTCCAAGCTGGTGATTTTATTGCCAAACAAATCCACCCTGGTCAGGTTGGGTTTTTTGAAAAACGTGTACGATTGCACTTTGGAGATGAGATTATCATTCAACAGCAGCACTTCCACACTGTTCGGAATGGCACTGCCAGTGATTTCAGTCAGTTTATTCGAACTGGCATCGAAAGTCTTCAGCGACAGCGTCGATTCGATTTCGAAATAGTTCCCCAATTCCTCAATTAGATTCGAGTGAATGTCGAGCCCTTGAAGACCGGTGGGTATTAAGGCATAATCAAACCATTTCAGCCGGTTATCGGAGATGTTCAGCCACAGGAGACTGGGCAGCTTCGCGAACAATCCGTCAATGTCGGCTAAATAGTTGCCGTCAAGCCGAATGAATTGTAAATTAGCGTTGTTGTCGAAAGTGCCGGCGGTCACTTTTTGAATCTTGTTGCGTGAAAGGTTTAGAGCGGTCAGCGAGACCATTTTATCGAATACACCTTTAGAGATGTTTCCGATGTTGTTCTCTGCCAGCCGCAGTCCGTACATGTGCTTCAGATCGCTGAACGTCTCATCGTTTATCGAGTCAATGTGGTTCTCGCCCAGCTCTAAATACTTCAGCATTGGAACGCTTTTAATCACATCGGGTACTTGTTGCAACCGATTGCCATTGAGGTGCAAATGTTGCAGACCCGAGCAATTTTTCAACGCTTCCGGGTGGATCCAGCTAATTTTGTTATTGTCCAACGACAGCAATGAGAGCACATGGAGGCCCTTGAATGTGTCGCTCTCCAAACGAGTCAGCTTGTTATTGGACACGATTAGCGTGTGCAGATTGTACAAAGCACTGAAGGCGTTTTCCGGAATGTTCTCGATGAAATTATCGTTCAGCTTGAGGATTTGCAGGCTGTACAAGTCCCGAAAAACACTTTGTTCCATTCGCGAAATGCGATTGTAGCTCACATCGAGAACAACAAGACGCACCAGGCCTGCAAATGTAGCCGTGTTGATCCATTCGGCCGTTAACTCGTTGTGCGATAAGTCCAGCACCAGCAATTGCGTGAGTTCACTAAATAAACCCGGCGCAAGAACGTTTATCGAATTATTCCGCAGGTACATTTCGCGTAAATCGCGGGTGTCTGCAAACAACTCGGGTGGTAAATTCACTAAACGATTGTCCGACAACTTGAGGATATGTAAAGCTGTAAGACCTTCTAAAGCGCGATCGGCAACGGACGTTAATCCATTACCCTGCAGGTACAGCTTTTCAAGTCGCGATAAACTGGAAAACGGGCCCGAAGGCAACGAATCGATACTATTCCGTGACAGGTCCAATATTTTCAGATTCACTCCGCATTTCTCCGAGAAGCTGTTTGAAAAGTGGAAACTCGTAACTTCTCGCAGTCGATTTCTGGTCAGGTTGAGCAGCTCCAGCGCGTACAATGGACACAAAACTCCTTCGGGAATAGCCCACATGTTGTTCTCTCCCAAATCCAGCCTTTCCAGCATTCGTAGTTCGTCAGAGAAAGCATTTGGGCTAATATCCAGACTCATGGCGCTCCAATCGGTGTTGTGCGTTTTCACTGTTAAATTCCGCAGATCTTTGAGGCCGCGAAATGCGCCATCTGACAGATTGCCGATTTTGCAATATTCGATGCTCAGTTCTTTCAGTTCAACTAACGGCTTGAAGCTGCCGGCACTCAAAGAGCTTTGGAAGAAGAGGGCGTCTGAACATTCCAATTTCAGTCGCACTGTGTGTTGCGGCTGGATCACACTAAAATTGGTGTTTTCCAGCTCGCTGTTGATAGTCCGCAGCCTGCACACCAGTGCCACATCGTCCTCGTCTGAGGACGAATCCACCACCAGCCATTTGCACTCATCTGGTGCTTGGTAGCGGAGTGTTTTGCTCAAGGAGGCTGAGAGAACTCCGAAAATCACTCCCAGCAGAAGAAACCAGATGGGAAAAGTTGCCATTGCGCTGAATTTAACTAATATGTTGCCACTTGGCTTTGTGGGCTGATGATAGTGTCATAGTTTTCCAAGCAACTCGTTACTAATCCCAAAACGGCCATACTTTTCTTAAACACTTGAACGAAAACTTCCGCACTTACAAGCACAATGTTTCCGTATTTATGGCATGTTCGCGCGATTCGCACACTTTTAAATCGCGAAGTTTTTAAAGGTACCCTGCGTCGAGCGGTACCTACCACTTCTTCAGGTACTCGACGAAAACTGACCGGCGAAGTGAAGGCCACGAACTCTTCGATTCTGCCTGGTACCCCCTTCCCTTTTGGTGTTGTTCTTCGGTTAGTGCCAGTATAACCATGACATGGACGATGGAAAGGTGGTTTCCCGGCGTTGCCGATTCACGCGAAAGTACCCAGTTGTTCGGGTGGATTAACAGGGGGAATGTTTTTCACTGATGGAGTGACATATGCAAGGGGCAGAGGGTTATGATTATTTACCATTGTAGTTTAATGCTATACTCTCTCGGGAGGCTATAAATTTGCAATCCAATTATATTAGTTATACAGGGTGATTCAGGTTTAATTTTGATAACTTCGGGAATCAATAGAAGAGAATTGAATAATGTGATGATATGAAAATGTGCCTCACGTTGCAACGTTTCGTAGTGAAATTCTGCATGCAAACACTTAAGTTTTAACCTCCCAATAGCCCTTCGAAGGGTCTTTTGTGGACCCCTTTATTTTCAACCAAAACTTGAACAACAAAAACAATTTCAATAAAACGACACCACAGTGCTTTTCACTGATTCATTTGGAAACTTTTTTGTCTCTTGTTATTTTTCCACATTTATTTTGTTTCTGCAAAAATTATAAACATTACAATACATTTTTGTCATCGAGGAACTAGTGTTTTAACCGCAAATATTTTTTATTTTACCACGGGGATTTTTGATCATATGAATGAGTCAATTCCACACGAGAGTTTACTGGCGTTTTCATAAACGATTGTTCTTAAATGTCCCCAAACAAAATAATCCAAAGGGTTCAGATCGGGCGAGCGTGACGGCTCCTTCGCAAGGAACACTTTTGGAATAGATTTGACACAATATTTTGCACAAACTTAAGTTGATAAAAATCATCAGTTTTTTCATTGTTAGCTGTACCGTTTAATGGTGGGTGAATTTTGATTAAATATATCAAAAACAAGACAAAATGTGAAAAAATAACAAGTGGCAAAAAAGTTTCCAAATTACATTGAAATTGAAAAACTTTTTGTTCAAGTTTTGATGCAAAATTAGTGAGGGGGTGGCCTACAAAAAACACACACTCAAAAGAGGCTGAGAGGCTAAAACCTAACGAGCAAAATGAAATTGAAAGCAACTAAAAAGTGAATTAAACTAGAAGATAAATTGATTTAAATTCTGGAAAGTGGATAAAATGTCTTATTCCAAAGGTTTTAATTTCTTCACATAGAAAATTGTCTTCTGATTAAAGAAGATTCTGTATTTTCCAAGTGACAACCATGTATGTTACTCAACGAAGTATTGTGGTTAGCGCAGCCAGTAGCATTCATAAAAAGCATCTCACGAAACACCGACTAGTCATTCGGAGGTTTTTCTGTCTTAAACTGCAGGTTACTAACTTGCTCGACTGTTGAATGTTTTTTGTTTTTTTTTTCAATTGTTAAAGGGAATTAGCTGTCTGAGATAACTGACGTTATTTCGAGGAAATATGACGGTGCGGTTTTGTTTTGGTTGATTCTCTAACGTTTTTTGTGCCCTTTTCTAGGGTTGGACCATCTCACAAGCAAAAAATTCCCAATCCAAAGCGAATTAAAACAGAAATTCACTGTACGAATGGGTTTTTACATTTTCGGTTTCAAACATTTTTTCATGTTTTACCGTCGCAAATGGTTCGATAAAGGAATTTTATTTATGATGTAAATTTTTTGATTTCTTCAGTTAATGCAAAGTTTAAAGTTGGTTTTGCTGCTGCCTCGTAAGTTTGTTGACCAAATTCTGTATAATTTGCTTAGTTTGCGGCTCATTCAAAGCTCTAATTTCATGTTAAATTGCATACATTGTAAAAAAATATATATTGAATATTACTGTTGTTTTTGCCAATTTCGACAGTACATTTTTCTGCAAGAGCGTGGTCGCTCAAAAACGGCTCAAAATGGACTGATCTGAAAATCGGATCTGAAGGCTCAAGGTTAATTTCAGTTGAACCCGAGTTTAGTTTAAGCTTCCATTGTACAACCGGGCCTTAGCGTGTTTTTTGAGGGCACTTGTTGCATTCCAGGCTTTCTTATGGTGAAAATGATGCAGAATTTGGGCATTTTGAGCGACTTTCAAACTAACAATTTTACATTTCCTATTATTTTTACGACCAATTTCACTAACACATTTTTCTGCATCATTCATTCATTATTCCGACCAAATTATTTACCTTCTTACTCTGACCTACACATTGGTTTGTTTAGTGGCTACCCATAAAAGCTCAGTCGTTGCGTCAACTATAATATTTGAAGTACAACCAGCTGAAGTGGATGGCTCCGATCGAGAGCCTACTTCAGGTTGCTTTTTTAACAACTTTTCCACATAACATTCAGCTTCTGTGGAGGATTTCCTACTTTCATGGCGTCAATAGAAGAAATTTCACTGCTAATTGGGATGCTGATGAACTGAACTGGGAAATAATTCCGCATTAGGAACGTTTAGGAAAGTGGCCACTACCACCTGCGGGAGTAGATAATAAATTACCCACAAATTTGTTTTATTCCTAAAAGTCTTCGGCGAATGGATCCTTCAGAAAGACAACTGGGAACTGGTCGGAGGGAGTACCAATGGATCGAAGGCAGAAAATGTTTTGATTTGCTTCGCGCTGACGACACAACTCTGTTAGCAGCAGTCAGAAGGTCCGGTGTTCTGTTTGCGAAAGCTAATTGATTCTGAATAATGTCCATCGATTTTCTGTTTTTTTTTTGGCAAACACTAATTCAATTCCACCCCGTCTGGGCACATGCATAAACATCATGTGTGCCAACCTGAGGCCCATATCCACCTACGCTGCCTACGCCCCTGCAAGCGCGTTCGGCCGTAGAAAATACTCACTCGGTTCTCGATCTGGTCTGTTGGCAGGATCTTTCTCGTCCAATTAATAACGGCGAAGCTGGAATTCAGCAACACGAAAAAGCCATCGGAGCGGGATATTAAAACATCCCTGCATCGCTTTAGATAGCCGTAATGAGCTATCATATTTCAACGGGGCCTTTTTTGGATATTTCTTACAGAAAAGGCTGGCAGGTCTTTCTCCACATTCGCCTGCAGACGGTATAGAGTGAATTGTTCTGAAAACTTGCTTTGCGCTGAGTGAAAGTGCTGATTTCTGAGCAGGTGATTGGATAATGAATAGCTTCTACTAAATCTTGTTTTCCTACCTGAAGTAAAGCAATGCTAGTAATTAGCATATCGCATTCCATTTTGCTTGAAGGTTTTATAGCATATCCCCATTGAAGTTGTTGCCATTATGCGTTAAATTGCCCGACTATATATTAGAAATTTATAATGTTCATATTCTTGCATAAACCGGGGTATAATTACCAATGGTACATATTTATCGCTTAAGCCGGCGTTTCTATTCCAGTATATAACGCACTGT
This sequence comes from Dendroctonus valens, assembly GCA_024550625.1. Classification (NCBI taxonomy): domain Eukaryota; kingdom Metazoa; phylum Arthropoda; class Insecta; order Coleoptera; family Curculionidae; genus Dendroctonus; species Dendroctonus valens. Next base: position 304,064 of record JAJTJO010000018.1, on the reverse strand, counting down.
CGTATGTTATCTTTTATTAACCGTCATCTATTATCCTGCTTGATATTTAAATAAGTTGTGAGTTTACACGGGTAATGGAATATGTTCTTTAGGTCATTAATATGAAAGTACGCGATGTGGGAAATTCCGTTCGTTTGTTTTCTGGGATTCCAATTGTGCGGTCTCAAACATGGAAATTCTAATTCTAATCGCTTGCAGTATCTTCTGTTAAATTCAGCTTCAGTTAAAAAAAGCTTGGCTTCAGTTAAAAAAAGCCAAAATGTTAAGTGTCTTTTTGAAAGGTTTTCAAAATTTCATCCTAAATAGTGGCTATTAACAATTCCGTTTTCATATTCACATCAAGGAAATCCGGTGAAGTAAAATCTGGTGAATGTGCAGGCCAATTGGACAACTATTTTGACTTTATTTTTCGTTAGTTCTTGAAGATGCACATTCATAGTTGATATTAATCAATGTTTTGAACGAATTTACTAGTCGTAAACGTAAAATGTATAACTGTGTTTGCTGTCGAACATGCATACAGTTTACCCTTCTTGTGGAGACTCTAAATCGGTCCAAACTTCTACATGAGAGACTTGCGGAATTCACGATGTTGTTCATTTAGAGGAATTCTGAGAGAGTGAAAGTGAATTTGACGAAGAAAGTAAAAGAGGCCGTAACTGAACAGCTGTGCTTATACGCAGCGGTTTAGACCGTGTTCAGCTTGATAGAAACCAGCACAAGAACCAGGCAAGAAAACCCAGGGAAAGGTCACGCTCGGTTTTTTATGTCGATTTTTTTAAGGAACTCCGAACAAGAAAAGTTATAAATAATTGTGCATTTATCGACCGATTTATATCGTTTTTTTTCCAGAGAACTTTTCTTTAAAATCAAGTCTTTTTCAGCCTGGCTTAGGACAGACTTTGGCAGGTTTATTAAGGACAATTAACAACACAAATGGAAAAGTTAAACAAACATTAAGAATCAATTGAAGCTAAAATTGCAAATTGTTGCAGGGTTCAAAGTGGTTCTGCGTAAGAAAAAATTAACGAAAGAGATTATTAATTAAAGAGTTGAAAAAACATTAAGCATCTTTTAAAGCCAAATTTTCAAGTTGCTACAGAATGCAAAGGTGCGTTTAAGTAGTTCTGCTGAAGAAGAAATCAACAAACTAGTAAGAGAACTAAAAAAGATTCTTCTATGTACCACACGGTTAATTTTTTGTCTTTTTCATAATTTTTTTTTCGCCTTTGATACACAAAAACCAAATAATGATTGAAACCTGCCTCAACCAGATAGAACCTACCGACCATTTTCTAATTGAGCGTTATGGTATAACTAAACGAGCACGAACAAATCACTTTTCTTATGATGATAGAGTACGAAGATAAACGTAGATCGATTCATGCAACTAATCTCCTTAATAAGAGTTTTCCTGAACGGAATGGTCTAACCAACTCAACTGACATTTGCAGGCAATTAGAATTTAAATAACATACGGAAATTGAGAACAAAAACCTTTGAAGCGATTATCCAAGAACATCAAAGCACTTAGACTAAATAGAATACAGACGTGCTGATTTAAATAATGAAAGATTCAAGCGATGTTGATAGATGAAGAGAAATTGGAGAATAATCCCATGGCCCTTTAACCGGTTGGTTTAAGTAAAAAGAGGAAAAAATGAATTAAGGCACAAGTTATTAACCTACACAATTGCGTTCGAGAATTAACATGAAAAAACTGAAATATTTCAGCAAACTTGGGTTGCACACGTATGCAAAAACCAACATAGATATAAAATATCTAAAATGCCCAATTTCACACCGGTAAACACATTCTTAATTTAACGCTTACTGGCCGTTATAATCTACGGGTGCAAACTTTTTTTCTTAATATCCTAAACGACCTTATTCCATGTGAACGCATTTCACCATAAATGAGATTATATGGCAGCCTGGTGTGCTTAAACGAATTTGGCACCTTCTCTAAATTGTATCGTGGTGCCGAAAATAAATTAGGTTGTTTTGCAACATCTGCTAATACCTACATTTAAGTTAATTGAATTTTCGTCCCAAATTAGGATTATTGTATTCATATTTACTACTACTACCGGTTTTTTTCGGCACTTTCAATCTGAAGATTTTTGTTAGACGAATGGTCTACCTGGTTAAGTCCATCCTGTCCTGTCTTCGAACTGTTTAGGTAGAGGCACAGTTTTTCATTATTCAATGACAATCGGGCCGGTCTGTGTCGCAGGTATCATCAATTTCTCACCCAACTGATGCCCATCTGGTTTAAATTGTCAACCCTAAACTGATGACCCTAATCGTAATAAATTACCCGTGGGTTATCATATCTCGACGAAACACCGTTAGTTCTTGTTTTATCGCGTTTCGGATCAGAAATGTATCGGTTTGCTCGAACACTAGAAATCTTTGATCGGAAATGGATGAGCTAAAGACCTTTGAGTCTAAAGTTGCCTTTATAGTGAAAATATCCGTTTGTTGGTTAATGTTGAATTTTACGCTGGTATCTGTTGTGATTTGTCTATTTGTTTTGTGCATTTTTTTCGTAATTTTTTAAATTTTGTGTTAAATGCAGGAAGGACAGATCAGTTGCAAGAGCTTGAATATTTATTTGCATTTTTACATCTCGAAATCTGTACTTGCTTGCATCAGAAACTCATGACTGAAACTCAGAAAGTTTCATTGTTCCTAAGTCCATTATTTGTTTGAACAACAAAGTTCTGCTAACATGTGAATGTTTGAATTTTTAAAGGAATTTATAAAACTAAAAGCTGCTCTCAAATGTGAATTTTCGAACTTGGTTTAGTTAGAAAAATGTCTCGACTGCAAAGTTATGTTTTCAAAATTCATATCTCTCAAAATCCAGCTGATATAGACCTACAATTTTGGACATTTTTAGCCAAGAGGCTAGTACATAAGTGCGTAAAGTTTCAGTTCCCTTGCTCTCTCCATTGATTTTCAACAATTTTTTTAAATTGCTCTTTTTGAGAAATGGGTTTCATTTTCGACGGTCCGTCATGAAATTTTGAAAATCTTAAGCGAAAAATCTGGTGCATAAGTGCGTAAAGTTTCAGTTCCATTGCTCTCTCCATTGATTTTCTACAATTTTTTTAAGTTGCTCTTTTTTAGAAATGTGTCTCATGTCCTACGGTCTCTCAAAATTCAGCGCATAAATCCGGGAAATTTCAGATAATTTTAGAGGAGATAATAAATAAGTGCGTAAAACTTCAGTCCCACCGTGATCTCCATTCATTTTTGAGAAATTTTTCAACCAGCTTTTTTTAGAAATGTGTCCCAACTGCTACGGGCTGTTTTGAAAATTCATATCTCTCAAAATCCAGCTATATAATAAGATATAGATAATAAGATATAGACCTAAAATTTTGGATATTTGTAGCCAAATGGCTAGTACATAAGTGCGTAAAGTTTCAGTTCCATTGCTCTCTCCATTGATTTTCAACAATTTTTTTAAATTGCTCTTTTTGAGAAATGGGTTTCATTTTCGACGGTTTGTCATGAAATTTTGAAAATCTTAAGCGAAAGATCTGGTGCATAAGTGCGTAAAGTTTCAGTTCCATTGCGCTCTCCATTGATTTCCAACAATTTTTTTAAGTTGCTCCTTTTTAGAAATGTCTCATTTCCTACAGTCTCTCAAAATTCAGCGCATAAATCCGGGAAATTTCAGATAATTTTAGAGAAGGAGATAATAATTAAGTGCGTAAAACCAGTCCCATCGCAATCTCCATACATTTTTGAGAAATTTTTAAACCAGCTTTTTTTAGAAATGTGTCCCAACTGCTACTGGCTGTTTTGAAAATTCATATCTCTCAAAATCCGGCAGATGTAGACCTAAAATTATGGACGTTTTTTGCCAAAAGGCTAGTACATAAGTGCGTAAAGTTTCGTTTCCATTGCGCTCTCCATAGATTTTCTACAATTTTTTTAAGTTGCTCTTTTTTAGAAATGTGTCTCATGTCCTACGGTCTCTCAAAATTCAGCGCATAAACCCGGGAAATTTCAGATAATTTTAGAGGAGATAATAAATAAGTGCGAAAACTTCAGTCCCGTCGCGACCTCCATTCATTTTTGAGAAATTTTCAAACTAGCTTTTTTTAGAAATGTGTCCCAACTGCTATGGGCTGTTTTGAAAATTCATATCTCTCAAAATCCAGCAGATATAGACATAAAATTTTGGATATTTTTAGCCAAATGGCTAGTACACAAGTGCGTAAAGTTTCAGTTCCATTGCTCTCTCCATTGATTTTCTACAATTTTTTTAAGTTGCTCTTTTTTAGAAATGTGTCTCATGTCCTACGGTCTCTCAAAATTCAGCGCATAAACCCGGGAAATTTCAGATAATTTTAGAGGAGATAATAAATAAGTGCGAAAACTTCAGTCCCGTCGCGACCTCCATTCATTTTTGAGAAATTTTCAAACTAGCTTTTTTTAGAAATGTGTCCCAACTGCTATGGGCTGTTTTGAAAATTCATATCTCTCAAAATCCAGCAGATATAGACCTAAAATTTTGGATATTTTTAGCCAAATGGCTAGTACACAAGTGCGTAAAGTTTCAGTTCCATTGCTCTCTCCATTGATTTTCTACAATTTTTTTAAGTTGCTCTTTTTTAGAAATGTGTCTCATGTCCTACGGTCTCTCAAAATTCAGCGCATAAACCCGGGAAATTTCAGATAATTTTAGAGAAGGAGATAATAATTAAGTGCGTAAAACCAGTCCCATCGCAATCTCCATTCATTTTTGAGAAATTTTCAAACTAGCTTTTTTTAGAAATGTGTCCCAACTGCTATGGGCTGTTTTGAAAATTCATATCTCTCAAAATCCAGCAGATATAGACCTAAAATTTTGGATATTTTTAGCCAAATGGCTAGTACATAAGTGCGTAAAGTTTCAGTTCCATTGCTCTCTCCATTGATTTTCTACAATTTTTTTCAGTTGCTCTTTTTTAGAAATGTGTCCCATTTCCTAGTCTCTCAAAATTCAGCGCATAAATCCGTGAAATTTCAGATCATTTTAGAGAAGGAGATAATAAATAAGTGCGTAAAACTTCAGTCTCACCGCGATCTCCATTAATTTTTGAGAAATTTTCAAACTAGCTTTTTTTTTAATCTGTCCCAACTGCTATGGGCTGTTTTGAAAATTCATATCTCTCAAAATCCAGCAGATGTAGACCTAAAATTTTGGATATTTTTTGCCAAAAGGCTAGTACATAAGTGCGTAAAGTTTCAGTTCCATTGCTCTCTCCATTGATTTTCTACATTTTTTTTAAATTGCTCTTTTTTAGAAATGTGTCTCATTTCCGACGGTCTCTCAAAATTCAGCGCATAAATCCGGGAAATTTCAGATAATTTTAGAGAAGGAGATAATAATTAAGTGCGTAAAACCAGTCCCATCGCAATCTCCATTCATTTTTGAGAAATTTTCAAACTAGCTTTTTTTAGAAATGTGTCCCAACTGCTATGGGCTGTTTTGAAAATTCATATCTCTCAAAATCCAGCAGATATAGACCTAAAATTTTGGATATTTTTAGCCAAATGGCTAGTACATAAGTGCGTAAAGTTTCAGTTCCATTGCTCTCTCCATTGATTTTCTACAATTTTTTTCAGTTGCTCTTTTTTAGAAATGTGTCCCATTTCCTACAGTCTCTCAAAATTCAGCGCATAAATCCGTGAAATTTCAGATCATTTTAGAGAAGGAGATAATAAATAAGTGCGTAAAACTTCAGTCTCACCGCGATCTCCATTAATTTTTGAGAAATTTTTAACCCAGCTTTTTTTAGAAATGTGTCCCAACTGCTACGGGCTGTTTTGAAAATTCATATCTCTCAAAATCCAGCAGATATAGACCTAAAATTTTGGGTATTTATTGCCAAAAGGTTAGTACATAAGTGCGTAAAGTTTTAGTTCCATTGCGCTCTCCATTGATTTTCCACAATTTTTTTAAATTGCTCTTTTTTTAGAAATGTGTCTCATTTCCGACAGTCTCTCAAAATTCAGCGCATAAATCCGGGAAATTTCAGATAATTTTAGAGGAGATAATAAATAAGTGCGTAAAACTTCAGTCCCATCGCGACCTCCATTCATTTTTGAGAAATTTTTAACCCAGCATTTTTTAGAAATGTGTCCCAACTGCTACGGGCTGTTTTGAAAATTCATATCTCTCAAAATCCAGCAGATGTAGACCTAAAATTTTGGATGTTTTTTGCCAAAAGGCTAGTACATTAGTGCGTAAAGTTTCAGTTCCATTGCTCTCTCCATTGATTTTCTACATTTTTTTTAAATTGCTCTTTTTTAGAAATGTGTCTCATTTCCGACGGTCTCTCAAAATTCAGCGCATAAATCCGGGAAATTTCAGATAATTTTAGAGAAGGAGATAATAATTAAGTGCGTAAAACCAGTCCCATCGCAATCTCCATTCATTTTTGAGAAATTTTCAAACTAGCTTTTTTTAGAAATGTGTCCCAACTGCTATGGGCTGTTTTGAAAATTCATATCTCTCAAAATCCAGCAGATATAGACCTAAAATTTTGGATATTTTTAGCCAAATGGCTAGTACATAAGTGCGTAAAGTTTCAGTTCCATTGCTCTCTCCATTGATTTTCTACAATTTTTTTCAGTTGCTCTTTTTTAGAAATGTGTCCCATTTCCTACAGTCTCTCAAAATTCAGCGCATAAATCCGTGAAATTTCAGATCATTTTAGAGGAGATAATAAATAAGTGCGTAAAACTTCAGTCTCACCGCGATCTCCATTAATTTTTGAGAAATTTTTAACCCAGCTTTTTTTAGAAATGTGTCCCAACTGCTACGGGCTGTTTTGAAAATTCATATCTCTCAAAATCCAGCAGATATAGACCTATAATTTTGGGTATTTATTGCCAAAAGGTTAGTACATAAGTGCGTAAAGTTTTAGTTCCATTGCGCTCTCCATTGATTTTCCACAATTTTTTTAAATTGCTCTTTTTTTAGAAATGTGTCTCATTTCCGACAGTCTCTCAAAATTCAGCGCATAAATCCGGGAAATTTCAGATAATTTTAGAGGAGATAATAAATAAGTGCGTAAAACTTCAGTCCCATCGCGACCTCCATTCATTTTTGAGAAATTTTTAACCCAGCATTTTTTAGAAATGTGTCCCAACTGCTACGGGCTGTTTTGAAAATTCATATCTCTCAAAATCCAGCAGATGTAGACCTAAAATTTTGGATGTTTTTTGCCAAAAGGCTAGTACATAAGTGCGTAAAGTTTCAGTTCCATTGCTCTCTCCATTGATTCTCTACAATTTTTTTAAATTGCTGTTTTTTTAGAAATGTATCTCATTTCCGACGGTCTCTCAAAATTCAGCGCTTAAATCCGGGAAATTTCAGATAATTTTAGAGGAGATAATAAATAAGTGCGTAAAACTTCAGTCCCACCGCGATCCCCATTCATTTTTGAGAAATTTTTAACCCAGCTTTTTTTAGAAATGTGTCCCAACTGCTACGGGCTGTTTTGAAAATTCATATCTCTCAAAATCCAGCAGATATAGACCTAAAATTTTGGGTATTTATTGCCAAAAGGTTAGTACATAAGTGCGTAAAGTTTTAGTTCCATTGCGCTCTCCATTGATTTTCTACAATTTTTTTAAGTTGCTCTTTTTTAGAAATGTGTCTCATTTCCGACGGTCTCTCAAAATTCAGCGCATAAATCCGGGAAATTTCAGATAATTTTAGAGGAGATAATAAATAAGTGCGTAAAACTTCAGTCCCATCGCGACCTCCATTCATTTTTGAGAAATTTTTAACCCAGCTTTTTTTAGAAATGTGTCCCAACTGCTACGGGCTGTTTTGAAAATTCATATCTCTCAAAATCCAGCAGATGTAGACCTAAAATTTTGGATGTTTTTGCCAAAAGGCTAGTACATAAGTGCGTAAAGTTTCAGTTCCATTGCTCTCTCCATTGATTTTCTACATTTTTTTTAAATTGCTCTTTTTTAGAAATGTGTCTCATTTCCGACGGTCTCTCAAAATTCAGCGCATAAATCCGGGAAATTTCAGATAATTTTAGAGAAGGAGATAATAATTAAGTGCGTAAAACCAGTCCCATCGCAATCTCCATTCATTTTTGAGAAATTTTCAAACTAGCTTTTTTTAGAAATGTGTCCCAACTGCTATGGGCTGTTTTGAAAATTCATATCTCTCAAAATCCAGCAGATATAGACCTAAAATTTTGGATATTTTTAGCCAAATGGCTAGTACATAAGTGCGTAAAGTTTCAGTTCCATTGCTCTCTCCATTGATTTTCTACAATTTTTTTCAGTTGCTCTTTTTTAGAAATGTGTCCCATTTCCTACAGTCTCTCAAAATTCAGCGCATAAATCCGTGAAATTTCAGATCATTTTAGAGAAGGAGATAATAAATAAGTGCGTAAAACTTCAGTCTCACCGCGATCTCCATTAATTTTTGAGAAATTTTTAACCCAGCTTTTTTTAGAAATGTGTCCCAACTGCTACGGGCTGTTTTGAAAATTCATATCTCTCAAAATCCAGCAGATATAGACCTAAAATTTTGGGTATTTATTGCCAAAAGGTTAGTACATAAGTGCGTAAAGTTTTAGTTCCATTGCGCTCTCCATTGATTTTCCACAATTTTTTTAAATTGCTCTTTTTTTAGAAATGTGTCTCATTTCCGACAGTCTCTCAAAATTCAGCGCATAAATCCGGGAAATTTCAGATAATTTTAGAGGAGATAATAAATAAGTGCGTAAAACTTCAGTCCCATCGCGACCTCCATTCATTTTTGAGAAATTTTTAACCCAGCATTTTTTAGAAATGTGTCCCAACTGCTACGGGCTGTTTTGAAAATTCATATCTCTCAAAATCCAGCAGATGTAGACCTAAAATTTTGGATGTTTTTTGCTAAAAGGCTAGTACATAAGTGCGTAAAGTTTCAGTTCCATTGCTCTCTCCATTGATTCTCTACAATTTTTTTAAATTGCTGTTTTTTTAGAAATGTATCTCATTTCCGACGGTCTCTCAAAATTCAGCGCTTAAATCCGGGAAATTTCAGATAATTTTAGAGGAGATAATAAATAAGTGCGTAAAACTTCAGTCCCACCGCGATCCCCATTCATTTTTGAGAAATTTTTAACCCAGCTTTTTTTAGAAATGTGTCCCAACTGCTACGGGCTGTTTTGAAAATTCATATCTCTCAAAATCCAGCAGATATAGACCTAAAATTTTGGGTATTTATTGCCAAAAGGTTAGTACATAAGTGCGTAAAGTTTTAGTTCCATTGCGCTCTCCATTGATTTTCCACAATTTTTTTAAATTGCTCTTTTTTTAGAAATGTGTCTCATTTCCGACAGTCTCTCAAAATTCAGCGCATAAATCCGGGAAATTTCAGATAATTTTAGAGGAGATAATAAATAAGTGCGTAAAACTTCAGTCCCATCGCGACCTCCATTCATTTTTGAGAAATTTTTAACCCAGCATTTTTTAGAAATGTGTCCCAACTGCTACGGGCTGTTTTGAAAATTCATATCTCTCAAAATCCAGCAGATGTAGACCTAAAATTTTGGATATGTTTAGCCAAATGGCTAGTACATAAGTGCGTCAAGTTTCAGTTCCATTGCTCTCTCCATTGATTCTCTACAATTTTTTTAAATTGCTCTTTTTTTAGAAATGTGTCTCATTTCCGACGGTCTCTCAAAATTCAGCGCATAAATCCGGGAAAATTCAGATAATTTTAGAGGAGATAATAAATAAGTGCGTAAAACTTCAGTCCCACCGTGATCTCCATTCATTTTTGAGAAATTTTTAAACCAGCTTTTTTTAGACATGTGTCCCAACTGCTACGGGCTGTTTTGAAAATTCATATCTCTCAAAATCCAGCAGATGTAGACCTAAAATTTTGAACATTTTTTGCCAAAAGGTTAGTACATAAGTGCGTAAAGTTTCAGTTCCATTGCTCTCTCCATTGATTCTCTACAATTTTTTTAAATTGCTCTTTTTTTAGAAATGTGTCTCATTTCCGACGGTCTCTCCAAATTCAGCACATAAATCCGGGAAATTTCAGATTATTTTAGAGGAGATAATAAAAAAGTGCGTAAAACTTCAGTCCCATCGCGATCTCCATTCATTTTTGAGAAATTTTTAATCCAGCTTTTTTTAGAAATGTGTCCCAACTGCTACGGGCTGTTTTGAAAATTCATATCTCTCAAAATCCAGCAGATGTAGACCCAAAAATTTTGGATGTTTTTTGGCAAAAGGCTAGTGCATAAGTGCGTAAAGTTTCAGTTCCATTGCGCTCTCCATTGATTTTCTACAATTTTTTTAAGTTGCTCTTTTTTAGAAATGTGTCTCATTTCCTACGGTCTCTCAAAATTCAAAGCATAAATCCGTGAAATTTCAGATATCTTTAGAGGAGATAATAAATAAGTGCGTAAAACTTGTCCCACCGTGATCTCCATTCATTTTTGAGAAATTTTTAAACCAGCTTTTTTTAGAAATGTGTCCCAACTGCTACGGGCTGTTTTGAAAATTCTTATCTCTCAAAATCCAGCAGATATAGACCTAAAATTTTGAATATTTTTGCCAAAGGGCTAGTACATAAGTGCGTAAAGTTTCAGTTCCTTTGCACTCTCCATTGATTTCCTCTATTTTTTTAAAATTGCTCTTTTTTCGAAATCTGCCTCATTTCCGACGGTCTGTTTTGAAAATACATATCTCTCATAATTTGAAATTTGTTGCCTCTTTCATATGTGCAAAAAATCTAATGTTTTTTTTGTTTTTTCAGGTAAGCCATTGGGAAACTTTCACTTCAATACTCAAGTAAGTGTATTATTATGATACCATTATTTACGATCTCAATTGGGCATTTTTGCCTTAAATTGATCGAATGTGTAAATGTGAAGAAGTTAGAAGATAGAAGTGTAAATGAATGTAATATATGATAAAAGAGAAAATAGTCAATTTGTGGTTGAACGTAGTGCGTTTTTGACTCGAAATAAAAATGAAAAATAACTCATCTTTACAATTGAAAAAATGCGTAAAATGTAATTAAATAACGCTGTAAAAGACGTAAAAACACGCAAACAAGGCAAATAGACCACCTGAACGACAGGAGTAGATTTAAAAGCAACATCAGGTGCCAAAAAAAGGTTTTCAATTTGAACGATAAAAGGTTAGAAATATTTATAAAAGAGATGATTATGGAATTGGGTTTTATTTGACCTGCATGGTGCTTCAGAAAAATGTGGAGAAATCAAAGCTTGTTCTTCAATAGTTGAAAGCCATCTGGTTTTAGTCTCTCTCTATATTTGGATGTACTTCTGCAGCGATTTTTTCAGCTCCCAAGAGCTTAGCGAAAGGCGACGTAAATCTGCTGGGGTTTAGCCCGAACTATTCCAAAGCAAAAAGCCAGCATTTCTTACATTCGTAGATCGCAATATGGGTTTATTGGTAAATGAAAATTGTACCTGCATTTCCTTGAAACAAATTGAGAAAAAATAATTGGTTTGGCAAAAATGGTGTACGTATGCACTAGAGTTTGCTCGCAGTGAAGCAGAAAAGGCTTTATTTTTGTCTAGCAGGTTTCCAATCAATGTTTTCTTGTTCGTCGTCCTTACTTGTACTTCAGCAAAGCTCACAGGAGCTTTTTAGGGGTTGGAATAAATCGATACTTTTGGTTCTTTGTCATTTTGGTCAATTTATAGTAAGGTTTTTGTTCACCGACTCGATTTTATGCAAAGTCCTGACTTTTCCCACTTCTTTTGACACCTTTAAGCCGTCAGCTGTTTCCGTATTTGGAACGCTTCCATCAAAAACGACAGCAAACAAGAATTCTGAAGTGCCACTTAAGCGAGGGCTGTTATCTTAAAGTTGGTCATTTAATTCACACAATCTGAAAGCTACAAGGTCTGTATTAATGTTTCCCATTTTCGAGATAGGGGAGTGGACACGGGCGGCGAGTGTCTGTTAGTGGGCTCTCACGCGCGTGGGGGCCCACTCTCGGGCTTCCCTGGGCTACCATTGCCTATGTAGATAATGGGACTGGATTACTTTGTCATTTTGTAATGCGAATATTAATTTATGGGTTCGCTGAATGTTCAGCAGTTGGCTAAATGCGTGGAGATTATGATTAGTTGTTTGGCGGGGAATTTGGAATGTTTCCAACCCATCTTCGCCTTCACGCCAGTTCTTTCACGGAAACATCCTAATTAAACAGTTTTAGTGGGTCGAACTGATGCAGTTGTACCCGCATTTAGAGCTACCTGTGTCTGTTGACATTTCCGCCCGATGCAAAATCGAAAGGCAAACACGTAATAAATATCTCATTGCTCTTCTGGTCGGGCTTTTTGTTTTATTTATCAGGCAGATGCAACTCACGACTCCGGGTTTACTAATAAAACCAGTTGTGACTTTGTCGCCACAGGGTGGTCTTTGTTTGTATGCGATTCACAGGCTCGGTTCGGTTGGTTGTTTGCTGCCGTTAGCGCTGCCGAAACTCCGCATTTATGGGGTCCAAAATCCACTAAACATTTTCAACCATCGACCGTTAAATGAGCGCCGTTTTCGACCAGAAACTTCATTTTTACAATACTGGGTTCAATAGCAAAAAATCCAATTTGATGCTGCAGGTTGGTAGAAAAAAGTGTCTGCTATGTGGGCTTGTACAGCATGGTCTATTTTTCATAGCAGAAACTTTAATGTTGCTAATGGATAATCTAAAAATTAGGATTTTGCTTTAGAAGCTATTTAATTTTTTTCTGTCCTAAACTTGTATTAGAGTGGTTCAATTGCGGTCTCTCCTTTAATAATTGGTATCTTTCAAGCTAAGGCAAGTAGCAACTTGAAATTTTCACTATATTATTTAGAAGACCTTTGGCCCTAAATGAGCTGAAAGTTTCATAACCACAACTGATAATCCTGCTTTTTGCCAACTCAGTAAATATCGATTTGAAAACTGATAGTTTAGCTTGACTGCGCTCCAGCTTTAAAAAAAATCACATCTTTCAAACCAGATGAAGCAGCCGTTTGAAATTTTCACCACCTTTAGAAGACACTTTTTACGGCAAACGTTCAAAGTCTTATAAAAGATATATGCCAAAATCTTGATTTTAGATTGGTCTCAAAGCTGACATTTTCACCAAAGTGCGCGTTTTCCTTTAAAAAATCGCATCTTCGAAACTAAAGTAGGCAGCAACTTGAAACTTTCACCATTTTTAGAAAAGACTGGACTCTACAGCTGCTAGAAGCTTCAGAAACATTACGGATACTCCAAAATTTTACAAACTTAGTAAATATCGGTTTCAAAATGGATGGTTTAGCCAAACTGACCTCCTCCTTGTAAAAAATCGCATCTTTCAAACTAGGAAAAGCAGCTAGTTGAAATTTTCACGATCTTTAGAACACATTTTAGACTAAAAATGCTGAAAGTTTTATAAAAAATTCCAAAAATCTTGATTTTTGCCCACTTAGTAAATATGGATATCAAAATTGGTGTTTTCACCCAACTGCGCTCTCTTCTTTAAAATTTCGTATGTTAGAAACTGAAGCAAGTAGAAACTTGAAATTTTTACTATATTTAGAAGACACTTGACCCTAAATGAGCTGAAAGTTTCATAAACATAGCAGAAAATCCTGATTTTTGCCAACTTAATAAATATCGGTTTCAAAATGGATGGTACAATCCAACTGCGCTGGCCCTCTTTGAAGAAATCGCATCTTCCAAACTAAAAAAGACAGCCATTAGAAATGCTCTCCATTTTTAGGAAACACTAGAGACTACCGATGCTAAAAGTTTTTATAAAAATCGCCAAAAATTTGAATTTTTGCCAGCTTGGTAAAAATCGGTCTCAAAATTGGTAGTTTCACCCAACTGTGCTCTCTCCTTTAAAAATTCGCATCTTCCACTCCAAAGCAGGTAGCAACTTCAAACTTTCACCATATTTTCCCCTGCCCTAAATTTGTATTCGGGGAGCATATTTTCCAGAATATTAACAAAAAATGTGCGTAGCTGACGTTGTTCAAAAAAATTAAAATAAAGGTCCAAAGTCATTTCTTTTGATTGAAAAAGTATCGTTTTTTTTTTCAAAAATACCCTGTTACGGATTGGTATCGTGGTTAAGCGAAAATTAACGTTTTAATTTGCAAATATGAATTGAACAGTGGAAATATGAAAGGGGAATTTTCAAAACTATAATACATTTACTTCTTGAGTTCACACCTTTTTTTTTTCAATTTAACCAGTTCATTTTTAGGGCCTTACAACTTCCAATATTGTCACGCTGTGTTTATTCTATGTAGAGCAGCAGCAGGTAAAATCCCGAAGATTTCGGTTCCCTTCTTTGTGCTTAGATTCTTTAGTTAAAAGCACACATGGACTTTCATCACTTTTATGTCTGCATTTTCATCTGCATTGTTTTGCTTATTTTGTTCTAACTTTTACGTGTTTCTTCTCTGACTTGGTCATTTACTGCAGTATTAATTTGGATTTTCACTGTGAATATTTTCTCAGTCGGTGATCCGATTTGAACAATTTTTTTTATCGGATCGCAGCTCTTTTTTGAACAAAATTTAGGTTATAAGAGAAGCAAAAAACTGCAATAAACTTATTGTACAGGGTGTTTAAATAATGTCATGTTTTCTTGGTCAAAGTTTAATTCGTTCTCCCGGCAATTTGGGTCGCCCAAAGAGAAAAAAGCACACTTAAAAGAACTACGAAAAAAAAAAGGAACTTAAAGAGCCCTAAACAATAAAAAGCAGAACCCCGTGTTGAGACATGAATGTGGTGCCTTGCGGCGACCTACCTGGCTTTCGCCTTTACGTCCAATCAACTCCAATCCGGTAGGGACACCACTACCTTGAAAAGCCACTATCACAGAACCCAAACTCCGTACCTTAGACCATCCTCCCAGCCAACTAGCGGGGGGATGGAGAGCACCAGTAAGCCCTAAGTTTCCCCATCCTTACTTCTCTACCTTCTGGCTTTTGCATCTCCGACAATTCCTAAAAAAGCATGGGGCGGGGCGGCTGCGGGCGTGCCTGAGGTCAGTCGAAACATTGCTCACACAACCCAAAAAAACTCAAAAGTCTTCCACAGTCCTCTAAAATACCCTTAAGCGCTGGCCTTTCCATTCAACCTCAATACCCAACAACGTTCCCTGACTTCATCATCATCCCAAATAACCCCCATGACTTCTCCGCTACTCTCGCAGCTCTCTAACACCTCTCCACACCTCTCCTTTCAGTTTTTGGGGATGTGGGCGACTGTCCTCCTGGTGCAGATCGCAAGTGGCAGCTTCAATAATTTGCCTAATTCTATTCCGCTCTAGTTAATATAATATGATGCAAGGAAGCTGAAGGCTTAAAAAACGTATTGGAAGGGAAAGCCTTAAGTGCCACGTTGCTCTTTGCTAAGCCAATATATCTTAACGATGTATCATTTCGTAAGAGCCCCATGTTAGCAGCAAGTTAAATCATTTCCGAATATGCAACTTTTCGTAATAATAGCTTACGGACCCGTCTTTGTTTATTCAATAATCATGTAGCACGTGAAATATGGTGTGGACCCTGATGGATATTTTTTACAGCCCGTCCAAGAGCGTGCAATTTTCGCTTTAAATTGGTTCCTGCCAGAAGACAGTCGTTTTCTCTTTATTTATCATGTATATTCCCATTATATTTTGCGTAGTGGAATTTATCGTGCTCTTACCTGACTTATAATTATGGCCTGGGACGCTAGGCAGGAATATAAAAATGACTATTGGCTTACAGGCACTGGCGGGTAATGTCAGCAGTTTTCTCTTCAGCCGGTAATATTAGTGGCTTTTGCGTAATAATTGTCTCAGTCCATCATCTATGAAAATTGTCCGGTTTTTTCGTTCGATTTATAAAATGCATGTCGGCAAGCGCATGCGAAATTGACACGAAAGTGTTGTCGTTAATCAAAGCCGATAACCTCAGGATGGTTCCCAACATGTCCTGAATAACCGAGCCGGCCAGAAAATGTCTTTTGTCTTTTGGTTGATATATGGCTGAATAAATTTTTGTTTAACAGCTCCCGGGTTTAAAGACATCCCATTAATGGTTATTTAGCTTTTGTCCGGACTGGATTTTTTCTGTCTGGCTTGTCCGGTTACAAGACCATACATTTTTGGCTACTTAGTGGAATTTTTTC
This sequence comes from Dendroctonus valens, assembly GCA_024550625.1. NCBI lineage: Eukaryota > Metazoa > Arthropoda > Insecta > Coleoptera > Curculionidae > Dendroctonus > Dendroctonus valens. The sequence continues at coordinate 287,887 of JAJTJO010000018.1, read as the reverse complement.
CGTGCCTCCGCCTTTCAATGTTTTATGATATCCGCCGCCTTAACGAGACTTTCGTTTATGAAACAAACCATCCACTTAAGTTTGTTTGTTCTTCTGATCAAATCCTCGATGCATATTTTAGAAGAATGGATTGATTGTCCGCCATATAATTGTTGTGGTATTGACACCGCCCAAAATTCAAATGATTCCTCAGAAAGGACGAGTGGCCCGCGTTTTATTCACACCTAATTTATAGCCTCTTGTTTGACTCCGATCAGATTGTCAGTAATAATTATTGATCAACAGCGACTCATTTCGTCTGTTGTAGCACTCCCACACATCTCATTATTTTTATTCAAATTATCTGTATGGTGGAAGGTAACTCCACTAGGTTTTTTTCTCTGAATTTTTGGAGAATCTGAAAGCCTCATCTTGGTAGATTCAATTGGAAAAGAATGAACGCTGGTTTCGACAATATTTATACAAAATAATCTTTATCTATTAGTTGGAAAGTGCCTATCTCATACCTATACAAAACGGGGAATTAAAAATCCCTAATAAACATAAAGATCATCATTTCCTAACAGTTTTTCTTGGGGAAATTAATTTTTCCTCTGCGACGAAGTTTGAAACATTTCGCAGATTTTCCTAATCTATATTTTGCTTGTCTATAATTTTTTCTTTAGCAAAAAGCCTGTTTTCTTATTGAAAACTTTATTGAGCGAAACGGGGTCGAAAATCGCTTTTTTCCAAGAAATATTAGATACTAAGAAAAGTGGCTAGTAAAGAGGTTTTCTTTACCTGCAATGGAACCATATTTTTTAACTTCGATCGCATTTAGGCCATAATCTAGTGAATTACCGAACAGTTTACAATGAAATCACGTTTTCTGGCAGGTAGCACCGTTAGCTAACTAACCATTCCATAAACCAAATCCCTTTTCAGTAAAAATAATTCCAAATTTAGATTTCGTTACTACATTACTTCATCTTCTAGGCGCGGAATTTCTGAATAGTCTGTCTTCTGTCCGATTTTACTTCATTGTTTTCAGATGCATCCGAAAAAGGCCCGTCGGCTCTAAAAACTCTGTGCAAAAAACTTTTGCAAAAACTTTTAAAATCGAGTTATCACGTTCCTCAAAGCACGTCAAATTTCCCAATGATTTTATATGAAAAAAAAAGTGTTAATTTGTTTAGATTTTCATTATTGAGGCTGTTTTTTGTTTTTTCTTGCGTATTTTGAGCTGATAAATCTAATCGGATCCTTAATTTTTCTCTGTATGGTCAAAAAATAGTCCAGTTGAAAAAAAAATGAGTGAAAAACAGACAATAAATTGTTCTGTAACATTCAAAGTTGTTTTAAATTAAATATTTTTTCATGTGTTTTGAGCAGCGCTTATTTTTTGTCTACGTATTTGTGATTTCTTATTAAGGCTTTTTACGAACAATTTGAACGTGTTTTCATATTCAACTGTATTTTCCCCATTTGGAAGGTTTTTCTTGTTACGTCCAGGGCTTTCCAAAAATAGCAATCGATTTGCAACAATCTGATCTGGAAATCTGGTTATTTTTTTGGTTTCCTCCTCGTTCGATTTATATTTTTATTGATCTTTTCTTTGGTTCAATTTTTTTTTATCAATAATTTTCAAATTAATTGATCACTGTCCATTTTTGTCATTTCCTGCGATATCTGAAAAGTTCATTGTCTTTTTTTTCTGATTTTTCAAAGTCTAATTGATCAGGAAGATTTTTTCTTCAGTTCGTCAGTTTGTGTCGCTCGATTTTCGTTAATCTTCTTCGATTTCGTCTTGGAAACGCTGCAGTTTTTGATAATGTTTCTTCTCATCCGCGAGTGTTAGGTACGTTTCTTTTATGATTTTTTAAGTGTTTTTTACGAACAATTTGAACATTTCGTAGTGCACTGAACAGATTGGCGCTTTTTTAAATCGTAAAAAGGCTTCTTCATGATCAAGGCTTTTTTTCTGTCATATTCAACTGTATTTTTCCCCATTTAGAAGACATTCCTTGCTCAAAGTCACAACAAATTTGCATTAAACTCAATGTTTTACTTTGAATTAATAATTTTTAAATTATAAATAGATTCGAATTTTCCACCTTTGCCTTCTCAAGAGTTCATTAACTTCTTGCTCTCTTATTTCTTCCAACGTCGATTTTCAGAAAGATTTTTCCTCGCGCAATCAACAGTTTGTTCCTTTCGCTTCCTCCTTAAATTTTCCGTGATTTTTAGACCATATTCCAATGAACAAGTTGGAGTTTTTGTCAGTCGCGGAAAACTTCTTCGACAACACATCGACTGATAGTGTTTCGCAATTTTTATAGAATGCGCAAATTCACGAAACATTTTTCTTTATTGTCTTCTTTAACGACTTTCAAAGTTCTTCTGTTCATTTCTTGTTCTTTGTTGGCAATTTTTCAATTATTTCTAGCAACTTTCTTTTGCGTTCAAACCACATGGTTATTCCTTGAATTTTCGAGTTTTTCGAGGATTTTTGCTTGTAACTTTTTTTGCCGATAGCTATAGAAAAACTGATGGCACCATGCGATTCAGCAGCTCAAAATTCATAAAACCATATGAAAATGAGAAAAAATTACCAGTTTTTTAATTGATTTGCAAGGTTGCAAAAAAATTATCTGCTTTTTTACCAATTTTTCAAGTTTTTTCAAGATTTTTTACTTATACCTTTTCTTATCGCCCCACTGGATTTAGCAGCTCAAGGCACATGAAAAAATATATCATTTAGAGGAAAATTGAATGATTATGGTCGTTTCAGGCCAATTTATTGTCTTTTTTTGGCAAATTTTTCGAGTTTTGTGATCCGTTTTTAAAAGATTAAACAAATGAACACGTTTTTCAAATTCAAAATCAATGGAAAACTTACGGTGCTTGAGGCAAGTGATAAATCGACTTTAACATTTCGATTCCTTTTTGTGCAGAGCTTTTAGCGTCTATAGAAGGGATTTTCGTATCACATCCCTAATGCGTATCAGCAGTTTAACTCAAACTTACGTTTTTTGAAGTTACGAATTTTTTTAAACTTCCGCCTTTTTACTACTTTTCACCTTCAAGTTCGGGAATTTCTGGACAGTCCGGGTCCTGTCAGATTTTCCTCCCATATTTTCACTCAAGATTCCAAAAGTTTCTTCATTCAAAGACCAAGTGCAAACTCCAGCTTGTAGCATTATTGACGATGGAAATTTTTGAAAACTTCCATGTTCTGATCACCAACTTTGACAATTTCTGGACAGTTTGTTTCTTGTGCAAATCCGCTATTATGCGCGATAGCGGACAAAAATCATCAAAGCCAAAACAAGGAAAATGCAATACAAATTGAGTTCACAAAAGTACGTCGAAAGTCTTCAGTTCGACCCTAATGGGCCTTACACTACTATAAAGGATTGTGCGTCCATTGGGATATCTTCCTAGCAAGGGACCACTCAAACAGAAGGCATATTGTCCGGATTATGATCAAAGTGTCTGATTTCGTGAAAAATTGCTGCCGTCAATCACAACCGGACCGACTTGTTTTACAAAAGGGGCAGCTTTCGTGACGGTTCATGCTTCTGCAATTAAGCAAACCCTCGTTTGGCCGAAAAAAACCCTTTTGAAAAATTGGCCGATTCCAGCGAAACCCATAAATCACTCAGCGCAATACCGATTGTGACCAGAGCATGGTTTGCCTGCCCCCGAAGTTTGTCGGGTAGTCAATTAGTCACTCTAAAGAAGTCATTTATGGTTTTAGTGGGCTGCAAATGGGCGGAATGGTTTTTCAAACGAATTCACCGATCTACCGGTACAAAAGGTTTGACCCCACACGTGTGACAATGTATTTTCAGCTAGTTCTTTTGTGTGCTTCATTTGACAGTCACACTTTTATACATGTTTACTTTAAGGCGAGAAAAGTCAAAATTTATTTTCATGATTAATTATCCAGGGAATTTTTTTGTTGGTAGCAAACCAAATCGGTGAAATTTTGGGGTTTTCTTAATTCCCTGGATTAAGCACAAAAGAATTGCTAAAGTGCTAATTTATTTTTAAATTTCTTCTTCAACCTTTACTATTTTTGCCTTATCTTTTGTTAGTTTTCTCCATATTTTATCTGGTGACTCGTTTGGATGCATCTGCAGCTGTAGTGACGAAAACTTTTCTATAATTTGTGTGTCTGTTTTAAATTCTACTTGTGTAAAACATTGCCGTCAATGGCTGTAGGCTACCAGCCTACAGCCACGGATAATCAGTCAAAATACGAAAAAAGTCTGCAGAATAAATGCCCACAGGGAAACAACCACTTACTCATATTGATATTAGGGAATAATGGAGAAACCGAATTTATTTAGTGCCTGTTACATTACATTACAATTAAATGGGACCGATATTTTATTCGGGGCCCTGTTTGGACTGACCGAAACCCACAAAAGAGAAGAAAAGGTACGTAAAAGGATTAACGCCTGCCTTACGGGATTTATGGGTGTTTTGTGGTATTTTTTATGACGTCTTTGAACAGCAGGTGACCAGGAATTTTATTTTTCCATTGTACCGTATATTTTCGTTTTGTTTCTTTCCTCAAGCACTGATAAATGGCCGACGGATCTGCAAATTGTTTACTGCATGTTGATTTTTTTCTATATTATATACAGGGTATTCACTTTTGAGGTTCAACGTACGGAAATCGCACGTAGCTATTGGACTTTTTGTCTTCTGTCTACTTCAAACTAAAAATTGCAATTTTTTCGAATTTTTTCCTTCTTTAGAAGACACTTTAGTCGACAGATGTTTCCCAAAAAAACCCGAAAAATCTCGACTTTTGTCAGCTGGTGAATATCGGTCTCAAAATTAGTGTTTTCACCCATCTGCGCTCTCTCCTTTAAAAATTCGTATCTTCCGAACTGAAGCAGGTAGCAACTCGAAATTTTCACTATATTTAGAAGACACTTGACCCTAAAGCTGCAGAAAACTGCACAAACATCGCTTGGCATTCTGATTTTTGCCAACTTAGTAAATATTGGTTTGAAAATTGATGGTTTAACCCAACTGCACTGCCTCTTTTAAAAAATCGCAACTTTCAAACTAAAAAATCAGCCTGTTGAAATTTTCACGATCTTTAGAACACATTTTACACTAAAAATGATGAAAGTTAAAAAAAAATGCCAAAAATCTTGTTTTTTGTCTACTTAGTAAATATGGATCTCAAAATTGGTGTTTTCACCCAACTGCGCTCTCTTCTTTAAAATTTCGTATGTTAGAAACTAAAGCAAGTAGAAACTTGAAATTTTTACTATTTTTAGAAGACACTTGAGCCTAAATGAGCTGAAAGTTTCATAAACATAGCAGAAAATCCTGATTTTTGCTAACTTAATAAATATCGGTTTCAAAATGGATGGTACAATCCAACTGCGCTGGCCTCTTTGAAGAAATCGCATCTTCCAAACTAAAAAAGGCAGCCATTAGAATGCTCTCCATTTTAGGAAACAGCTAGAGACTACCGATGCTAAAAGTTTTTATAAAAATCGCCAAAAATTTGAATTTTTGCCAGCTTGGTATAAATCGGTCTCAAAATTGGCAGTTTTATACCCAACTGTGCTCTCTCCTTTAAAAATTCGCATCTTCCACTCTAAAGCAGGTAGCAACTTCAAACTTTCACCATATTTTCCCCTGCCCTAAGCTTGTATTAGGGGCGCATATTTTCCAGAATAGTTACAAAAAATGTGTGTAGAATGACGTTGTTCAGAAAAATTAAAATGAAGGGTCCTAAGTCAGTTCTTTTGATTGAAAAAGTATCGTTTTTTTGCAAAAATATCCTGTTTCGGATTAGTATCGTGGTAAAACGAAAAATAACGTTTATATTTGCAAAATATGAATTGAACAGTGGAAATATGAAAGGGGAATTTTCAAAACTAGAATAATTTTGAAGTCAATGGCAACTTTCTGAATATTTACGCTACATTTACATCTGCGAGTTCACACGTTTTTTTTACAATTTAACCAGTTATTGTTAGGGTCTTTAGGTCAAAAATCTTGATTTTTGTCACCTTTTGGTTGGTCTATGATTGGTCTCAAAGCTGACGTTTTAACCAAAGGGCGCGTTTTCCTTTAAAAATCGCATCTTCTAAACTAAAGCAGCCAGCAACTTGAAAATTTCACCATATTTAGAAGAGAGTGGACCCTACAACGTTAAAACAAGAAACAAACAAAAAAAACAAGAGTTAAATGAGCGCCGTTTTCGACCAGAAACTTCATTTTTACAATACTGGGTTCAATAGCAAAAAATCCAATTTGATGCTCGAGGTTGGTCGTGGATGGATTCAAAATTTGAAAAAGGGAGAAAAAAGTGTTTGCTATGTGGTCTTGTACAGCATGCTCTATTTTCCATAGCAGAAACTTTAATGTTGCTAATGGATAATCTAAAAATTAGGATTTTGCTTTAGAAGCTATTTAATTTTTTTCTGTCCTAAACTTGTATTAGAGTGGTTCAACTGCGTTCTCTCCTTTAATAATTGGTTCTTTCAAGCTAAGGCAAGTAGCAACTTGAAATTTTCACTATATTATTTAGAAGACCTTTGGCCCTAAATGAGCTGAAAGTTTCATAACCATAGCTGATAATCCTGCTTTTTGCCAACTCAGTAAATATCGGTTTGAAAACTGATGGTTTAGCTTGGCTGCGCTCCTGCTTTAAAAAAAATCACATTTTTCAATCCAGATGAAGCAGCCGTTTGAAATTTTCACCACCTTTAGAAGACACTTTTTACGGCAGACGTTCAAAGTCTTATAAAAGATATATGCCAAAATCTTGATTTTTGATTGGTCTCAAAGCTGACATTTTCACCAAAGTGCGCGTTTTCCTTTAAAAAATCGCATCTTCGAAACTAAAGTAGGCAGCAACTTGAAAATTTCACCATTTTTAGAAGAGACTGGACTCTACAGCTGCTAGAAGCTTCAGGAACATTACGGAAAATCCAAATTTTTACCAACTTAGTAAATATCGGTTTCAAAATGGATGGTTTAACGCAACTGCACTCTTTAAAAAAATCGGATATTTGAAACTAAAAAAAAGCAGCATGTTGAAATTTTCACGATCTTTAGAACACATTTTACACTAAAAATGCTGAAAGTTTTTAAAAAAATGCCAAAAATCTTGATTTTTGCCCACTTAGTAAATATGGATCTCAAAATTCGTGTTTTCACCCAACTGCGCTCTCTTCTTTAAAATTTCGTATGTTAGAAACTGAAGCAAGTAGAAACTTGAAATTTTTACTATTTTTAGAAGACACTTGAGCCTAAATGAGCTGAAAGTTTCATAAACATAGCAGAAAATCCTGATTTTTGCCAACTTAATAAATATCGGTTTCAAAATGGATGGTACAATCCAATTGCGCTGGCCCTCTTTGAAGAAATCGCATCTTCCAAACTAAAAAAGGCAGCCATTAGAAATGCTCAGCATTTTTAGGAAACACTAGAGACTACCGATGCTAAAAGTCTAGTTTTAGAAGATACGTTTTTCGACAGATGGTCAAAGTTTTATAAAAATCGCCAAAAATGTTGATTTTTGCCAGCTTAATAAAAATCGCTCTCAAAATTGATGTTTTTACCCAAATGCGCTCTCTCCTTTAGAGTTTCGTATCTCAGAAACGAAAGCAAGTAGGAACTTGAAATTTTCACCATATGTAGAAGACACTTAACCCCAGAGATAGTGAGTTTGAGTGTGACTGTGAGTTTCATAAAAATCCCCAAAGCCTGACGTTTTCCACCTTAGTGCACATCGGGCTCAAAATGGATAGTTTAAGCCAACTGCCAAAACCTCTTTTAAACAATTGGTTCTTTTAACCAAAAACAGGCAGCAACTTAAAGCTTTTCAGATTTTTAGAAGACACTTCAGTTCCAATTCAAAGAAGAATTAAAATTCATCGGGGTGTCCTACTACTGAGATATCTACCAATAAGGAAAGTTGAAGCAAAACACTCGAAAGCGATTTGCCGTCAGTATGCGCCTGTTGGATGGCATCTTCATAATTCCTTTGAAAAATCATAATTTATCAGCTTGCCAGAGAACAAAAAAGATCGCGTGCTGAAGTGAACGCTCATTAAAGAATACTAATAAAGCATCTGAGCAGTTCTCAGCTGATTAAAACGTATCTTGAGTGGGCACTCCACCTAATCAATGCGAATAGAGTTCGTTGTTGTCAGACCTCTATGGGGAAAATATCAAGGTAAACCAGTTTTTACAGTTTGTGAAACTTGAAAGTAAAACCTGATTTTTCAAAAAAATTCCTTTTTTTTTTGGTTTTGTCTAAAACAGTTTTAGTAAGAGATTAAAAGCAATATTTATTTAAGACGAATAAATCATAGATTAAAAATATTTTTAGTTTGAAACTGTTTTTCTTGTCTGCCGAAAAATTAGCCTTTCTGGACTGGTGATGCTGACCAATGGGTAGAGAGGAGTAAATTCATTTTTAAGTCCCAAAAGTCTGCAGATGGTTCAATGAGAACAAAATATCTCGTGAACTCTTATCGTACTTTTAAACGCCTCTATTTCGAAATATTTTCTGCATGTTTTCACTCCCCTACAGTTTAATTTGAATTCGTTCTCAATTTCACTCTTTTAATTGAAATATTGCAATTTTCTAACACTTTCTGATACAAATTGACTGAGGAAACAGCCAGTGATTCCCTGCGGTGTTAACTTCTCCCAGAGCATCATCTAATTGCACAGATTCTTACTTACACAGGAGTGTCTTGTTTTCGTCTTAAGATTTATTCATTTTCGCGATTTCGCTGTTTTTGTATTGAATTATTTGGATAAAATGGTAATGTTCCATCGGTGTGCGAATCAGTTTAAGTGCTGACATGAATCAGGCCGAAACAAATCACTGCAGGTCAGTTGTTTGTTATCCCGTCGCGGTGCACCAGGCAAACATATCATTTTGGTCGTCGAACGCCTAAATTATCGGCTGGTTATACCTACAGCCAGCCGGTCGCCATTTCTACCGACCGGTACCCGAGAATGGTTCAACCTGGCCTAGCAATCATTCAATTAACCGCCTTTTTGCAAACTACCTGCACGATGAGATGATGCGGCGAGAGCAGCTTCAATTGCTCTACAGTCGACACGAAATTTATCCCGAATTATGCCATCCTAATGACTATTTAATCATGTTCCTCTTGCACCTTTACCGTTACTTCCAGATTTGTATCTTCAGTTTTTTTTTGGTCCGTGTAATGTATGCCCATTGTATTGCGGCTCTGTTGACTCTCACCTCAAAGTTGCCCAAATTCGCAAGCAACGAGCAACGTGGAAATACCTACCTTAATAAATGCGATACCCACTTGTTGATCCTTAATAAAAATTTCAATAAGTTTCGGTCCGACTGTCGAAAGACAATTCGCAGGTATTTTCGGGCACGCAAGTCTTGTTCTCACATGATTGGATGCACGGCAGGGGTGTTTGGGTTCGAACCCCCCTCGAGGGCCGATAATTCACCGCCAAACCTCGACAATTACATTCGAATTATCATTCGGCCACAGCTTTGGGATTGGTTTTTCGGAGGAGCCAAACGGCGCTGTTGTCACATTTAAATTCGATATTATTTCAAGTACACATTTCAATTCTGGTTTAGATTATTCGCAGAACGGCCGAAAATGTTCTTCCACGGCCCAGTATTGTGTCCATACTTTCAAGCGCCAAAAAAGATGAAAAATGGTGGAATTTCAAGGAGTTGGATATGAAAGCTATAACATCAATAGCATGCAGAATATAGCATCTCGAACCATTCTTGCTCGTTATTCGGAATCAATGGAAAACTCATGGTTCTCATTTGCGATTTTTACTTATTTCAACCAAAACGGAAATTTCAATATAGCAGTAATATACAGGGTGAGCCAGGTTATACTTGCAGGGCTTTTAAAATCTGGCTTAATAGAGGAAGGCACATTTTGTGGAATCAAGTGATTTTATACCTGCAAACCTCTTCTTTGGGCCACATAATAATGATCTTACGACTCGAATCCCTGTGAGGAAGAAGTCAAATGTAATTATAATTGTTTTAGTGTTAAAAATTAATGGAAATCCAATTTTTTATTCCCGCATTAAACTTAAACGCGTATGAAACTTGTGGCAAAAACGCATTAATTTCAATTTATTTGAAAATATTCCTGGGTTTCAGTCAATTTTATTGTTTATTATTTAAAATGTTACAGATACGTTTCGGTGTCTTTCTCCACCATCATCAGTTTGTGTGTCTAGTTGTTTCTACCTTCACATTTGACTGTGAATTGACTTGAAGTCAAATGTGAAGGTAGAAACAACTAGACACACAAACTGATGATGGTGGAGAAAGACACCGAAACGTATTTGTAACATTTTAAATAATAAACAATAAAATTGACTGAAACCCAGGAATATTTTGAAATAAATTAAAGAACAGTCAGGAAAATATACACAACAATGATTAATTTCAATGATATGCCATGATGGTTTATTGGATATTAAACAGAATTGAACGAATCAGAAGAAGAATGAAGAAATCAATTGAATGAATATCGGGAAGAAATAAAAATCCTCTAATAATAGAATTGAAAGAAACGGAAAATGGAAAGATACTAACAAATACAAAGGAACTTCCTTTTGAATTCCCGCAATGGTTGAACCCATTGGAAATAAAATGACGATTATTGTCCATTCTTCTGTTTGCATTTCTATTTATTGGCTTTTATAGGGAACGTTGCCATTTACAATTAAACTTAGTCACACTGTGGACACTCTCAAAAGTATGCGCCTGGTTCCGTTGACGCAAAAATGTCCAGTCCGACACTTTTACCCGATTTGGTATCGTTGCAATTTTCATTTCGGCATGATTTTAACAAGCCGATTGGTGTTCTTGCGAACCTGTTGCAAAAAATTAAGATTACGAGACGCCAAAGCTCAACAAAAGCATTCGCAAGGTGGAAGAAAGCTCATTCTTCGTATTATTTATGAATATGTTATCTTTATAATTCCCATTCAGCCGGGCTGATCGGTTGTTTTAAACGGTATTTTAAGGTGTCGAACGCCGACCCGGGTGCCTAATGGCCCAGACGCCTCTTTTTTCCTCTTACTCCGTGCAAGGTTGCCGTGCTTAGTGATTTTGTTCAACCATATAATCTTCCAAGGACGTCAGCCAGAGAGATAGATATTCGCAGAGATTGGTTAAATTTGCTTCAAGTTCATTAGCAAAAACTTGTGTTGCAAAAAGATTAGAGGAGGTTTTACATACAAGATTCACATTTATGAAGTATTTTGTTAAACTGTGGGACCCTTAGAACCGTTTCATTGCTGAAAGCCTTTAACACTTCTTAACCTGGAAGCTGTGAGGAAATTTGCCATTTTTTACACATTTGGGTCTGAAGCAGATACTCAGTTGAAAATGGATGCAGATGCCACACACCAAGCGAGACCTAGTGATAAAAAAATCCAATTGGGACTTGGAATAAAGCCCTGATACCTAAACATCATAGCACCTATTTTATTGTTACATGTGTGCAATTGAATGAACGTTCAAGTCAAGATCACTCTGCAGCAGATTGACTGAGAGCCTGTCTACAATCTAATAATGCAGATCACTCTTAGTTGAGTAGAATTGCAAGAAGATCATTCGTGTATTTAAGGCGTCACAGACATGGATATATATTTACTTTATAAACACATCCGATAGTAGAAGAAGTGTTCGGTTTTTTTTGCCACTCTGTACAAACAGGCCGACTGCTCGTTGGTCTGGTTCAAAGATAACCAATAATTTTGCGATAAAAATACCTGATCGTCCGGACTTGGAGGATGTTTAATAAGGCGCACTCAGCACGAATTTTCACCGCAAAGACGCTTCCCAGAATAATTTGGTAGACCATCATAAATCAACATGGACCGCGGGTTCTTCCTCCCACTGAACTGTTGAGTAAACAGGACGGTGTTTGTATGATTTTTTTCGGGTTTCCAACAACAATTTCACTCAAAACTATGAAAGCTTAATTGCATTTGTGGTCGTGACCTCCTCGTCTATAGTCAACCAGGCGATTTCCATCAATCAGTGTTGAATAAATCACAAGTAATGGTTTGGTTGCTGAATACTAATTTTGCGGAACCATTAAACTGGCTCGATGTTCATTTAAATGGTCAACAATGCCAGTTAATATGCAATATTTCATCCTAGTCTGAATGGGCTGGAGTTACTTCCACATTGATCTGTTAGCTACTTTGACGCTTTGAACGTTCTGCAGACATCTTCATTGTTGATTTTGCGGCAGTTGCTGATTCTAGTTCTATTAAGTTGTTGAACAAGAAATAAAGTCAGAACAAGCAATGAGGTCGATGAAAATGGAAGACCCTTTGGTCCCTGTGGGATGGCAGCAGAACTAATCAGAAGTGGAGGACGCTGGTTAAATGTAGGTATCGATTTAGTTCTATGGAAATATTCTAGTATGGAAATTAACGTGAAAACTCAAAAAGAAAGAAAAAATATACTAGTGAAACTTGGCTGCTGAATGAGACAGAACTTCCAGTTTAGTGTGAATGTCTCCATGTCTTCAACCGGTAGAAGTTGGAGAAGGTCCAAGGTTGCAAGGTCCAAAAACGATGTTATATTTTTGCCATATGCTTACATATTTTTTATATTTTGAGAATATGCGATTTGAGTAAATCGTTTTTATCATTATCTATTTATATGAGCAGAAATCTACCCCAAATCGCCAGTTTAACATAAACTCGATCGTATCTCCATTTGGAAGCTGGTTAAAGACTCTTCAGTTATTCACTGCCCATAAATTGAATCTATGAAATTTCTTCATTTACCTTTTTTCTCTTTATATTCTTCGCATTCACCCGCATGATATTCATGTGAGTTCAATGGCCTGTTCTTCTTGACATGGCAGGCATATAGAAGAAATATCGGCCCCTATTTCAAAACGGACTAAAGTTAATTTTCGACAAATGTTAATTTCCTTTTGACGGGAAGCAGACCCAATCGCGTTTAACTTTTGTTTTAATTTCCGTTGTTGGAAAAATGGGCATTCATTCATAAACAGGTGATCAAGCCATTTCAGAAGTTAACCACAATGAAGAGTGGAGTGTTGAAAAATTTTATTTACGAAGTGATTCAGGAGGTTGAATTGCCAAAATGTGTTGTTGAATACGCCAAAAACTTCAAAAATATAACTATTTCTTTTTTTCAACCCTCTTGCGTCCATACTTGTAACATACGTCTCCCTTAACGACTTTCATCTCTCGCGATCTTTAGCTATTTCCATCCATTTTAGTCCTGCAGTTCGCTGGATGCTTCTCTCCATTGATCTTCCTCCCAGCCAATGTATTATTTTGATGTTCCATCTCTCGTCGTCTCTGCTTGCTACATGTCCCGCAAAGTCCCATTTCAACTGGGTTACCCTTTCTATTACACCCTTGATCTGTGTATGTTGTCTTCCTCTCTCTGAAGGAAATACCCATCATTGTCTTTTCCATACCTCTTTGTGTGTTTTATTTTTTGTGTTTTATTTTTGTAAGTGTCCACTTCTGCGCTCCATATGTTAATACTGGCTGATCAGTATCACTGAGGAGTGTGCCGAAAGCTGCCCAGCTTAGACGCCTTCTTCGTTCTATTTCGGCATCTTTATTTCCTTTTCCTAATTGTATTTTTTGTACTCCTTGACGCTTTCCAATTGATTGTTGTCTATACTTATGATCGTCTCTTCTTCCGGGCTCATGATTTTAGTTCTCTGCATCTTCATTTTTAATTCCACATGTTTTAGTTTCTCTTCCAATTCTTCTAACATTCTGCAAGGATCACCTTTATTGTCCGCGATTATCCCCACATCATCAGCAAAGCACAGGTGATTTAGCCTTTCTCCACTGATGTTGATACCTCTATTTGACCATTCCAGTTGTTTGAACACGCCTTCTAGCGCCAGCGTAAAGAGCTTTGGGGACAATATGCCTCCTTGACGTATACCTCTCTTTATTGGGATTGGTTGGGTATCCTCGTCTATTTTTAATCAGGTCCCTATCAGTATCTACTATCTATACGTGCGTCATGCATTTCTTTCATGATGGCTCAGTGTTCTAGGGTATCGTAGGCCATGAATAAGGGTAGATGGTATTCGGTTGATGTCTCGATTACGGTCCTTATGGTTAGAAGGTGATCTGTGGTGCTGAATCCTTTGCGGAAGAACGTTGCTTGCTCTGGAGGTTGGTAGTGATCCAGTTTTTGCTATTCTGTTTGTTATTATCCGCATAAAAAGGTTATACAGTTTTCTAATAACTTTCTGTCTCCTTTTTTACGTAGTATGATGATTCATGATTGGATTGTTCCAGTTGTCAGGTCCTCCCTTCCTTGAAGCATGTATTATACAATTTTGTTAACTTTGGGAAACTATATCTTGAGCTTTCTTTACCATGGCCATGAGTATATTGTCTTCAAACTAGCTCTTGTTATTCTTGATGAAACTTACGGCGTGGATTACCTCTTCGTGATTTATTTCTTCTATATCCTCTGAACCTACGTTTGCAACCTTTCACTCCATAATTTCCTTTAAAGTTGTTTCTATTATTTTGTTTTTATCTCTTTCTTCTTCTTTATTACTGTTGTTTACCTTCTGTCCGTTTCAAACTTGTCATATTTTTGTTCTTCTCTATGATATATTTAGTTATTTCTTCATAGTAATTTTCAAGATCCTTTCTTATCATTTTCCTTCTTTCTCCTCTTGTTTGTCTATACTCATCAGTTGCATATATGCCCTCTTTATACATTGATCGTCGTTCTTCCATCTTTCTTTGGTTTCTTTGTTATTTTGCTGGTCTTTGTAAGTTTTTTCTCTGTCACCATCGTTGATGTTTTCCTTATTGTAACTCTTATGTTCTTTTCATGGTCATTTATTTCTAGTGATGTGTTTTCGGTCTTTTCAACCGATCGACCTTTCGGTCGTTTCAGAGCACTTGTATCTATTCCCGATCTAGCTGTCTGTCCATAGGTTCTTCTACTTTGTCATTGTTCTACCTTTATTTTCGCTCCGACCATAGGATGGTCGCTGCCAGTATTGAATGAGTTCAAGTCTGTTATATGAGTTCTTTATTGCTGGAAAGGATCTAGTCAATCTCATTTCTTGTTTTCCAGGTTGGGCTTATCCACGTTCACCTTCTTTGTTGTTTTTTATTATATTTTATTTATTATAGAAGGAATTTATTATAGCGTAAAGTCTTTCTTTTTCTAGCATATTTACTAGCATGTTGCCTCTGTGATTTCTGTTGCCTAGTCCATATTTACCTGTAAATCTCTCTTCTGGATCTTGTTGTTTCCAATTATTGCATTGAAATCTCCCATGACGAATCGTAGTTGCATTTTCCTTCGTTTCGAGCCTTTGCTATTTCCTCGTATAGGCTTTCGACTTCTTCATCCTCATGTTGTGATGTCGGGAACCCTACACCTCTTTGGCTCTCATTTTCGTTTCCCCAGTAAACCAGTACATTCCCGGATTGGAGGGTTTTCAGATTTTTGCCTTTCTTTCGTGCTTCTGCAAGGCCTATAAAATCCCATCTGATTTTAATTTGCTTCGTTCTCTAGATCAAGTAGCTGGTCTTCGTTTATTAGCGATCTAAAGTTGTCTGCTCCGATCTGGAGGTTTATTTTTCTCTTCTTTGCCATTTTCTTGGCGTCTTCCACTGAACCTTAATTTAAGGTACAAGGGCTGCTATTAACACTGGGTCGATTTTTCAAAGCCCTTCAGCATATATTTTTCTCTAAAACCATTAGATTTTTTGATTCTTTTATGCTGTCATGCTTATTGCCCGATAATTTTCTCAACACAATTGTTCATTTCCTTTTTTTATTATGTGCAGTTAATGACAGACAAACAATTTAATCAGAAGATCTGTGGAAACACCTTAATAATTTTACTGAAATGACAATAAAAAGATGTTTGTCTGACACAGACAGAGAAATATTCAAACAACATCAATAAACCAACGGCTTAAAAACGGTTTTGAGAGTCTGGGAAACCGATTAAGACTAACTGAAGAAGCAAATTATATGGAAGCGTAAGAAAGAAGCTAAAAAGTCAATTAGCGCAAGCAGACAGCACATATACATGAATTTCTTGGTAAATGAATAAATGCAAAGTACAAGTAGAATATTTTTTATGCAAATTTATATCATCGTAAATTGCCGAGACGCTGACAGTAAAATGACGCCATCTAGTTTTATAGAGAAGTTTTGCGGCTGGCCTGTTGAGCCTAAAGTGCTTTTGATTAAATTCAGGTCATATTATTAAGATTTAACGGTGATGCGTGATCACGATGTATTTTTTTTTGCCCATCAGCTAATTAGTTAATTAATAGGCGATGTTAACAATTTTCCTGCCATAAAAGCTGTTACTAAAGGAGCAGCATGAAGAAACGACACCATTTCATATCTCTCAAAGGGAATATAAACCGTATCTAATAAGAGATGCTATCCGAGAGATAATGTCAGAAAATCCGCTGTGGTCGTTTTAGAGGTAACTTTATAAATAATTCACTTATCTGGTTTATAAAAATGCATTAGCAACTGCGAGCAGCGCAGTACGAACAGTTGAAGCTTTTGAAGAGATTCCTCCACATATGATCGAAAAAGGAGCGAGGTCAGATGCTTTGAGCTATTAGATCGTATTAGTAGATTCTCCGGGCGTTTTAATGTACTGCAGGCAGCTACATTGAATTTGTACGAGTACACGTTTAGATGCGGATTTTCGAAATTTTTTCAACAACCCACCATGCTTCGCTTGCGAAATAAATAGCGGGAATTTGCGCTCGGAAACTAACTTAATTCGTCTAGTAAACAAAAATATTTGAGAATAATGCTCGGCCAGACCACAATCGTAGGACACAATTACGTTTTTGGTCGCAATCAGTGAAACGTGAAATTAAGGAAATCGAAACTAGCCGTTAAAAAATCGTACCTGCTCGAACACAATGACAGCCGAATTTGTTTCATTCAACTATCGTCCATCGTGGATAGTGTTTGTTCTTTTGTGTTGTTGAGGTTTGCCTGTGTAACGGCACTGCAGATATACTACAGTCTCGTTTGGTTCACCGACACAACCTAAACCACCAGAAATTGAAATTTACCACGTTTTCTTTTCCGATGCATAGATGAGTAGTATAGGACAAAGCCGATACTTTGCACTTGCTCAAAAGTGAGCAGCCACGCGAAATGCTACTGAGCAAAACGCGCCAGCGTTTGCCGGATTACTGCTCGCTTCCCCAAATTTATTTTGTTTGTTATAGTTGGTTGTTTTGCGTTTTTTTTTTGGAGTGAAAAGTCTTGAAGTTGAAGCGTTTTGGGTTGCAGTGTGATTGAAGGATAAAAGAGTAGCTATCAAGAAAGCCAATAGACTCATAAAAATGTGCAAAATATTTTGGAAAAGTACATTTTTGAAACAATTTCTGAATGTTCAAAGCTTTTTAACATTCTTCAGAATTCCTCATAAATCCGCTAATATCTTCTAGCTCTTGAAGCATCTTAAACGTTCTAGTTTTTCTAAAAATGTTATCAGGAACTAGGCGAGTTTAGCGCTCAGAAACTGAGCGATTAACATTCTGGAGTATCCCTAAGAAACCGGCTCATATCTTCGTTATTTTAAGGAGTTTCAGGAATATTTTCTGCTCATTTGAAAGACAAAAGTATTCTTGTTTATTAGTTTGCCAAAGTCTTACATTCTATTAGAAACTGAGCTACTTTTGCGCTCAGAATCTGAGTGATTAGTATTTTTGAGTATCCCTAAGAAATCGGCTTAGATCTTCATAATTTTGAGCAGCTTGAAGCATGTTTTCTGCTCACTTGAAACACAAAAACTTAGATTTAAAATCGGCTAAGAACTGAAAGCGCGTTTTATAAATCAAGAAATCAAGGAATTTCTAGCATTTTAAACTTGCATTAGAAAGATAAAATTTTCACGTTCTTCTTCTTCGTTCATGTTTAAAGGACCGCAGAAGATTTTCGGATTTATGAATCCCAAAAGTAAGCAGCTTTGAATAATTCACCAAATTGCACATGCAAATCAGTCGCTTTCCGAATTAATAAGTCTTAAACCCTCAAAAGAGTGCACAATTCGAATTCCATAAGCAATGAAGAAGGCAAGATAAGCCACTCAAACAGACTCAATTGTGTCAATTCCTGCAAGCAGCTGCACTGCAGACTTGCAACATGAGCAGCTACTTAAATGTATTTTGATAAGGGCACAAAACCAAATGACTTCTCTAATAAAGCATAACCGTCTTTAATAGGAAACCTGCAAGTTTATTCAATAGCAACCCAACTTCCTCTTACTTTAACTAGAAAAAGTCTTGGTAAGCAAGTCCTAGTTGTGTCCTAACGAGTAGTTTTTAAGTTTTTTAAGAAAATGAGTTGACGGGACAAAAATGTATCACATGACCAAAATGTTAAGTTTTTTTGGGACCACTGTGTAAAGAAACGAGACTGGCGAAAAATTCAAAAACTTTTTTTGAGATATGATCTTTATCTTAATGCGTGTGGTGTTGAAATACAAAAAAAAAGATTTTTGTCCAAGTGAGAGCATGTGGAACTTTCACCAGTTTTGCATTGTTTTCTTTGCCACTCTGTATAAAATTTTTCTGAAGCATTAATTTTTTACAAAAAATACGCACTAATCGAAAACGAATTGCACTAAAGAACGCTTCAAACCGAACTGGAGTCGCTCACAGCAATCAGAATTTATCCAGTTCCAAAGTTGGTCCAAATTTACCAGTGGAATGTTGATTTGGTTGAGCAGTTTATTTGTTAATTTGTTAATTTTCGATCTCTCTCGCAGTCGCTGAACAATGAAAATGACGATAGTTTTGTATAAATACAGGGTGATTCAAAAGTGGCGTCATTCCTCTGGGGGTGTTGTCTGGGGGTGTTTTGGAAGTACAGGAAAAATAGTAAAAAAAATTAATTCTTATCAAAAACTGAGATATTTGCCAAAAACTAGATCAGAATTACGGCAACGATGCTTTTCAAGGTAATCTGCCTAATTAACATTACGTAAATACCTGTTACTTCTTAATTATTGAAAATTGTAGTAACCATGGATAAACACAAAACAAAGAAAGAGAAGGCAATATAAATATTTTGAGGTTAGGATAGCCCTGTCAATTTGCCGTCAGTGCTGCCATCCTTTTTGGGGAGGATGAGTGATATACCTAAACTCGCCTCACATGTAAATAAACATCTCCTGTGTAAGGTTATGTATCAATGATTAATATTAATCAAATAAAATACAATTAAGTTGTTAAATCACAAGAGGTTGACGAAGTTCTGCCCGTTTAACTCCAGACATGTTTGTTCCCCAATCACTTTATTGTGCACTCTTCGCCGCAGTCTGGGATCACCTTTTGATCAGCTTCTCGTATTCGGTTAATTAACTCCTGCTCAATTTGTACCGGTGTTCGGAAGATCAGAGATTTAATGTGTCCTTGTGTCTTGTGTATCTTACATACATGGTAGGAATGTCGCCCTTCCTCTGGGGAGTTATAGGGACAATTATCCGGTGCCTGGGAAAGTGTCAGTGGTTGTGCAATGCTCCGAGCACTCCTGGAAGGCTCTGCTGCAATTATCTCCAATACCTGTGCCTCTGTGTCTGGAACCCGAGCACCTCTAGATCGTCCACAATCTGCGTCAATTCCTGGAGCCAATCGTCCAGTGTCTCTAGCCCTTTGCTGGTGTAAGGTCTTACACCTTCTGCTATGTAAGTGTGGTAGTTTCCCATAACTAATCACATGTCCGCAAATTCGATGTTGGTGTACATTTTGTGAAAGGAGCTTCAAAGTAAGTCACAGAAGGCTATCTACCTTCTGTAATTGGTAACCATCTGTTAATGAGAAAAAAAATTGTGGAAGAGGTCTTTTTTAATATCAAAAATTTTCGTAATTTGAAGCAAAGATTGTAATTTTTCTTTTCGAATGGTTAAGTATTCCAAAAGGCTACCAAGCAAACATGGGACTATTTTAAAATAATACTTAATAACAAAGTTGAAATTCGATTTTAAACTGTTAATATCTTCTAGAAATTTTCTAAAAAAAATTTTTCAATATTTTTCTCGTACTCTCCAAGTGAGCCCTTATAACCCCTTAAAGGGAATGACGCCACTTTTAAATCACCCTGTATAAATAAAATAAAGCGAGAAATTCACTTCTAGTGCTTTCAGGATTCCGTTTCCATAAAAAGTCATCCTTTTAAGGGCCAAGAATTTTTTCTACGTAATTATTGATTTATTTCGTAACCTTCTTTATTTTGTCTGTTTTTAACATCAATATGTTTTTTCATTTATTTAAAATTCGTTTAGAATCACCACTAGATTGTTTTCTCGTAGGAAAATTCCCTTATCGTCTTCTTCTCCATCGGAATCCACTGAAACCCAACTGGTTTCATTGGACAAAAAAATTAAAAATTGACTCAAAAAAATTTGTCAGGTTTTACGATATATAATTTCGATCAATGCTCGACGAGAAAAGCAAAAAAACGTTTTGAAAACTCCATTTTCCATTCCATGGAGTCCAATATTTTTCAGGACTGAAATTACTCTTTCTTAAAGCTTTAAATTAAAAAAAATAGACTAAATATTTCTGTGATTGACATTTTTTTCCATTTACGTTCTATAATAATTAAAATTATTGGGACTAGTTCATCACTGTAGACATTTTCAAGTCTACTGATTGCCGCCACTTCAAATAAAAATTAATTAAGTTCAAAAACACATTATCCTTTTCAACAATACCCCAGTTAAGGATAATTAATAGCCTTTTTTCTGTGTAAAACACGGATAGGCTAGAGTTTTAATACAAATATAGATTTGTATCTCCTAATGATTATATTATTCTAAATACGTTTTATGGGATATTTACCTGGGTGTAATCTTCAAAATGGTAAATGCGCTTTGTGAAGATACGGCATTGTTTCGAGGCAGCGGCGCTACAAAAGTCATTTCCTTTTCTGTTGAATTTTAGTAATTTTTCTTCGCGCAAAACTGTAAATAATGCTGGATAACATACAGTTTCTGTTGGTTTCCACATTGATAATTTGAAGATTGAGGCGAATGTGGACTATTGGATTGGAAACTAGAGTTTCATTGCCGCTTAACAAATAAATATCTGTGTGCCTGTGATATTTTTTAAAGGAAAAACTAGAAGAAAATCCCACATGAGAGTTCGAATCCATTTTGTATGGTTTTCTTTGCCTGGCTGAACTGCTTTGGGAAAAACGGTTAGCATGCTAATTCCCTGTAATTGTATTTCACACGTTGTTTTACGCCTATTTGCAGGCACCGTGGATACTTCTACATATAACGGCTCATCTATTTAAATCAGACAGTTTTCGATAAAGTTCTTGCTTGAAAGAAATTACATTGTTTTCAGGTTGATACAGGAGTTTGAAATCCTTTTTAAAATCCTGACACAAAATAAACACGGTAGATTTTTCGACAAGAACCAAAAGAAAACCTGTTAAATCCGTTAATGATTCACATCAGTGAACAGAAGAAGTCTTAAGATTGCGCTTCCTCATAATGGACTGATCATTTTATTAAGCACTTTTAAGCTGTACTAGGATCGAGCTGCACAAGAATCTATACACCTGATGAACTTATGGAAGGCGCTAACCACCCAATTTATTATTTTTCACTTTCCTCAAAGTGTTCAGGTGCATATTTTGTTGTGCTTCTTTTAAATGGCAGCTCTGTTTTAAAAAAAGAAGACCATAAATGATGATGATATGAATAATGCTTAATAAACACTATGCCCAAAAATGGACTGGACAATACACAACCGAGCAATTAATTAATTAACTAGGTTTTTGAGTACATGATAAGACAGCGACTGGGAAAACTGGTCGGAAAGTACATACCATCGTATCAGTTCGGATTCAAACATCAGCACTCGACTATTCACCCACTCTTCACTCTGACTAACAATATACAAACAACCCACCTAACTGACAGAAAGACACCTTGCCTGTTTATGGACATTAACAAAGCTTTTGATAGTGTCTGGCATAGAGGCTTACTATACAAACTACACACACCAACATATCTACTACACACCATAAAGAACTTACTAGAAAACAGACAACTACAAGTACGAATTGACAAAACACTGTCATTTTCTTTTTCCCCTGAACAAGGGCTCCCTCAGGGATCCCCGCTCTCACCGTTTCTCTACAATATATACTGCCATGACATATACAATTACAGCTTACCAGACAAAAATCAAATCGACAGATCGGCATACATATTACAATACGCAGACGACACGGCACTTATTGTACAAGACAAAACTACTGAGAGAGTAGCTCAAAGACTCCAAACACTAACAAACCACACAATGACATGGTTTTATAAATAGAGACTAACACCAAACGCGTCAAAAAACCAACTTCTGCTCACAAACCACAGACTCAACGCTGACTCCCCTACAATAACTGCAGACGGCCAAACGACACAACCAAAAAACGACGTAAAATACCTTGGAATCACAATTGACCCCAAACTTAAATTCACTAAACACATACGAAACATCAGGGCAGAAACAATAAAGAGAACAAAACACTTCCGATCACTAACCTACAAAGACAGAGGAATTAGCTCAAACACCGCCACCAAAATATATAAAGGTATTTGTAGACCCTTGCTAGACTTATGGACATATACTCATGACCAACGGAACAGAAAGGACAAAACGTTATATACAAACAACAGAACAAATTGCACTAAGACTAATAACACGAATAAGACACCCCCAAAACCCACTACACAACCCCTCCACCCAACTACTATACGAACGCACAAACATGACAAAGATTTCGGAAAGACTCATACATCTACAGACAAAATGGACAAACAACCCCTACAACTGGACCATACTGAATCCCCTTTGTCTTACAAGACCAACCAGACAATCCCGCTTCCGTTTCCCTACATCAACCCTACTCGAACACTTACAAACGCAACTGACTACTGGACAATAAAATAATTTTTTCTTGTCATTAGAATTGGAAAGTTTATTTAATAAGATTATTAACCTAGAATAAGAGAATTTTCATCTTTGTTTTTTGTTTAGATTAAGACTATATGTATTAAACAAGGGTAGAAAGACCGATAGGTCGATAGCCTTTTTTAGAAATAAAGATGTTTACTACTACTATTGATGGGAATAAGCCATCAATTCTCCGCCGCTGCCCTGAAAAAGTGTATCTTCGAATTTTCAACGATGTTGCCGTAATTTGGTTCGTTTTAATTAAAAGGTGCCTGGGCCCATAACCATCTGCCCTGTCAATCTTCCATTTCGAATAAAGGATGTAATTTTTAATGCATTACTTTGCTCCCGGCCGCTAAACACCGTATCAAGCCTCAAAAGTCCCTGAACGATGATCCGTACGGTCAGTACACTTTCGAAGTTGATGATTTTTATTTAATATTGAATAGATTTTCGACTTTTCAATTTCGCTCATTAAATGATCGGTTTACCGTCTGTTTCGGGCACACTGGGAAGCCATTTTATTAATATTCCTGCTGCTAATGCACGATTGTGCCACTAAATTCCGACGTTTGTTCGCTTATTAGGCACCCAATTAGAAGGTATCAAAGTGAATTGCGTGGGTTCTAAAATGGGCGGTACCAAGACGATCCTAAATAAAAACTTCAATTTACATTGAATGGTACGAACGATTCCGCTTGGTGGGTTCTCTACCGATCTCGGGCGAAGACACCCGTGTATTGTTCCTTGCCGATTTGTTAGTATAATTAAGGGATCGACTAGGTACGACCTGTCATCGGGTATCAGCTCACCGAATACGGCCAGGATCGATTACATAATGATATTATTCCACGATTATTTAACGCTCTTGGTCTGAGTGAAGTGTGCAGACACACGCCGTTTGTCTCCACTAATTATTCCTATCGGTCACACCACAAATGTATGTCTCTTAAAAGAGTGTTTATTTCATCCATGGCTAATTTGCAGGTGCCACTCTTTTTTATCGGAAACTTTGATAGCCAGGTGTGAAATTCGTTAATCCTCTTTACAAGTCATGCTGAGAATCATTTGCTGTACAGAACCGAGAGCTTGTAATCAATACTAGTGAATTTTAATTTCTGTTGGCCCACGAGCAGGTACCGAAGACGTTCAATGTTTGATCGCTGGGGTTTTTCGTCACAGTTTATCCAAAACTGACCAAATCCAACGCATTGAACCGTGACATTGAAGTGTCCATCATTCGAATTAATGTTTAATTAGCGCGAAGGTTGTCCAGGACATTCGCATCCAACATTGAAACCACCGATTCTTTGTCTTGAGTTCCATCTTTTATCATTCCAAGTGACATTGGACACTTATCCTGTTTCAGTTGCATTTTTAGATAACGGTATCTTGTGTGTCTGTTTAGTTGGCCATTTGACTTGCTTTTTGATGTGTATGAATATGGAGGGAATACAGAAAAAATTAATCGAGAAAATCAGAAACAATTGTCGTTTTTGGCTGAGTTGGAAGTCAGTTAAATTATGTTCTCTAACAATCTTAGGTCCTTTTCCTTAGGTCACAATCTTAGGTCCTAATCTTAGGTACTTTTCTAAAATTTAAACCAACAGTTGTGTTTTCGTGCTTTGTCAGTGCGGTTGTCGTCTCAGTTCTGCTTGAAACTCTCGATTCTCACCAAAACGTGTTCAACAAATTTGATCAGAGAATCTCACACTTTTTAGACTCGTCGAATTTTTCCCATAATATGGGTTTAATGTCGATTAAAATTCCGGGGATTGCTTATCGATGCCTTGCACGACCGTTCAAATTTTATAACGTGGATTTTTCAGTCTAACAGGCATACGTTAACCATTTTATTATAAAAGTTGAACAGTAATTTTACTTTAAACTTCTGGCAGTAACTTCAATCTGATTTTTGGACAGTTTTGTCTTCCTCAGAACTTCTGAGTGTATATCGAAAAGCCACCCACACAGACAGATATCTTCACAAGCTATCTAACCACCATCCGAGTCAGAAGCAGGGAATCATTAAGACTCTCACGGATAGAGCCAGAAAAATATGTGGACCACAACATCTAACAACGGAACTACAGCACTTGGAAAAAGCTTTTCTTCAGAACGGATATTCCCAGTCGGACATCAAGAAAGATGTAGGAGTGGGACGTGCTGAAAAAAGTGAGTCCACTCGGAAAGCTTTCCTGCCCTATGTTCCCAGGGTTACGGACAGAATTGGGAGGCTCTTGAGGAAACACAACATAAGAACGGTCTACAAGCCCACAACAAAGATCCGAGAATATCTAGGGTCAGTTAAAGACAAAAGACCTCACCTAGCAACTGCGGGAATCTACCGGATTCCATGCTCCTGTGGAAGCGTATATATAGGAACTACTAAGAGATCGGTTGCGACAAGATTAGAAGAACATCGACGGAATTGCAAACTTGGACATGTGGAGAAGTCGGCAGTGGCGGAACATGCCCTCAGCGATGGAACACACAACATCTATTTCGGAGAGGCACAGGTCCTGGCCACGACAACAGGGTATCGCCCCCGACTAATACGAGAAGCCATTGAAATCTACAAACACGACGACAATTTCAACAGAAAAGAAGAGACAATGGCGCTGAACAGGATATGGTTTCCAGCACTCACCAACGCAAAAACTGCAAGAAAAAGCAACAGCTCAGGACAGGAGAGAGAATCCTGTACACCGGAGGATAGCAACAGCCAACAGAATGCGCAAGCTCCGATGACACAGGCCACGTCATCACAAACCACGTCATCGCGACCGGTGCATAAATACGGACTGCGCCGGAGGAATCGCATCAGAACAGTGTAAGCGTTCAAGCAAACCACTTCTGAAGATGCAAGCCACACGTGCTTGCGAAACGTCAAGAAGAAATTCTACCGAACGACGGCCTAAAAACCCGAAAAACCCACTTGTTTCTGAGGTAAAGTTGCCAGTTGCTCCAGTCACTCGCTTTATCACTTTGTAATAGTTCAATCCCGAATTGAACATGAAATTGAAGCAAAACGAAAAGACGAACTCACTAAAAATAACAAGAAATAACACTATCAAAGACCATTAGGACGAAAAGTGTTAAAAAACTAACTTTCATGGTATTATTTAGAGAGTCGTTTTAAATCAATGTTAGGTGTCTTCAAGTTGCCGTTTTCTCGCCCCAAGTTCAACACAGATTATTGACTTATTCGGAAACAGGACTTTATAACCGTTTGTAAATGACTTAACACGCCATTTAGTTTGGAAGCCGTTCATCAAGCTTCCTGGCTTGGGGCGTCAGTTGCACCTGAAGGGTACTGGAACCTAAACAAGTTGAACCTTGCAGAGAATTGGGCCTTTCATCTTCGACTCTTGTTTTGGCAGATATACATTTAAAATATTTATTCAATGTAGCATTTTGCTGGCTACGCTTTGCTGGAAATTGGTTTCGAACCAACGTGAACATTCCGTTAAAATATGCATCATTTGCCATAAAATTTCGTTTTATTCCATTGCAAGAACCGAATGCCCACAAATAAACGAATATTTTGCCCAGTTTATCTTAATTTAGCCGAGGTCGCCGAGCATTTTCTGCCGTTTTACATACATTAGACGCCATACATTTGGCAAAGCGGCCGTTCTTCCAACCGTATAAAGTTCAATATTAACTTTTCTGGTTGCATTCTGCCAGTTCAATTACCATAAATATGTCGAGTTGCGTGATCTTCGAAATAAAATTAAATTTGTTTGGGTGGAATGGCTCCACACTTTTTCTTTTCAATTATTATTATTTCTTTTATTTATACATTTTATGCAGGCGGTTTCGTTCGTAATCGAACAACGTTCGACAATTAGTTGAACGTCGAAGAATTTCAGGGAAATTATAGGCCGGTAAAAATTCAATTTAACATTAACTATTGCAAACTCCTGTTCCTTTAAAGCGAAGTTGTACAAATTGTTATTTATTTAAATAAGTGGTTAGATTCCAGCAACTAAACTCGACTGAAAGCCACACTTTGTGCAAAACGAAAAATGGGCAATCGAGTTTAAGAAAGTTCGTGTTTTTTTCCTATTTCTATGTGTCTTTCGCTTTGTTCATAAAATGTATTTTAGGTTTTCTATGGCAATAAAACATATTTTGATTTGACCATAAAATTTCATTTTAAACCATGTTAAATGGTATCCCTTTTAAGACACTTTCCATCAAAAATTCGATTTTCTGTTAAAGAAACAATCCAAAAATGTGTGAATAAATCCATACAAAAAATCGGACAAAAGTGAGTGTCAAGCAAAAGTGTGTTTAACTTCGTATGTCATTAAATTATAAAAGCAAAATAGGAACAGAACAAACAACTTTTTAGACGTCAACTTAATGAATTCACCGTAATGCTTTTGGCGCTTTTAACAATAAATTATTTGTGAATATTTTACCATATTCTTCTGCTCTTTGCTAGACAAACAACTTACAGTTTTTTCAATTCGTTCAACCTGTTTGAGATTTACATTGTCAACTATTTATTTAATTAATATGCATGGTATATTTGGGGTTTAAAGAAGAAACGCAAACTAGCTTCAAATAGTATTTTATGTGAGTCTTAGTGGAAGAAAAGAGCTAAACAAGTTTGCGGTCGGGACTCTTTTCTATTATTTTTTAAATAAACTTGTAAAATTTCGGGCACTTTCAGTTATTCTCACTCTGTGCTAGTGATGAGCGAGACTGGTCTTGGTCTTGGTTTTACAAAAGAAGCAAGAGCAAGATCAAGACCAAGACTGCCTTTGGTTTGCAAGACCAAGACCAAGACTATGTATGCAAGAACAAGACCAAGACCAAGACCATGCAAGTCTCAAGATCAAATTTTTTGAGCACGTTTTGGTGAGAATCGAGAGTTTCAAGCAGAACTAAGACGACAACCGCACTGACAAAGTACGAAAACAAAACTGTTGGTTTAAATTTTAGAAAAGGACCTAAGATTGTGACCTATGGAAAAGGACCTAAGATTGTTAGAGAACATAATTTAACTGACTTCCAACTCAGCCAAAAACGACAATTATTTCTGATTTTTTCGATTAATTTTTTCTGTATTCCCTCCATATTCATACACATAAAAAAGCAAGTCAAATGGCCAACTAAACAGGGTGAAAACACATTTGGAGCATAAACAGAACAAAATAAAACAAACACACGAGATACGGTTTTGTAAAAATGAAACTGAAACAGGATAAGTGTCCAATGGCACTTGGAATGATAAAAGATGGAACTCAAGACAAAAAATCTGTGGTTTCAATGTTGGATTCGAATGTCCTGGACAACCTTCGCGCTAATTAAACATTAATTCGAATGATGAACACTTCAATGTCACGGTTCAATGCTTTGGATTTGGTCAGTTTTGGATAAACTGTGACGAAAAACCCCAGCGATCAAACATTGAACGTCTTCGGTACCTGCTCGTGGGCCAACAGAAATTAAAATTCACTAGTATTGATTTGAAATAAAGTTGTAAAACTTTCGGGCACTTTCAGTTATTTTCACTCTGTGCTAGGTGATAAGCGAGACTGGTCTTGGTCTTGGTTTTGCAAAAGAAGCAAGATCAAGACTAAAACTGCCTTTGGTTTGCAACACCAAGACCAAGACTGATATGCAAGCACAAGACCAAGAAAAATTCCGGCTCAACAGTTTTCAATTACCCAATAATTAAATTTATTAAAATAGCAAATAGTGTGAAATTTTTGAAATTGTTTTGTATTGATTATTATTATCTTTTAATTTAATTATTATTATAGTTATTATTAAATACATTTTGTATAATTTTACGGCATATGTTAAAGCAAGACTCTTGGTGCAAGCCCAAGACCAAGACCAAGACTGCCGTTGATTTACAAGACCAAGACCAAGACCATGCAAGTCTCAAGATCAAATTTTTCGAACACGTTTTGGTGAGAATCGAGAGTATCAAGCAGAACTGAGACGACAACCGCACTGACAAAGTACGAAAACAAAACTGTTGGTTTAAATTTTAGAAAAGGACCTAAGATTGTGACCTAAGGAAAAGGACCTAATATTGTTAGAGAACATAATTTAACTGACTTCCAACTCAGCCAAAAACGACAATTATTTCTGATTTTTTCGATTAATTTTTTCTGCATTCCCTTCATATTCATACACATAAAAAAGCAAGTCAAATGGCCAACTAAACAGGGTGAAAACACATTTGGAGCATAAACAGAACAAAATAAAACAAACACACGAGATACGGTTTTGTAAAAATGAAACTGAAACAGGATAAGTGTCCAATGGCACTTGGAATGATAAAAGATGGAACTCAAGACAAAAAATCTGTGGTTTCAATGTTGGATTCGAATGTCCTGGACAACCTTCGCGCTAATTAAACATTAATTCGAATGATGAACACTTCAATGTCACGGTTCAATGCGTTGGATTTGGTCAGTTTTGGATAAACTGTGACGAAAAACCCCAGCGATCAAACATTGAACGTCTTCGGTACCTGCTCGTGCGCCAACAGAAATTAAAATTCACTAGTATTGATTTTAAATAAAGTTGTAAAATTTCGGGCACTTTCAGTTATTTTCACTCTGTGCTAGTGATAAGCGAGACTGGTCTTGGTCTTGGTTTTGCAAAAGAAGCAAGATCAAGACTAAGACTGCCTTTGGTTTGCAAGACCAAGACCAAGACTGATATGCAAGAACAAGACCAAGAAAAATTACGGGTCAACAATTTTCAATTACCCAATAATTAAATTTATTAAAATAGCAAATAGTGTGAGATTTTTTAAATTGTTTTGTATTGATTATTATTATCTTTTAATTTAATTATTATTATAGTTATTATTAAATAAATTTTGTATAATTTTACGGCATATGTTAAAGCAAGACTCTTGCTGCAAGCCCAAGACCAAGACTGCCGTTGATTTGCAAGACCAAGACCAAGACTATGTATGCAAGAACAAGACCAAGACCAAGACCATGCAAGTCTTGGTCTAGGTCTTGCTTTGCTCATCACTACTCTGTGCCCCTATTTTTGTCTGTACATCAGGCAGCAGAAGTGTTTTAAACATTTTGCTGAAAAAATTGCTTTAATAGATTATTTAGTTTTAATTAAACGTTTTTAGTTTTAGAGCAGCTTAAATGCAAAATTACAAAAATTATATTTTCTTATGTCTGAGTTCCTGTTTGTGAATAAGACTTTATAAGATTCCTGATCAGTGCCCCACTTACACCTACTATGCTTTTGTGTCGTTTTTCCTATTAAAATGTATTTTTTTAAATAAATTAATGCAGTTGCCTTTAGAAGTTTGCAACACAACATGATGTCAACTGATATGATAATAATCTTTGGCTAATGGAAAAATGGAGATAAATGGTACATAATAAATAATAATGGAGAATGGGACAACGTAGAAAGAACATATTTCATCTGCTTTAGCACTTTATCATTTGAAAGTACTCCATAAATGTTTGGGTAACTAAAACTTGTGAGAAAGACCGTCGAGTATTTGATTACGAACGAAAATACTGTTCTCTTCATGAATATGTTACAGCTCTAAACGCAGTTAATGTGATAGCAATAAACTGGTCCCGAATGTTTAAATCTTCCATACGGAACATCATATGGATGGTCGCAGTGAATTTATAGCAGAACTGCTCGTATTTAGTTGGAGAAAAATGCAAATTGCTCCATCTATTCCCCCAAGTTGGGTACGTGGAATTTTGAGAATCCGGAGGATTCATTTAAAATTAAAGGCTGGTTGTCTCATTTGAAAGTCGGAATTACCAATCTTCTGGCTGGTCGGATTGCGTGCATTGTAATTGCAGCAGTCAAAGGCATTATATTGGATTTAGTGCTCTTTTTGAAGAAGCCAATTATTTAGTAAGTCCGGTTGGTGCCTTTCATTCAACATTTCAGCGTAGCACTTTACAATACCAGTTAATTAATAGATAAATAGAAATCTGTAGCAAGACATTCGACATAGAAAATATTCAGCAAGGTCCCCCTTTATATACCTAGCGTTAGACAATCGGGAATAGTGGGTGACCTATCCGTTTTTATTGTACGCAATGACTCGGCAAACCGATACCAAATTACAAACCAGGTAGGTGTGTATTTTTCTAATAAATTGAATAAACGAAATCAAAATGAAATGCAGCACCTATTTCATAACGACTCGTCATTCGGGCCGTTAAAGTCTCCATTGTTTGGTTCTTTGAAATGGGAAACAATGGTCGCCTTACGCAGTACGGACTTAGTACTCCTAGTTGGTCGTACTTATTGTATAATTGGAGCTTTTCATAATCAGGTAATTGCTGGAAATGATTGTACGATTTTTGAAGGCTCCTTCGAGTGTGAATGGGTTTTTGCCATCTCGTTACGTTTCGTGTGTGAAATACCACAACCTCGTTAGTGGAGATAGAGGCATTGTATTTTTTGCGCTGCCATGATCTATTTAGGCCTCCTTAATGGACCAGCTTTCTTCTTTTACCAGCAGGATGTGCTTTGTACATATTTTTTCTTTCGACTCTTGGAAAATTCTTCTCAAAATTATGAGTTGATCCAAAAGCATGTAAAAACTGAACAACCAAGGAAGAAGTGGAAGCACCATTAGCCAGGATTGAACAGCATCATCCACAAGCTAGATAAGTGAGAAGGTAAGGGATTAATAGTTCATGTCATTTGCGGAAGAAGCACCGGAGGAACCCAAAAGCCAATGTCTTTACAGCAATCAACCTGCTAAACACGGCTTCAAAATTATCAAGTGTTACTTTTCGAAAATTATAGCAGAAGAGGACTAACTCAGTAGTGGCATCATTGAGTACCATTAAGGATCTATAAGAAACTGCTGAAAAAGTCCTACTAAGACACTCTTCCTGTGATTACGGTGATGGTCTCATAAAGGACTCATAAGCAGTTTGCTACGCTGACGATACAGTTGTAATGTTGGAAGATGAGGACAATGGCTACTCTACAGATTTACAAAGGATGCACGTTTGTTGTCTATTATAAAAGCGTATGGCAGGTTGTCTTCCAAATTTCTCAAGTAAGAGGCGATGAGTAAACAACTCATCTGAGCAGTACGCAGTGGGCAACCGCTAGAAAGATCCTCAGAAGCTTCGCCAGCCAGAAAAATGTGGACTTAAAGAAGAGCTTGAGGGCAACAATAGTCGAATTCTGAAAGCGCGCAAGGAAGTGGCATTGCTTTGATGGTTGCACTGTCCGTTTGAAAACAAGCAAGAGCTCCTTAAAATAAACTCAAAAAGAAGACGATAATTTATACATATGTGTACGTGGCTTCTGTCTTTACTGAAGACCTTGGACATGGTCTATTAGTGGGTATTTGGCTGGCCTGGTAGACAGACTGGTGTAAATGCGCAGCCAAAACGGGTGATTTAATATGGTTAGCTCGAATTTATTACTGGTTCGCGGATAAACTGCCGACATAGCGCCTAAGTGATTAGTCGACACCTCGCCCATAAACAAACATTCAAACAAGGGGCCTGCAGGTACTTCCAGTTTGCCGAAGTCGAGAGAAGAACAAAGCCTGTCTTTGTTCGGCCACGACGTTCACACTCCCGAAGTGGCCGGTCACGGTGGGGTGGACATACCGATTGTATCAATCCCTGAATAAATAAACAGACGTAAAACAAGAAAAAAATTGCTTCCCTATTTTCTAAAAGCACTTTTTTCCAGCTGGTTTTTTGCGATAATTCGCCGGGGCAAACCAACGCATCAGTTTTATTACAAATGTTATGGTCGGCTTAGCGGATATGTCTACGACTGGCTCTAACTTATGTTTGCAGTCGCAGTAAAACCCCACGCGTCCCATAAAACTGTAGGGAACGACATACGCGGCCCAGGTTCTGCAGGAAACGGTCTCTAATGAGGTTTTTAACACATGGTCTAACTGACGCCTGCTCGCACATATTTGAGTCGATATCTAATCAATGAATCGATGATGAGTCCCAAGTGCCGCGGACAAACGCTATCTGCGATCAAGACTCAAGAGACCGGTCGGGCCGGTCAACCTGAAGGTCTTCTTTGCCCCGTTTTCACTCACCAACGATACGTAGTGATGTGTCGATTTGGCGGATCGAATACCATTTTTTCAAGTAACAAAATGTCCTTAAACATATGTGATAGTTACATGAACGTAAGAGGTTGAGTTTTCAAAAAAGCCAAGTTTCTCAACATGCCATGAATTGTATGCCATTTTTACATGGAAAAAGGCGAAGAACGGAAAAATCTGAAGCTGGATGATTCAGATTCGAAATATTCAAGATTTTCTGTGGTTTTTGAGCGGTTTCGATTTTTAACCTGCGATATCTTCCTTATTGAAGACCCAAACTGTTCAATTTGGATATTGGGAGCTTCTTAGCTCGGAAACAATCCAAAAAGGGCAAAAAACACGGTTGTAATTTTTTTTTGATTTCTTAAAATGCGCAAAGCAGATGGTTAACGAAGTCACACAGACGTTATCTGGGCGAGAAAGGCACCCTTTGCAACTCAGAAGGAAGAATGGTTTGGACCAAACACGTCACTTCTTTGCTCGAGTTATGGGAAAAAACATTCAGAACTGCAAAGACCCAGGCATCTCCAACAGCAAAAAGGGGTTTTTCGGGCTCGGAAAACTTCTCCACCTCTTGAACAGCTTTCATAATCTATTTCATACTGTTTCTCCCTGCTGCGAAACACAAATATGTTTGCATCTTACCTTAAACTGACTTTTTTATAGGCCATAATAATCGGGAAAATTAATAATATGCGACAAATACTCAGTCAAGATGCTAAAAGCCAATAAACTGTAACTTTATATTGGATATGCAGCATCATTCAATATTAAGCCTAATTAATGATATTCGAGACTTCACTTAATCGCATTAATTAATAATAATCGAAATTATTGATGTCAGTGTTAATTAGTTATGTCCAATCATCAGGCATAATTATGCATATTTTCGTCGGTTCTCAACTGCTGCTGCATGCGTTGCTTGGTTCTTTTTAAAATGCGTAAAAGTACGTGGAGCAAAGTTGCAGATATATCAAGCAAGAAGGCAATGGTAATGTTTTAAAGGGCAGCCCATTAAAATCAGCGAACCGACACTAAGCACCGCATACATGACAAGCTGCAGTCCTCCGAGCTAGAAGACATACAATTACAAAATGTTTACATAACATTGGGGCCGATTCATGTACTCATCGAATTCTCATGTTTCTTTAATGAGCAGCCCAGAAACGGATGCACGGGCATTTTTCACAAAAGTCTTAAATAAGTCGTTTGCAGGGCAAGTGACCAAAGCCACCACCGAGACTACAAGAAACTTATAAGCAGCCAAGAATAATGAAATGCAAAGTGAATTGAAGTGAAAAGACATCGTGCCGTGCCAATTGCCGGCTCGTAAACCACCCGAAACAATAAAACTAGATCGTTTTTGTGATTTGGCGCTTTATTTTAATTAGTAAACACGTTATGTAATTGGCTTAATCACACGCCAGTCGGTTTTAAATTTTAAATGGGGCTAATTAAGAGTGCACATAATCAAAAAGTAGAATCGTACTCTTAGGATTTGGCTGTTTTCGCACATTTTTACGTTAACTTTTATTTAAGCGACGATCTTCTACGAGACACTGGGTTTACCAGAACCATGTGTTCCCAATGCTGGGCATTCCCATGACAAAAGCTTAGTTTCTAGGGAGTTTTTTGAAAAAGTGCAAGCAAAGCCCCAGCGCTATGGAAAGTTTACGGTAAAGTTTGCCAAAACACCCTCTCAAAATAAGTGACCATCGGCGGAATTCTTTTATCTGTCACTCGTCTTTTGAGAGAGTAGACAAAAAGCGAACCGAGATTCACACGTTTACGGTACTCAAAGTGGTACTATTTTTTGCCGCGGCACGGTAGCTGCTCCGATCTAAGACGAAGACGTGCAAGAAATGGCAATCTTTCAACAAGAACTAAATACAAAAGATCTCTCGAGTTTTTTGCTTGTTAGCGACGAGGATGATTGGAAATACCATTTTCTACGGTCATTAAAGACCGCAGACCAAAACTGATAATATACTGAAAATGCACCGCAAATATAAATATTCCCCGACTGCTCGTCGTCATTCTCCATGATTAATCCCTATTATAAAATCCGTTAAATTAGTCGCTTTGCTAATTAAAATCGAAGTTATGATGCAACAGCTGATACAGATAGCAGAGTAGTCAGAAACCAAATCGATTATATTTCAATAAAACACAGATACCGAAGCGCAGTTCACTCAGTAAAAGTGTAGTGCTAGGTTTGAGCTACGACTGAAAAAGATGCAATCTTGCACCCAAAATGATAAGCTAAGAACGAATTAAATTAACCCAGAAGAAATCAGAGGAAAGCTCCAACAACAGGTCAGTGCAAAGTGAAGAAGACACAGAACAACTACTAAAGAAGGCCTTAAGCAACCAAACATAAAAAAATATTGGAAGACAGACGAAATCTTAATGTTAATGAACGAAAGAAGAAACTGCAAGGCAAATAACAACGTTCCTTACATACAACTACACAGTTAAATATGTTGTGAGGTAGAAGAGTTACAAAGTAAGTACGACAATTTTGAATTGGAGAAGAAATGACACATGCTTTTACACAAAGAGGGAGACGAAACAAGAATTAAAACGCTGGTAAGAATACATAGAGGACTAATTTGAAGATCAGATACAAGAAAAAAAATAGGAAATCTGCAGGATATCAATGATGATTGGCAACCTTCTGACTTTCTAGTTCAGATAGAGGAATCCATAGATGCAGTCCAATTTTTTTCTAGAACTAGAAAT
Source organism: Dendroctonus valens (assembly GCA_024550625.1). Taxonomy (NCBI): domain Eukaryota; kingdom Metazoa; phylum Arthropoda; class Insecta; order Coleoptera; family Curculionidae; genus Dendroctonus; species Dendroctonus valens. Next base: position 252,057 of record JAJTJO010000018.1, on the reverse strand, counting down.
CGTCGACGTTTTTCATTTGACGCCAATGATATAATTTGATATGCGAATGCTCCAAAGTAAAGAACAGTTTCAGGCGTGCTTCTATGTGGGAAAACCGGCCCTCCTTTTTCAATAAAAGCGTTCACGCTCATGCCCTTAAAAAAAGGATGTTCCCACCTTAACCCGAACAATGTGATGCTCGATTTCGTAATCACACGGAGTGACAAAAAGTGTTTGGGTGTTACAGTCGGTAGTATCCCCTTTCATAAAGAGCCGTTGTTCTCGCTGCCACGGTGTATAATTTGGGTGGACACGCTCCATCATCCTTTATTTCATAGACTTAAAACAGATTAGTTCGGCACCCAAAAAAAGCCTCGATAATGTTTTAAAGCTTTTCGAAGTTTAGTTTCGATTGTCCAACTGTTTTTTTTCTTCATATTTGTGCGTTTTCTCAAAGGTCTTTCAACTGACTTGGTTGAAACTGTGTTAGGAACCAATAGTTCATCAATCTAGATTTTTAACTTCAATGCCCATTAATACTTAAATGCAGGAAACATTAGGTTTATCCTAAACTTGTCTTCAGCATTGGCTTTCTTCATTTATCACTGGCATAGGGTAATTTATTGTTTGCATGACATTCGTTTGGCTAGTTTATTATTTGCGGATTGCGGAAGTGCCTGCTGGCAAACTATACTTAAGCTTGTTTTGAAAAAAAAACACGCAAATGTGCAAAATTTAAAACAGATTTTTATTGCTATTTGAAATATGGTGTACCTACTGTGCATGGATCGTTCGAAGATAAAGAAATATTGCTTTTTGGCATTATTTACTGCCGTTTTGTCCATATTTTGAAGAGACATTTTATACAAAATGCGACCGTTCTTTTTCAAACGTTCTCTTGTTCTGATAAACAAACTTATCTTAAATTTCAATTGCACTTTTTGCACTGGATTTTATCACTTTTATAACTTTGGCATTAACGGTTTTAGCTGTTTTTACCACTCACCATGTGTTCAAGAGTGGGTTTTCAAACAACTTGTTAATGCATCCACAGTTGCAGATTTGTCCGAATCTGGGTTTTCTTTTCCTGATTAAACCTGATCCACATAGAAATGTTTTTCGGGCTTTGAAGCCGTGGTCCATGGGAATTTCTTCCTGACGTTTCGTCCACAACTGCGGTGGACATTATCAAAGGCGATGAGGCAGTGGGCGAAGTGATCTCCCGTGCTTTCCGACTAAGACTGGTTCAACTACTGGATTTTTTGTCGTTTTTATGAGGCGCTTCAATGGTTTTGGCGTACACGCTGTTTGCCGCAAAACGCGTTTCCAATCTGGATTAAGGACGTGACTTCTTCTTTCCTGTTAAAATTGTTGTCATGTTTGAAGATCTCAATGGCCTCTCTGGTTAGTCTCGGATAATACCGTTGAGATTGGTGGAAAATGTCCACTTCATCGAAACGTATTTGGTGGCCGTCTAGAAGTGCGTGTTCCGCTACTGCTGATTTTTCTGTTTGTCCTAATCTGCAACTTCTTTTATGCTCAGGTGATCCTCGTGTTTACACTACGTTTTGTGGTGCCGATATATGCTCTGCCACAACTGCATGGAACCCTGTAGACTCCTGGTGCCGATAAAGGATCCCGTTTGTCCTTGGCCGATCTCAAAGTCTGTTGGATTGTTCGAGTTGGTTTAAAGACTGTTTTCACTCTGTGTTTCTCCAGTATCCTGCCGATCCTGTCCGTGACTCCATGTATGTATGGGAGGCAAGCCCAACCCTTACGCTCATCATGCGTATCTCTTTCCTCAGGACGACCTCCACTGTTTCTTGGTCGAATTGCTCTATTAAACTCGTTCTTGCTGTATCCATTCCAACCAAAGGCTCTTTCTAGGTGTTTCAATTCTCTTTCTAACTCATATGATTCGCAAATTCTTCTGGCTCTTTCGGTGAGGGTTTTAATGACTCCTCTCTTTTGACTGGGATGATGGTTTGATCCACTGTGCAGGTACCGGTCGGTATGTGTCGGTTTTCTGTACACCGTGTGGGCCAGCTTTCCGTTGGTTTTTCTGGTTACCAAGACATCTAAAAATAGCAGTCGCCCATCCTTCTCCACTTCCATAGTGAACTGTATTTTTGAGTTGATTGAGTTGAGGAGCCTCAGGAAGTCTTTAAGTTCAACCAAACCGTGGCCCCAAACAACGAAAGTGTCATGGGAGGCAAGAATCAAAGAGACAAAGAATCCAGTAGTTGAACCAGTCTTAGTCGGAAAGCACGGGAGATCACTTCGTCCACTGCCTCATCGCCTTTGATAATGTCCACCGCAGTTGTGGACGAAACGTCAGGAAGAAATTCCCATGGACCACGGCTTCAAAGCCCGAAAAACATTTCTATATGTGATTTGACCGGCCGTGAAAGCCTTCATAGTCTGATAAACCTGATCCTCCTAAAGTCCCCCAATTTTAATCTTTGCGATTTTGGTGTCTATTTATACCTCAAATAATTAGAGTTTTCTCTATTAATTACCTCAAATAATTACTCTATTCTCATAGCAAACGTCTTATCTGTTTTGGGCACGAATTTCGATACTCTAAAGATCCTTTTCACTAACTAACCCAAACTAACCCGAACTAACCCAAATGAACCCAAATTAACACAAACTAGCAAATCGAGACAAGAACATGTAATCTATAAAACTCAGAAGTTTTAAAGTTTGTTATTAAAAATTGCAGAAGTCGAACTTATCTCTAAAACACCGTGTCTTCTCTCCTTCTTTCAACAGCCCTTCGTAGTCCACTTCCAGTAGACATAGGCCTCCCCTGCCAGCTTCCATGCTTCTTTGTCTTGTGCTATCTGATGCCAAACTCTACCAACCATCTCTTTGACATCATCCAGCAACACTTCCCTCGTGCAGTCGTGGTCTCCAGTGTCTTATGCGTTTTGTCCACTTTGATTCATTCTGACGGGCGACATGTCCAACCCAGCTCTATTTTAACTGGGCTATGACATCCTCTGACTTTAGTTCTTTGTCTAGTTTCTGTGTTTGTAATATGGTCCCTAAGACTTAGTCCTAGCATCATTCGTTCGATGGCCCTTTAGTCATTATTAGTCATTAATTGAAGTCATAGCTGGGAGTATGCAGGTATTGAACACTTTCCTTTTCAAGTTGATTGGGATATTTTTATCCTTTAGTATGTGTGACAGGTTCAATACGCCTTGGTACGTCTATTTGTTATAATCCTTGTCACCAATTTGTATAGATGTGGAAGTAGACTTATCGGTCGGAAAACCCCTTTTTTGTGTTATAGAATCACCTGAACGTTCTCCCATATTTCTGGAATAATACCTTGCGTCAAGCATTTGTAGAGGAAGATTTTGATAGACTCAAAGGTTCCAGTTCCGCCCAGCTTCATCATTTCACTTGTAACACCATCATCTCCTGGTGCTCTCCTGTTCTTCATGTGTGATAGTGCTAATTGCATTTCTTCTGTGGTGATGTCGGGCAATTCTTCTGATCCAACGTTAAGAATTTTTCTGTTGTCTGCCTTTGGTGGTTTTGGAGAAATTCTCGGTAATATTTATTAGCTATTTTTTAGTGTCCTTTAATTGATGTATTCTGAGTCGTCCCTTTGTGATAATCGTCCTGAGGACTTTCATATTTTTATTGCTTTCAATAACTGCTTTTACTAGTTCTGTGTTGTAGTGTCTCAGATCATCTCTGGTGTCTTGTCTGTCTGGGTTTTGTAGATGTGGAACATGTCTTTTTCCTATCTGTTTTGATATCCGTTTTTATTTTCGTTTCCAGTTGGTCTATGTCCATCTGGTTTAATAGTTCTTTATTAGACAGCTTACTTTGAGGTCATTTTGACATGTTTGGATGTTTTCTTGAATTAATTTCTCTACTGGAAACCTTTGGATCTTGATTACCTTCTTGCGTTCTGATTTAGAATTGGTTTCAATTTTTGCTCTTTTTTCTTTGGTAATTTTGCCCAACGTATTTGCTATTGTCTGTTTTTACTCCCAACGTGGTATTAAAGTCGCCTATAATAAACTTGTAGTGCGTTTTCCGTTGCTGTAGCTGTTGAAATGTCCTCATAACTCTGTGCTATACTGACTTCATTTTGTAGACAAGATGTTTTATATTATTATCTATTAAGGTCGCTAATCCGCTTATGTGTGAATCCTCATCTTTGTTGTTTGTGATTTTAGCTCAGTACATGTTTCTTCACACAGTCTTGTTTGACTTAAACGTAGGATATTCCAGTTGATATGAGCTAATTCTTCTTCTTCCAGATCCTCTAGATGTTCGCTCAATCTCATTGTTCGCATATTATATGTAGCAATGTGAAGTTTGATCTTTGCTTCTTCTTCTTCTATTAGCGAATTTTTGCCTCCCCCAGAATCCTCGAAGGTGTCCTTCATGAAGGTGTGGGACTTGCCAGTTTTTGGGTCTCACCACCTGGAGTACACATCCATTTGTTTTTAAATTCGCCCTAGTTTGAATGGGGGTATATAGCCCCCTTCGGCTTGGAGAATGGCTATAGGACGGGATTAGTGGGGAAGTGTATGTGAAGTGACGGGAAGTTTGGTTTGGACATGGTTCTCTCCCGGGATGTTGATTGGGAGATGGCCAAGGCTCGCGAAAGCAGGGGCGCGTCCCTGAAGTAGAGCTATCCTTTACCGGGATCGTAATAGGGTCTCTACCCGCTACTCAAGTCTTTTTTCCTCGAAAATGAAAGTTACCACATACCCTGAAGTGGACACTTCCAGATAATTCCGATAATTTCGACAATTGCAAAAAAACATGTAAGAGGTCCGTCTTCAAACAAATCTACCTCTCTGAGGGATCCTGTTTGGCTCAGAGAAGCGATTTTAATTAGGAATTTTGTGAGGAAAAATGTGGATTTTTAGTATGAGACATTTCATGAACCATTTGAAGTTGATTTTTTCCCTACTGGGGAGTAAAAATGCAAATTTTCCAGCAGAGTGCATTGAAATGAAGCTAATCAGAAACCACTTTTTACACGTTCACACAAAACGCTTTTGGGTCTGAAACTGAAAAACCCTCACCAAATCTTTCATCGATGATTCGTAATAGAGGAACATAAGGAGGAAAATACATTTCGCTCGAAAAACGCCAAAACTGTTAGATGCAGACAATGAGAGCCTTAGTAGTTCATGACCTTAAGCCACATTGTTAGCGCGATTTGATCTAGTATCAAATCCATGCAGGTCTTTTCCTTGAAAATGTGAGGAAGAGAACCGCTTATGCAATATGCTAAATTATACAAGGAGCATCTAATAATTACGGTGCCCTCAGTCTGGAACTTCTGCTCCTCGTCATTAATTGTACATTGCTTGGAAGAAAAATGTTCCATCCACTCCATCCACAAAGGTATATTGAAAATCAATCAATATCTTTCACTGAGAGTCTTTGCCGAGCAAAATGAATCAGTTTTATGAGAACGCCCCCCTAGTTATGTATGAAGAATGTAATTACTACACTACCATGCCAAGAGTATGGTATAGTTTACATCATGAAAAATGGACTAAGAGAGTCTAGCAGATGCCTGGTAGTACAGGCTATGGTTACGCGGTCCGTCTGGAGGACACTGTATTGCATTATGTAAAGATAGTGAGTGCAAATTATAAGTTGGCATTAAGAACTTGTTATTATTGTTTGAATTTTATGTTGGAAAATTACCGGTTTTTCATCACGGTACTACTTGATATCTGATAGTGATCGGCAGCCTAAGAACACGATCTAGCAAAGATGAAAATTTCGGTTTAAATGAGCGCTCTTTTTTGCGCCAGCCACTTATGAGAGGACAATGTCGTGTGTTTGCAACGTACAAATTTGTTTGGAATTGGAGATCAGGTCTTCACGAGGAGCTACAGCTCGTTAACAAACACTTTTCAGAGCAAGTTACCTCTTTAAAGCAGAAAAGAGATGAATGATGATTCGCAGATAGAAATCTCGGGCGCTTAGTCTGACAACCTATAATTTAGGCCGGCCGGTGGAACAACGCCGTTTTTATTTTTTTTTCCGGCCTGGTCCCTTGTCAGATTCTTTTGATGGAGTTTTCACATCGACTAAATGAAATTCAGGAATGGTTGCAACCGAAAATCGAATGGAGTAGGAAGAATCGCGAGCTCAATAACGATCCAAACTCACTCTTGAGTTCCAACTTGATTCCCTGGTTAAAGGCGTAACTTTTGACAATTTTGAAAATTTTTCAATTGACTTAAAAAGATCACTGTAAATTTAGAGAATTTTTCTATTAGATTACATCGCCTTTGACTCATCTTTTACATTGTCCGTTTTCTAATAATAAAACAATCAAATTTAAACATTGAAATTTTTAATTTGTTGCCAAAGTTTTCTAGGATTATTTCGCATTTAATTGATTAAATATATGATTTCATTTTTTACTTTGTAGTTCTTTTAAACTTGTTTCTTTTCTAAATTGTTCACTTTCTTTCTTCTCTTCATGGAAACTTTGGTACTGAGCGAAAACTGGGTTTATCGATCAATAAGAGGTAAACGAAAAAAATATTAGTTTACTTGGACCAATGTTTCGACTAAATTTTAACCATCTTCAGGGCTTAAGAAGCTTACAACCTCTGGATATATTCTTGTGTCAGCATAAGTTTCCCACCAAATTTTCGTCTAAATTCCTCAAGTGAAACCTGAGTATTGAAATAAATATGAAACACTTCCTCTCAACAGCTTATATTTCATAGATAAAACTCCAGTTTTTCGCTGATTTCGAACGATAATCAAATAACTGTTCTGTTCAGTTCGCGATATATTCGAATATTTACATGTAAAGTCCGAGTAATTGTAACCTAAAGCAAACAATAAATTATCCGACTGTAAACACGATGTAGTTGTAACGTTCATCACAAGCCAACGAGATTTATGCTCAAGATAGATGTCATAAACAGCTGCAGAACGCTTAGAGTGTTTCCGGCGGCGGTATCAAATCATAGTCAATCATCATTCCATTTCCATCAAAATCTCATTGAGGAAAAACGTTGCCCTCATTTCCTCAAAAGAGGTGGAATTTCTAGAACAATTGAGTCCTTAAGCCGCACATTTGGGTGCAACGTTGAGGGTCTTCTGCAGGAAGAATTATGTTTATTTAGTTTCAAAAATAACGTAGGGTTTTATGTGATCATTTCCATCTTGCTTTCCAGTCTTTTCTCCATTGGTTCAATATTACATGGATAAGCAGTTGTTCAGGTTTCAACCTCGTTTAAAGTATCATGTGCGATAACGTTAACGTTTCTCCAGTAAATATGGATTTCTTGATTTATATTTCTCAGATTTTCTCACTTTTTTCTTATATTTTCAGCTTAAATATTTATATCATTCAGCGTGTTTCTTTGCTCTTTTGACTCAACTGGAACATATTTTCATACGGATTTCTGGGTTCGGATTGGCTTGAATAATTCGTTAAAGTTTATCTGGAAATGTAGCCTTTAACGCCAGAATCAGCTTATTTTTCATGCAAAATCCTAAGGAAAGAAATGTTATTTTTCGTTTATTGAATTTAATGTTTTTTTTTGGTCTCCAAACAGAATCCTTCAAAAGTTCTCCAATTGAATATAATTTTTCTATTAAAAATCAGACCCATTGAAAAAGAGCATTTCCCCCTTTGTTATTTTCGTCGAAAAATTGCAGTTTTAATATTTTTTGCAGCAAAACATATGTGAACTTTTTGCAGATTGCACTTTTCTGGTGACCGGAACGGAAACAAACTACATTATTTTACATATAGAAATGTTTCTCGGGTTTTGAAGCCGTGGTCTATGGGAATTTCTTCCTGACGTTTCGTCCACAACTGCGGTGGACATTATCAAAGGCGATGAGGCAGTGGGCGAAGTGATCTCCCGTGCTTTCCGACTAAGACTGGTTCAGCTACTGGATTCTTTGCCGTATTTATGCGGCCCGGCCGTCTGAGCTCATGCGTGAGGAGTGGGAGGCGCTTCAATGGTTTTGGCGCACACGCTGTTTGCCGCAAAACGCGTTTCCAATCTGGATTAAGGACCGCGACTTCTTCTTTCCTGTTAAATTTGTTGTCATCTTTGAAGATCTCAATGGCCTCTCTGGTTAGTCTCGGATAATACCGTTGAGATTGGTGGAAAATGTCCACTTCATCGAAACGTATTTGGTGGCCGTCTAGAAGTGCGTGTTCCGCTACTGCTGATTTTTCTGTTTGTCCTAATCTGCAACTTCTTTTATGCTCAGTGATCCTCGTGTTTACACTACGTTTTGTGGTGCCGATATATGCTCTGCCACAACTGCATGGAACCCTGTAGACTACTGGTGCCGATAAAGGATCCCGTTTGCCCTTGGCCGATCTCAAAGTCTGTTGGATTGTTCGAGTTGGTTTGAAGACTGTTTTCACTCTGTGTTTCTCCAGTATCGTGCCGATCCTGTCCGTGACTCCATGTATGTATGGGAGGCAAGCCCAACCCTTACGCTCATCATGCGTATCTGTTTCCTCAGGACGACCTCCACTGTTTCTTGGTCGAATTGCTCTATTAAACTCGTTCTTGCTGTATCCATTCCAACCAAAGGCTCTTTCTAGGTGTTTCAATTCTCTTTCTAACTCATATGGTTCGCAAATTCTTCTGGCTCTTTCGGTGAGGGTTTTAATGACTCCTCTCTTTTGACTGGGATGATGGTTTGATTCACTGTGCAGGTACCGGTCGGTATGTGTCGGTCTTCTGTACACCGTGTGGGCCAGATTTCCGTTGATTTTTCTGGTTACCAAGACATCTAAAAATGGCAGTCGTCCATCCTTCTCCACTTCCATAGTGAACTGTATTTTTGAGTTGATTGAGTTGAGGTGCCTCAGGAAGTCTTTAAGTTCAACCAAACCGTGGCCCCAAACAACGAAAGTGTCATCAACATATCGAAACCAACACTTAGGCCTCCTCGCGGCTGTGTCCAGAGCCTCCATCTCAAATTTCTCCATAAAGTAGTTGGCTATCACCGGACTAAGGGGGCTGCCCTTTGCTACTCCATCCGTCTGTTCATAGAATCCGTTTTTCCACTGAAAGTAGGTTGTGGTTAAGCAGTGTTCGAACAGTTTGGCGATGCCTGGTGGAAATTCTCTCTCAATAAGTTCCATTGCCTCTTTGATTGGTACCATTGTGAACAACGAAACAACATCAAAACTCACAAGGATTTCTCCGGGAGCTAATGACAAAGAGTGCAGCCTCTGCACAAAATGGGATGAGTCCTTTATAAAACTGTCGGTTTTTCCTATTTTGGGCTGTAAAATTCTTGTTAGATATTTTGCAATATGATAGGTCGGACTTCCAATAGCGCTCACAATGGGTCTCAATGGTACATCTGATTTATGAATCTTGGGCAGGCCGTAGGGCCTTGCTGGGAGTGCTTCTGATTTTCTGAGTTTGGCCAACTCCTTGGACGGAAATGTCATGTCCTTAATTAATTACATTATTTTAATCTGTGTTCAATTATTTTCGTGATATTTGTTTCACGTCTGTACAGTTTGCAGACTGGAGCTTCTTTTAAACCCAACAGTGTACTTAATTTTACTTCATGTATTTTGTCATAATATCTTAAAAAATCGATTCTTCTAGAAACATTTTTTAGCTCAATTTTTCTCTGAAAAATGTATCTGTACTTTATAATTTGGACAACGTAGGTGTTGGAACACTTTAAATAAAAATCCTTGTTACTTTCTGCCTTTAACGGTTTCGGTTATTTCTAATTTGACGGATATCCCCTATTAATATGGCCAGCTAACTGCTTTTACGAGACCGAAGCACTGCGTTTATCGACTTTTTCTAGTTCTTGTTTAGTAGATTAAACAAACATGAGGTTGGCTATAATTTCACCCGTTTAGTCCGCGAATGGCCAGTTTTTTTCTCATCCAATTTGGGTGGAATTTCGTTAAGGACTGTGATTTGAATCTTCCGAAGAACTCGCGGTTCAGCACGATCTTCCTTCTCACTGAAGAAAGTCAACGTATAAAACTGAAATCTAGTGATTAATTTTGCTATCTGAAATTGACACTATGCTTTGTAAGGAAACGGGGGCATATCAACTTACATTGCAGATGAGGTACGTCTGATGAATGAATGAAAGATGGTAAAAAAGCTAAAAAATCCGATCAATTGTCCGTGTCCTGAAAAGGTGTGTTTGAGCCACATTTCAATTTGTTATCTGTTCGTGATTGATAATTATTGAAGCAAACAATTGTCTTTCTGCATTAAAGTTATGGGAGAGCCCGAGTGAATATGCTGATTGGAATGAAATTTAAAACAAAGTTGCAGCTCTGGCAATATTAAATATTTCCAAGGCAGTAAAAAGTTGCAGCTGAAGTTATGCGAGCTATTCGAGCCGTTAATTTTGGCACGTCGCCGTATAAAAAGCATAAAACCGGCCAAACTTAGGCTTTTGTACTTGGAAAAAGGTAAAAAATGCGACCGAAAATTATAGATTCTGCAATCGTCGTCGTAAAGAAAGAAAGGGCATGCCGTTACCGAGTTACGACGAATTCCAATAAATTTTCGGCCGTTGCAAGTCGATTTTTTTTCGCATCAATACTTTTTCTATAACGTTGGAGCGCTCGGTTTACGAATTTTCGACGAGAGTTCAAGTTTTTGTTGTCGAGCACCGTCTTTTTATTATTTCGACGGAGAAGGAAGTGGCAGGATAATGGCCGCGTTTCTTCAAAAATGTCGGTAAATTTTCAGATTAATTCGAGAAATATTCGATAAATGGAATTTTTATTCTGTATTTGGTAGGCAGTACCAACTTGCTCAATATAGAAGCGAGGCAGTTTGCATTTTAAGTGTGGTCATTATGAGGGTGAACGTACTGGCGTACTCGTAAATACACTAAGCGTTGGCGTTTAGGCGAATATTAATATTCTTGTAGTGCCAAATCAAAACATTAACTGCAACTATGCACACGAAAACACCTTTGACCAACCCTGCATCAACGATGCAACCAGTTTTGGCTTAAAAGTGCATTTTTTCAGCATTTATCGCACATAAATCTGGGTGGTAAAGTTGCAATCGCGTCGGATCTGGTGCTGCTTACCAGATTTTTCTTTATCTGTCCTAGACTTACCTAGTTTCTATGGTAAATGAGGACGATAGCCCAATCAACGACTCCTTCTATTAAAGTGCTATTATGTCCATTAATTGGGTCACCAGAATTGCTGTTTTTTTCCCGAAAGCCATTTCCTGGCATAGACATTTCACTTTTCTCTAAATTATTTTCTTTATTGCCCGAGCCCAGTTCAGGCCAAAAAAAAAAATCCCGGAACAAATTGCTTGCTAAATCTAGGCTAATTTCATTCTAAATTCCCAACCAAACGATAAAATCCCAATATTAAAAGGCCAGAAAAAGTTGATTCAATTCCAAATTTGCTTCACGGTTTTTGCGATATTGATAGATAAACATGACGCCATTCAGGAGTCACTTTCGTTTTTATGCGATTAGAGAGCCGATTATCGTTTGCATAACAACAAAAAGTTAATAAAGTTTGTCTTGTTTGGAATTATGAACTGATTGGTTTAGCGATTTATGAAACAATTCGTATATCCGGTCTAGAACAGACTAAAAAGGCCGCTTAATCGTTCCAAGAATGAAACAAAAATGGTTTCCTTTCTCTCCGTTCATCTACCGTCCAAACACCAGCAATGTGGGTCCTCCTATAGGCCCAATCAATCTGAAGAGTTTTAACTTAATAAACGGTAAATGAAATTTATTACTGTGTGTATTGGATGACTTGTGGATTTTTTCTTTATGCTCGCACGCACTTACATGTCGACTTCAATGGGATCGATAAATACATTAACTAGTTTAAAGTGCTATTTACATGCTGATTAAGGACCAAGCTACCGGGTCGTGTATCGGAGGAAGACGACGGGGCTTTTTATGAGCACCGTCCAAATTAAAACTAAGTTGGGGCGTTTTTCTTCCGAAGTTGTATGAGTTAACGGTTTTTTGTGAGCGTCATTCAATAACTAAAGAGTAAAAACTTACAGGGCTGTAGATGACTGCTTTTGGTTTAGATATATTTGCAGGTATGGCACAAAGTTGCGAATTATTGCTCTGGTTCTTCACATGAGGTGGACCGCCTTGTTGGGAACAAGTTGGTACCCTAGACACTTTACTTTCTTCAGTAGAGCCTTATGTGCAATTATCCTTGCCCGTTGAGACGCATTGCAGGCCGCCTCGCCAGCATATATCACTAATTAAATACCAATAGTTACCTTGACATTCCGATAAAAAACTATTTAAGTGCAAATTAAGGTAGCCAGGGTCTGCTTCGATCTTTACGGCCGTTTTATTCGAAAACAAAACGGCATCGAACAAATGCCTCTACGAACATAACATGGTGCACATTCCGGGACTGGCGCGCGACATTTTTCTGTATTTTATAAAATGTCGCGGTGGCATTTTAAAATCTAGCGAAGGTGATTGTGTGCAAATGAGAAGCGAGAAACCCAACTTAAGGAAATCCATAAAATGCTAAAAGACTTCGGCGGCCGGATTCTGAAATGTTCGTAATTAAAAGTGGTCTGACTATTTTTAGTTAGGCGGCGACCGATATCCAGTCCACTAAGTAGAATCAAAACATTACCCGATCTTCCCTATATAGTAGTATAAATGGACAGGATGCCTGAGGTATCCGATACAATACGCACCACCGTAAAATCCGGACCAGAACGTGAAGAATCATGTGTACTACTTGGTTTACCCGGAGATAGTCCGAATTCTGTGCCATTAACATGTTGTTTCGAGCTTTATCCATCATTCGCAGCTTATTAATGGAAGCATATGCACACTGTTAGAGTTCGACTTGGAAAGTTCCTTCTAAACAGTTTTATGTGGCCTTTTTACCGAAATAACATATGTGGCACGTTTCTGGGACATCTGCCAGTTCTTAACCCAGTTTCATTTCTTTTCCCGTGCACTTCGATAGAACCCCGGACGAGTTTTCTAGTACATTTTCAATCGGTGCCCGATTTTTAACTAAAAGTGAACTCCAGATAGAATGGAGGAGCCCTTTGTTATCTTGAAAACGTATTTATTTTTATACTAAAGCGGACAAGGATGTTTAGAAATATGCTATTGGATGCTGAACGTTGAGGTATACGGTAGTGGGCAAAGGCACATCCTCTTACATAATGCCTCCTCTAGACCTAACGAGCCGAGCCCGAGCCGAGCCTGATCGGCGGTAAATTCCTTTGATTTTTCGTCAAAACACCGTCAGAAAATCGATCGTCTGTCGGTGTTTTGAGCAACTATCAAAGGAATTTTTCCGCGGCTCAGGCTCGGGTTGGGCTCGGCTCGTCAGGCCTGGACGCACCATAAGACTGCACACAACTCTAGGCTGGAAAAGAAAGCGTTCATGTAAGCCTCAAAATAAATTCCAGCATCAATTCTTCAATATAAAGATACACTTTTAAATTACATTAATATTCTGCAAACTTTCCTTGAATTTCCAGAAAATTTGCACAGTGTACGATAAATGCGATGGGTTTTGGACAAAACCGGACAAATCGGACAGTTTGGAACGGTTTTCGCATTAAAATCAGTGTCGTGCCCGAAGGTCTCGGCACAACAAGTACATTAGACACTTCTAGATATCGAATCGAATTTAAGGTTGTCGATGTTGTGCCGAGCCTTTTGGCCACGACACGTACGAGAACAAAACACGCCAAATCGGACAGTTTGGAAGGTTTTTTTGTAGTAAAGTCAGTAGTTTTTTGTAGTAAAGCATTTGATTCTAACGTATATCAAAATTGTGCCGAGCCCTTTGGGCACGACACTGGGACGAGAGCAAAAAACGCCAAATCCGACAGTTTGGAATGCTTTTTTGTAGTAAAATCAGTGTGGTGCCCGAAAGGTTCGGCAAAACACACGCATTTGACTCTAATGTATGTCCAAGTTGCCCCTAATTTGGATGTACCCGACGGGCTAGGCAAAACAAACCCATTTGACTCTCATGTATGTCAAAGTTGTGCCGAGCCCTTCGGGCACGACACTGGGACGAGAACAAAAATCCAAATCAGACAGTTTGGAAGGTTTTTTTGTAGTAAAGTCAGTAGTTTTTTGTAGTAAAGCATTTGATTCTAACGTATTTCAAAATTGTGCTGAGCCCTTCGGGCACGACACTGGTACGAGAACAAAAAACACCAAATTCGACAGTTGGGAAGGTTTTTTTTGTAGTAAAATCAGGCACAACAAATCCATTTGACTCTAATGTATGTCAAAGTTGCCCCTAATTTGGAAGTGCCCGACGGACTCGACAAAACAAACCCATTTCACTCTCATGTATGTCAAAGTTGTGCCGAGCCCTTCGGGCACGACACTGGTACGAGAGCAAAAAACGCCACATCCGACAGCTTGGAATGTTTTTTTGTAGTAAAATCAGTGTGGTGCCCGAAAGGCTCGGCAATACAAACGCATTTGACTCTAATGTATGTCCAAGTTGCCCCTAATTTGGATGTACCCGACGGGCTCGGCAAAACAAACCCATTTGACTCTCATGTATGTCAAAGTTGTGCCGAGCCCTTCGGGCACGACACTGGGACGAGAACAAAAATCCAAATCAGACAGTTTGGAAGGTTTTTTGTAGTAAAGTCAGTAGTTTTTTGTAGTAAAGCATTTGATTCTAACGTATTTCAAAATTGTGCTGAGCCCTTCGGGCACGACACTGGTACGAGAACAAAAACCGGTAAATCGGGCAGTTTGGAAGGATTTTTGCATTAAAATCAGTGACGTGTCCGAAGGGCTCGGCACAACAAACGCATTTTACTCTAAAGGTTGTCAATGTGGTGCCGAGCCCTTCGGGCACGACATTGGTACGAGAACAAAAAGCGACAAATCGGACAATTTGGAAGGATTTTCGCATTAAATTCAGTGTCGTGCCCGAAGGGCTCGGCACAACAAACTCATTCAACTTTTACCGACACCGACAAATTAGACAGTTTGGGAGGGATTTTGCATTAAAATCAGTGGTGTGCCCGAAACACTCGGCACAACAAACGCATTTGACTCTAAAGGTTGTCAATGTTGTGCCGATGCAAAAATCCTTCCAAACTGTCCGATTTGTCGCTTTTTGTTCTCGTACCAGTGTCGTGCCCGACGGGCTCGGCACAACATTGACAACCTTTAGAGTCAAATGCGTTTGCCGTGCCGAGCCCCTCGGGATCAGTGTCGTGTCCGAAGGGTTTGGTGCAACAAACACATACGAGTTCAATGAATATCCAAGTAGATTTCGGCATTCAGAAGTGTTTAATGTACTTGTTGTGCCGAGCCCTTCGGGCACGACATTGATTTTTATGCAAATAAATGTTCCGAACTGTTTGATTTGTCGGTTTTTGTTCTCCTACCAGTGTCGTGCCCGGAGGGCTCGGCACAACATTGACAAGCTTTAGAGTCAAATGCGTTTGTTGTGTTGAGCCCTTCGGGCACGACATTGATTTTTATGCAAATATTGTTATAATTCGACATCGTTTTCTCCACTTACGTTAAACAACAACGTACGCAAAATGTATACACCGTGTGTGTATTTGCTTTTACCGGGCACAATAAATTTTGCATGTTCCGTGAACTTTGACCATCAAGTGCTTGTGACTGCATGAAAATTGGATATTTGTGTGCGTGAATCGAATTAAGCCGTCAATAAAATTAATCTCTCAAAGCCAATTTTACTGATCCACGATACGGATCGTAAAGACTTGGATTTTACGAATGGGTTTAGCGCGAGTAAGCCTGTTCATGGCACTGAATACAAATTTCTTATTTGCCCGTCGCGTCTACCATATAAAATAGTTCATTTTCTGTCGTTTTATATCTTTTATATTGTTAGTTTCGTCGGCGGTTTATAGCCGATAGATCAATTCTGTCATCCCGATTCGATTTGGCATAAACTTTTTCCTGCAATTGTTATAGAGGGATTGTTACATATGGAGAAAGAACTTTTTTGACCGATGGATGAATATGGTAAGAAAAAACAGGAAATCAGCTTAAACAAGGGTCGATTTTTAGGGAATTATTGTTCAAAAAGGAAAATAAATGAGAAAACACAGACACCATCAGCAACATTGTCGCCGCTAAAACGCTTAAGACATCTTTCATCAAGAACTTAATAAATTTAGTGGACTTTGCCGCTTGTTGCTTTCGCATCATACTTCATCGATAGGCCACGAAGAACTGGTCCTGTTTCAACACGTATTGGTAAAGTGCATTTTATGAAATCTGGTTTAAACAGCCGGTTGGTTCCGTGTGTTCTTAAAGCTAGCGTGTTCCAAATCGAGCAGCATTGGTAAAACTCACTCATAAGTTAGTACCGGTAAAACATTACTTAACAGTTAGCGAGAGGTCGTGCCTTCGGATTTTTGTATTCAGAAAATACCCTATTTGTATCTATATATTGATCAGAAGACCATAAACTATCGCCCGTCGAACAGTGTAAAGAGGTTGCACGTCCGTGTCAATTAATAGAAAGTATGGTTTAGTGGTTTTCGTAGCTGCGAGATCTCGGCAGGATGATAAATTAAAGGTTCAGAGCCTTGTATCAATTGTTTCGGAATCCTCCCAAGTTGCAGCCGAACAAACGGCCTTACCTGTGTAAATAATACGTACATATTCCTAATTAGTTCACAGCACAGCGCTTTTGATTGCTGTTTGCGTACCTTTTTACACATCGGGCACATTCCAACTAACGACAATATTTCTCATTTTAACGAACAATATGTCTTAATACGTCATCCACATAACAAACATTTTTTTTCTGTTTGCTTCTCACTCGAAACTGAGTAAAATCGACATAGGTATTTCAACAGTGTTAAGTGGTTGCCTTTGAGACAGGCTCCGAGACTATTTTACATTTTATTTACATTTAAAAGTCGGATCGAGCAACCTCGAAAATAAAAACGTGTAAAAATACGAAGCCGCCTTCCAGGCATTTTAATTTTTGGTACCTAAATATACGGTTTTTGAGACGGTCGATAGACATGTGCGCTTATCGATATCTATCCAAATAACTTAAGGTCAATTGCCATCTTTTCTCCATGGATCTGCACTTTAACGGCCCGCTGGGGAACGGAAATCACATGAAAATGTCGTTTTAGTTTAAATTTGTTGTTTATTAAGATTTCTTCATTCTGCATGACAGAGTTGTGCAAACTCAAAAATCGGGAAAACTGTCGTTTCGCACAGGAAATCCTCACTTGAACGGTTTTCTAAACCCTATGCCATGTTTGGAAACGCAATCTTTAAAGCAGTCGTTTTCCAAACATGGTTTATGATAAGAAGACTGTTTGAGTGCTATTTCCCAAATCAGACTCAGTTTGGAGGATTTAGAAAAAATTTCAGTTTGCAGATCGCTCCTCCCTCATTTGTAAACCATCATCAGCTTCAAAAGTGTTTTCTACGGTTATTTGACCATTAAATATTGACATATACAATTACAACTTACCAGACAAAAATCAAATCGACAGATCGGCATGCATATTACAATACGCAGACGACACGGCACTTATTGTACATGACAAAACTACTGAGAGAGCAGCTCGAAGACTCCAAACACTAACAAACAACACAATGACATGGTTTTATAAATGGAGACTAACATCAAACGCGTCGAAAAACCAACTTCTGCTCACAAACCACAGGCTCAACGCTGACTCCCCTACAATAACTGCCGACGGACAAACGACACAACCAAAAAACGACGTAAAATACCTTGGAATCACAATTGACCTACAAACTTAAATTCACTAAACACATACGAAACATCAAGGCAGAAACAATAAGGAGAACAAAACACTTCCGATCACTAACCTACAAAGACAGAGGAATTAGCACAAACACCGCCACCAAAATATATAAAGCTATTTGTATACCCTTGCTAGACTATGGACATATACTCATGACCAACGGAACAGAAAGGACAAAACGTTATACACAACAACAGAACAAATTGCACTAAGACTAATAACACGAATAAGACACCCCCAAAACCCACTACACAACCCCTCCACCCAACTACTATACGAACGCACAAACATGACAAAGATTTCGGAAAGACTCATGCATCTACAGACAAAATGGACAAACAACCCCTGCAACTGGACCATACTGAATCCCCTTTGTCTTACAAGACCAACCAGACAATCCCGCTTCCGTTGCCCTACATCAACGCTACTCGAACACTTACAAACGCAACTGACTACTGGACAATAAAATAATTTTTTCTTGTCATTAGAATTGGAAAGTTTATTTAATAAGATTATTAACCTAGAATAAGAGAATTTTCATCTTTGTTTAGATTAAAACTACATTTATTAAACAAGGGCAGAAAGACCGATAGGTCGATAGCCTTTTTTTTCAGAAATAAAGATGTTTACTGCTACTACTACTTGACCATTAAACCACTTTTTCGGCAGCACATTTGGTTGCAATATCCCAAGATACAAATTTTGGATTCCTTAAGAACATTTTTTGCAAACATTTCCTGATACAGCAGAACGCTTTTAATGTTCAGGAGGCTGGAATTTTTTTTCTTCGGGCACTTTCTCCCTTCGGGTGAAACTCTTTTCTAGAGCTTCTAAAAAGTGTGCACAAAAAGGAATTGGACTTTTCAAATCGATTTATCAGTTTCCCATTGATTTCATGTGGAGAAAAACGTGTTAATTTGTTTATCCTGCTAAAAACCGGTCTAAATTTCGGGTTTTCATTTTATTTTGAGCTGCTGAATCGAATAGTACCATCAGTTTATCGTCAAAAAATAGTTATAAGCAAAATTCCTCGGTAAACTCGAAAAATGAGTGAAAAAAAGACCATAAATTGGCCTGTAACCTGTGTTTTGAGCTGATGAATCCAGTGGTGCGCTTATTTTTTGACTGCGTATTTATGATTTCTTATTTCGGCTTTTACGAACAATTTTTCCCCATTGAGAAGACATTTCTTGCTACGTCCAGGGAGTTCCCAAAATTACAACCGACTTGCAACAATCTGAATGGCTTTTTATTGGTTTCTTCTTCATTCGATTTTTATTTTTGTTAATATTTTCTTTGGTTCATTTTTTTTTAAATCCATAATTTTAAAATTTAGAATGGACCATTGTCCACTCTGGACATTTCCTGTAATATTTCAAAAGTTCATTGTCATCTTTTTTTCTAATTAATTGTCTAGTCTAATTAATTGTGCAAGACAAACGCCGATTATCAGGAAGATTTTTTTCTTCAGTTCTTTAGTTCGTGTCGTTCGATTTTCGTTAATCTTCTTCGATTTCGACTTGGAAGCGCAGCAGTTTTTGGAAGTTTTTCTTTTCGTAAGCGGCTGTTATGTACGTTTGCTTTATGATTTTTTACAAGGGTTATATTCATGTGTATTTTCCCCATTCAGAAGCCATTCCTTGCTCAAAATCACTAGAGATTCGCATTAAACTCAATTTTTTTCTGTTACACTTTGAATTACAATTTTTAAATTATAAATAGATTCGTATTGTCCACCTTTGCCATTTTTTGTGGTATCTCAAGAGTTCATTAGCTTCTTCCTGTCTTATTTTTTCAAACGTCGATTTTCAGGAAGATTTTTCCTAAGAACAGTTTGCTCCCTTCGCTTCCCATTAGATTTTCCTTAATTTTGTCCTGCAAACGAACTGATTTTGATTCGGTCAAAAATAAATTTTATTCAATCGGATTATTTCTTGACCACAAACAACGATAGTAGTAGTAAACATCTTTATTTCTAAAAAAGGCTATCGACCTATCGGTCTTTCTGCCCTTGTTTAATACATGTAGTCTTAATCTAAACAAAAAACAAAGATGAAAATTCTCTTATTCTAGGTTAATAGTCTTATTAAATAAACTTTCCAATTCTAATGACAAGAAAAAATTATTTTATTGTCCAGTAGTCAGTTGCGTTTGTAAGTGTTCGAGTAGCGTTGATGTAGGGCAACGGAAGCGGGATTGTCTGGTTGGTCTTGTAAGACAAAGGGGATTCAGTATGGTCCAGTTGTAGGGGTTGTTTGTCCATTTTGTCTGTAGATGTATGAGTCTTTCCGAAATCTTTGTCATGTTTGTGCGTTCGTATAGTAGTTGGGTGGAGGGGTTGTGCAGTGGGTTTTGGGGGTGTCTGATTCGTGTTATTAGTCTTAGTGCAATTTGTTCTGTTGTTTGTATATAACGTTTTGTCCTTTCTGTTCCGTTGGTCATGAGTATATGTCCATAGTCTAGCAAGGGTCTACAAATAGCTTTTATATATTTTGGTGGCGGTGTTTGTGCTAATTCCTCTGTCTTTGTAGGTTAGTGATCGGAAGTGTTTTGTTCTCTTTATTGTTTCTGCCCTGATGTTTCGTATGTGTTTAGTGAATTTCAGTTTGTGGTCAATTGTGATTCCAAGGTATTTTACGTCGTTTTTTGGTTGTGTCGTTTGGCCGTCTGCAGTTATTGTAGGGGAGTCAGCGTTGAGTCTGTGGTTTGTGAGCAGAAGTTGGTTTTTTGACGCGTTTGGTGTTAGTCTCCATTTATAAAACCATGTCATTGTGTTGTTTGTTAGTGTTTGGAGTCTTTGAGCTGCTCTCTCAGTAGTTTTGTCATGTACAATAAGTGCCGTGTCGTCTGCGTATTGTAATATGTATGCCGATCTGTCGATTTGATTTTTGTCTGGTAAGTTGTAATTGTTTATGTCATGGCAGTCAAACAACGATATTGTTCTAAGTGTGTGCTTTCTTATGTGCTTTTTACGGGCGACTTGAACGTTTTCCGATAATTTTTCCAAAGTTCTTCTGCTCTTTTCTTGTTCTTTGTTGATCTTGTTGAAGATGAAAAATTTAACACGTTTTTCCTATATAAAATGGGACACTTGAGGTGCTTTGAGGCACGTGGTAAATCGATTTGAAAAGTCCAATTCCTTTTTGCGCAGAGCCTCTAGAAGAGATTTTCACCCGGAGAGAAAGTCCTGAAGAAAAAAAAAGGTTTTTGGCTTCCACTGACCATAAAGTGTGTTCTCTATTAAGGGTGGATTGAGATCAAAAGCATCGGTTGTCAGCGCTGGGAAGAAAAACACTTTTGAAGGCGTGACCAGATGATTGACTAAGGACACGCCTTGTTAAATACATCTTTCGTTTGTCCTAATTCTCGCCCTGCCACCCGAATATGTTTCAATCAAAGACAGGCGATCAGCAATTTTCCCCATCAAAATGGTGTCAACAGTATTTTTTCCAGTGTTCAAAACGCTTCAATCACATTTCTTTAGCACAATCGAATTTCGTCTCATTTTCGACTTGCGATAATTATTGAATATATAATAAATTAACACTATATAATGAAGAACTGAAACCAAAGGATAAATTTGCTGGGCAACGTTTAACAAGAAAAAAGGTCGAAGAATTGTTAGACTAGCAATTGATAAATCTGAAAATTTTTCATCAACTTTTAATATTTCTATAGATCCTCCTCCGGAGGATCTAGGACCGGAACTACAGAGGCACAGAGGAAATTAGATCAAATATGGTTGACTATATTAAAAAAATTTTTTTACATATAATGAATGGCCCAGATGCATTCAATACAGCTTATATTTGCAGAAACCAACGCACAAATTATCGGTGTGGCTCAACAGGAATTTAGAGCGACTACAAGTTTTGTTAGAGGCTGTAGCCTGAACTCGAAAATGCAGAGACTTTAACTTAAATTGAACTGGGAAAAAAACCAGAAGATCTTCAATATTCTAGACCAAGCGATGATGACAAAAACCTCTGCATGATTTCAAACCAGTTCTGTAATCAGACGGCATGCACGCGACTTGTTGAAGAAACATACCATGTGAAGATATTACGTGATAGAAACATACCAATTGTGTACTTTCGCCTGGGATATTTCTGTGCATGCGAATATTTTCAAGGAACAGCACAGGGCTCTCAGGATTAATAACAGTAGGTACAGGCAAACTGGCGTGCAGAAGAAGAGGATCGGAACATTGATCCATTCGAAGAATATTCTTGTGGTCATGAAGAATAAAATATCTAGTATCCAGACAACATGGGGAAATAACAGAAAATGCATGAGTTGTTGGAAATCTTCTGCATTTTAGTTTGTTTCAGCTTTATCAATTCGCCTGTCATCAATCAAAGCAATTGAAACTGTTACGTTGAGAATAATAATTAAGGACATTTTATCGATATAATTGTTCATTCCTACACCGTAGCAGAGAGGAGACAGGCTTTTTAACTGGATCCAATAAATTTTTAAATAAAACCCCTATTGCATGTGGATTGAACCTTTTTCACGAAACACCTACGTTGCGAGAATTCCTACGTTTGTAAAAGGTACAGGCGGAGAACATAGAAGACTTTTTTAACCGATCATGTTTTATGTATTTCGTGTATCCCGTGTTAGGTGACAAAGAAAACTAGTTACATTTTTTAATGTCTTTGTGTGCGGACGTGAGTTGTGGAACATCGATGCTTTCAGGTTTTTTCTTCGGACTTTTTTCCTTCAGATTTCTTTGGCTGGAAAATCTACTAGAGCGTCGGAGACTTTGGTCAATTTTCCCATTAACTGTTTCTATTAAAATTTGAAGCAGAAGTTGTGCGAGGACACGCAAGAACTGGAATTCGGATTTTCAATCAACTAGTTTGAATAGGTATTATTTGGATGTTTTGTACGTGCTTTGCGCGCGATTGGGCTTTTTAAATGCCTGTATTTCATACCATCGTAAAGCTGGCTCGTGTAAAGGCATTGGATGGAACTGCTAATTGATTGTGAGAACCTTCATTTATTGTTTACGACCACGTCCAAGTGCAAAACATTCAATTATAAAATGTCTAAAACATAATAGCAATAAATAAAAACAATCAGGGATTTCTTGAGATATTTCGACTAATTAAACTAGTTGTCGCCATGCTATGCCTCTTAGAGCTGATGAAGAACGGATATGTTGCCTTAGAAGACGATTAGAAATATGCAAATTGAAAATTGGTATTTGACTGTGTAAATCATCTGGTAGATAGCGAGAAATGTATTCGAGTTTTTTTTCAAGTTCCGCAATCAAATATCACTCACAAAAGTTATTAATGATACCATCATTTGCCCGAATAAAACAACTATGTTTCAATATTTTCCATTTGGCTGATCGAGTTCAATAAATATGTCGGCGAGTATTATAAAAACATTCCTGTTATTTTATTTAGATATCTCGCATGTTATTAGGTGGATGTCGAAATTGTGTCGGATTAAACGGTTCTTCGTTCTTTGCGTCGTTAGTGAAAGAAATTATTATAAAACCCGACAAGATATGTCGGATTTTCGGCTTTTTTCGACCTAATCCTTTTAGTTCCCAGTTGTTGATTTTGACGGATTTTTTTCCCGCTAACTGTAAATTGACTTATAAATCTCATCCGCCTCGGAGCAATATTTTTGGTTACACGACCAAGGACGATTCATTCAGCGGAAACGCGCTTTTTACACAGCGAATATTAAATAGTATTTGATTAGAAACTACACTTAGAGTCACTCTCAATATAAACTTAATACTCAGTTTATATACAGGGTGATTCAAAAGTGGCGTCATTCCTCTGGGGGTGTTGTGGGAGGACAGGAAAAATAGTAAAAAAAATTAATTCTTACCAAAAACTGAGATATTTGCCAAAAACTAGATCAGAATTCCGGCAACGATGCTTTTCAAGGTAATCTGCCTAATTAACATTACGTAAATACCTGTTACTTCTTAATTATTGAAAATTGTAGTAACCATGGATAAACACAAAACAAAGAAAGAGAAAGCAATAGAAATATTTTGAGGTTAGGATAACGCTGTCAATTTGCCGTCAGTGCTGCCATCCTTTTTGGGGCAGATGAGTGATATACCTAAACTCGCCTCACATGTAAACAAACATCTCCTGCGTAAGGTTATGTATCAATGATTAATATTAATCAAATAAAATACAATTAAGTTGTTAAATCACAAGAGGTTGACGAAGTTCTGCCCGTTTAACTCCAGACATGTTTGTTCCCCAATCACTTTATTGTGCACTCTTCGCCGCAGTCTGGGATCACCTTTTGATCAGCTTCTCGTATTCGGTTAATTAACTCCTGCTCAATTTGTAACGGTGTTCGGAAGATCAGAGATTTAATGTGTCCTTGTGTCCTGTGTATCTTACATACATGGTAGGAATGTGACCCTTCCTCTGGGGAGTTATCGGGACAATTATCCGGTGCCTGGGAGAGTGTTAGTGGTTGTGCGATGCTCCGAGCACTCCTGGAAAGCTCTGCAGCAATTATCTCCAATACCTGTGCCTCTGTGTCTGGAACCCGAGCACCTCTAGATCGTCCACAATCTGCGTCAATTCCTGGAGCCAATCGTCCAGTGTCTCTAGCCCTTTGCTGGTGTAAGGTCTTTGCTGTGTAAAACATCATTGCCGCTTTGACTTTTCATCAAAAAATTGTAGAAAGGGTCTTTTTTATATCAAAAATTTTCGTAATTTGAAGCAAAAATCGTAACTTTTCTTTTCGAATGGTTAGGTATTCCAAAAGGCTACCAAGCAAACATGGGACTATTTTAAAATATACGTTAACTAACAAAGTTGAAATATCGAATTTTCAACATAATATCTTCTAGAAATTTTCGAAAAATTTTTTTTTCTATATCTTTCTCGTACTCTCCAAGTGAGCCCCTATAAACCCCTTACAAGGAATGACGCCACTTTTGAATCACCCTGTATACAGGGTGGGTCAACGAAAAGGTTGCACCCCTATTTATGACTCTCCTGGTAGATTTAGAAAAAAAACGCTCGAACACGTAACTTTGATTTTAAGGGCACATCTTGCTAAATATCATTGCATTATACAGGGTGTTTCATAAACAAGATACTACGTCACACTTTTGATTTTGAAATGGAAACCTACTAGTTTTTGTTAAATTTGGTATAGCATGTCCTATACCCATCTTCAACCGTTTACCGCACTGGTACGTCCGTTTGCTACCGAGGTTAAAGCGCGACTCTACTCAGTTTAGTAGTAGTAGAAAACATCTTTATTTCTAACAAAGGCTATCGACCTATCGGTCTTTCTGCCCTTGTTTAATACATGTAGTATTAATCTAAATAAAAAACAAATATGAAAATTCTCTTATTCTAGGTTAACAATCTTATTAAATAAACTTTCCAATTCTAATGCCAAGAAAAATTTATTTCATTGTCCAGTAGTCAGTTGCGTAGGGAAACGGAAGCGGGATTGTCTGGTTGGTCTTGTAAGACAAAGGGGATTCAGTATGGTCCAGTTGTAGGGGTTGTTTGTCCATTTTGTCTGTAGATGTATGAGTCTTTCCGAAATCTTTGTCATGTTTGTGCGTTCGTATAGTAGTTGGGTGGAGGGGTTGTGTAGTGGGTTTTGGGGGTGTCTTATTCGTGTTATTAGTCTTAGTGCAATTTGTTCTGTTGTTTGTATATAATTTTTTGTCCTTTCTGTTCCGTTGGTCATGAGTATATGTCCATAGTCTAGCAAGGGTCTACAAATAGCTTTATATATTTTGGTGGCGGTGTTTGTGCTAATTCCTCTGTCTTTGTAGGTTAGTGATCGGAAGTGTTTTGTTCTCTTTATTGTTTCTGTCCTGATGTTTCGTATGTGTTTAGTGAATTTAAGTTTGTAGTCAATTGTGATTCCAAGGTATTTTACGTCGTTTTTTGGTTGTGTCGTTTGGCCGTCTGCAGTTATTGTAGGGGAGTCAGCGTTGAGTCTGTGGTTTGTGAGCAGAAGTTGGTTTTTTGACGCGTTTAGTGTTAGTCTCCATTTATAAAACCATGTCATTGTGTTGTTTGTTAGTGTTTGGAGTCTTTGAGCTGCTTTCTCAGTAGTTTTGTCATGTACAATAAGTGCCGTGTCGTCTGCGTATTGTATTATGTATGCCGATCTGTCGATTTGATTTTTGTCTGGTAAGTTGTAATTGTATGGTTGTATGGTAAGTGTTGTGTTAGGTGGGTAGCTTGTATATTGTTTGGTACTCAGTTTATTATATCAATTTTATATAATTTATGTCTTGCCCCGAAATAAAAAAATACAATCGCTACTTCAATCTAAAAATTTGCTATCAAACTGTACGATTATTTTGCTTGTAGCGTATTTATTTGCTATTTCCACCACACATTCTGCTTCTCAAATAATGTTCCATTGAGAGCCTTCGAATCCAAATCACTGAAAGCTTCACTCACACAGAATAGAGCTCACTCTATCATAAATGGAAAGTTTCATTCTCCTACTACCCACTGAAATTATTATTATCCATTAATGGAAAACATAATGTGAGCAACATTTATCAAATTGCGTTTTGAGGCAATTAATACATGAAATAATCAGGTTTCTCATTATTATTTTAAATTGTTTTCACTGTTGGCTCCGATAAATTAGTTCGACTTTAAACAAGCCGTAAAATTCATTCGACTTACGAAGTTTTATACTGAATGTGTCCAATAAAGAAAATGTTGATTTGTGTGTGGGATAAGACGAAAAAGGATTTACGTAACGGCACTCTCGCATGTGACACATTTTTAAAGATTATGTTAATTTAATCTATGCATAGAAGAAGAAGAGAAGATGGTTTGACCGCAAAAAATGCATTTTCTGTTTAAATCAGGATTTGTTTTGCCACGCTCTCATTCATAATAGATTAACAATGCAACTAATTTACAAATCTTCAAAGAAGAAAGTGATTAAGTTTCTAGTTAAATTTTGAAGACAAATAACCGCCAGTCTCAACCGCGTTATGTTAACAAGATACTTGGGTCCGGCGATAATTTGTAATAAACTTGGTATTTGATTAATAAATGTTATAAAATTCTCTGTTAATGGCAGTTTTATTTACCATCAATTTGTATTCGAAACCGGCTTTTTCCGAATCCATGAGCGGTGATCGATGCAGACACTTGAAATAAACACGGATGTTATAAGCGCGTTGAGAAACATGATTCTTATTGGAGATTCATTTAAGTTGCATATGGACCAGCAAGCAGATGAAACCATATTAAGAATCCAGTCCACAAGCGTTTTTTTTTTTAAATTTGGAACTGAGAACCGACTGCAAACAATTCGAGACATTCCAGCTTGAAACCTCGGCAATTTTTTCGCTAATTCGTTATTTATAATCGGTATTTGTGCTTATGTAAAGGTCATTAATACCGTAAAGTTAGCATTTACGGTAATATAATCGGCCCAGATGGATCTCGTCACGATTGTGCATTTAACGGCCGCCAGACACAATATGGTGGGTTCTATCGAAAAACTGCATCTACGACCCAACTTTTCGATACCCTCCATATAGGGAGGACCTTTTTAGCAGCAAGAAAATGGAAAAAATGAACCTTTTCAACGATAAATCGACGTGTCATGCCACGGGGATACAGAGAGCTAAGAGAGTTGAAAAACAAAAATCACGTTGTTAAAGTGTCAATTTGGGCGTCGAAACCGATTCATTAACAGAATAATACGAAGGATAATTAAACAAATTAATTTCATATCGCCAGGGACATGAATTGTGTTATAAATTGCGTGACATTAATTAGACTGGGAGATAAAGGTACAGAGCGTTTTTGCATCAGCGATTTTATACGGCGACCGTAAAGCTTTCAGGCATTGTACGCGATTGGCCCTTGTTGCTTTCCACTAATTTAAAGAAATAGATTCTGTTAATTAGCTAATTGATTTTTCTGACTGCTGCTCGTTCGGGTTCTCTTCGAAAATTGCTGCGGCCATTTAGACATTCTTGAGTGTTCGTTGGGCTGACATGGCACCGTGCAAACACTAACTTATGAAGCAAGTGGGATGGAAATGTTACTGAATTTGTTTCTTGGAAAATTTTAATTGTCGATTGGCATGGAAAGAGCCTTTAGTGAGATGTGACATGCAAGAAACTGCCCAGTCACCACAGTCGTTTCTTACCACATGGCGCAAAACATGTAACAGCGTCTTCTCAGTCAGTTCCAAAGGTCGCGTTGGAATTTACTCATTTAGATGCCATTTTAGGATTTCGTGGATAAATTTCCATCCATTTGAGGAACAGAATAACTAGTCGATTCTAGAATAGCATAGGCTAAAATTATTTACAAGTTATAAGGAGGTACTGACTTTGTAAGGTCTTGAATAACATTTCCTTCAGTTTCATCGTTTAAAACGACCTCGGAGAGAAAATATCGGTCAATTGCGCCCTCTTCTTTCAGTCGATTTTCAGTCGATCTTTCAGTCGACTCTTGATCTAACTCTCATTCATCTTGATCTCAAAATAAGTGGCTCAATTACATTTCCTTTAAGATGTAGGTGCAATTCCCAAGTAAATGTTCTTCCAGAAAAAATAGCCCCAATCACTGTTTTTTCGTGAGTATTGGGCTGTAACCTTCTCTGTGCCAATAACAATTCGACAATTGTATTATTAACCAAAGCATCCAGGCAAATGTGGATTCATCACTGAAATAAATGCTGACTAAGAAACTTCATTTTCCTCTGTCTTTGTACAATCTGTTTGCAGAATTGCTTCCTGTCGTAGTCGTCCTGTCTCGTCTCGTGAAGTGCTTGCAAACCTTGGATTTTATTAGGAGAAAAATACTGTTTTTCAAACCTTGTGCGCTGATGCAGTCGAAACTATTGGTTACTTGGCTTATTTTGGTATATCAAAGTTCGAGTCGAAGCAGAATCGCCTCAAGCTGAAAATTTTCGTCTAAGAATTTTGGCTCAAAAGTTTTCTCTGGGACAACAAATCCATTAGAAACTGATTTTTGTTTTTATGTCGTAGTGAAAAAGCATGACAACTGCGGAATTTAATCGATGTTGTGCCCGAAGGGTTCGGCACAACAAATCCATTAGAAACTGATGTTTTTCGGGTTTTTATGTCGTCGTGGAAAAACACGAAAAACTCATTAGTTTCTAATGGATTTGTTGTGCCGAGCCCTTTGGGCACGACAGTGATTAAAGGAGAAAAATGAACAATTGAAAGGTTGAGAGTTTTTTGACTTACAGTCCAGTGTTGTACCTGAAGGGCTCGGCACAACAAATCCATTAGAAACTAATGAGTTTTTCGTGTTTTTCCACGACGACATAAAATCCGAAGAACTCATTAGTTTCTAATGGATTTGTTGTGCCGAACACTTCGGACACGACACTGATTAAAGCCCAAAACTGAACAATTGACAGGTTCAGAGTTCTTTGACTTGCAAATCAGTGTCGTGCCCGAAGGACTCGGCACAACACATCCATTAGAAACTGACGAGTTCTTCGGGTTTTTATGTCGTCGTGGAAAGACACGAAAAACTCATTAGTTTCTAATGGATTGTTGTGCCGAGCCCTTCGGGCACTACACTGTTTAAAGGAGAAAACTGAGCAATTGAAAGGTTTAAGTTTTTTGACTTGCAGTCAGTGTCGTGCCCGAAGTGCTCGGCACAGCAAATCATCAGACACTGATGAAAATTGGGCTTTTAGGTAGCCGTGGAAAAGTCGAATAACTCATTAGTTTGTAATGCATTTGTGTGCCGAGCTCTTCAGGAACGACACTGATTAAAGCCCACAACTCAACAATTAACAGATTGAGAGTTTTCAAGACTGCAAATCAGTGAACTAATGAAAAATTGGGTTTCAGAGCGTCGTGGAAAAAGCTCGAACAACTCATTAGTTTCTAATGCATTTGTTGTGCCGAGCGCTTCGGACACGACACAAAATGATTAAAAAGAAACATTGAGCAATGAAAGGTTTAGAGTTTTTGACTTTACAGTCCAGTGTCGTGCCCGAAGACTCGGCACAGCACATCCGTTAGAAACTGATGAAATTTGGGCTTTAGGTCGTCAGGACGATTACAGCACGAACTTGTCTAATGCAATCAGTGTCGTACCCGAAGGCTCGGCACAACATCCATTAGACATGAATGAGATTTACGGCTTTTTTATGTCGTCGTGGAACAACACAAAAAGTCATAGTTCTAATGGATTTTTGTGCCGAGCCTTCGGGCACACACTGTTTTAAGGAGAAAACTGCCAATGAAAGGTTTAAAGTTTTTTGTTTGCAGTCCAGGTCGTGCCTGAAGGCTCGGCACAGCAATCCATAGATGATGAAATTTGGGCTTTTAGGTAGCCGTGGAAAAGTCGAAGAACTGATTAGTTTGTAATGCATTTGTTGTGCCGAGCTCTTCAGGAATGACACCGATTAAAGCCCAAACTAAACACTGACAGTTTCAGAGTTTTGTGACTTGCAAATCAGTGTCGTGCGCGAAGGGCTCGGCACACAGATCCATAGAAACTTATGAGTTCTTCGGGTTTTTATGTCGTCGTAGAGAAACACGAAAAACTCATTAGTTTCTAATGGATTTGTTGTGCCTAGTCCTTCGGTCACGATACTGATTAAAGGAGAAAACTGAGCAATTGAAAGGTTTAGAGTTTTTTGACTTGCAGTCCAGTGTCGTGCCCTGAAGGTCTCGGCACCGCAAATCCATTAGAAACTGATGAAAATTTGGGCTTTTATGTAGTCGTGGAAAAGTCGAAGAACTCATTAGTTTCTAATGCATTTGTTGTGCCGAGCCCTTAGGGCACAACACTGATTAAAGCTCAAAACTGAACAATTGACAGATTCAGAGTTTTTTTCAGTTGCAAAACAGTGTCGTGCTCGAAGGGCTTGGTACAACAAATCCAGAAAAACTCATAAGTTTCTAATGGATTTGTTGTGCACAGACCTTCGGGCAAGACAGTGATTAAAGGAGAAAACTGAACAATTGAAAGGTTTAGAGTTTTTTGACTTGCAGTCCAGTGTCGTGCCCGAAGAGCTCGGCACAACAAATCCATTAGAAACTAATTAAATTTTGGGCTTTTCGGTCGTCGTGGAAAAGCACGAAGAACTCATTAGTTTCTAATGCATTTGTTGTGCAGAGCCCTTCGGTCCAATTGTAGCCATTTCTTGGCGTTTTTTAACTAGTTCTGCGTAGTATTTGTGTCCTGTATAAATATTCCTGCCTGGATGTGACTCATTGAAAACTCTTGCAGTTCTACAAGTGCAACGACTTTCAGCTCCAGCAGAAATTTTAGCAGAACCCTAACGGGTATATCATTTATATTTTTCCAAAATGGATCTGTCTTTTGTGTCAAGCCGTAAAACAAAAATTCCTTTTGAGATAAAGGCACTACATACCGTTTTAAATATTGAAGGAGACATTTGAATATAAAAGTTTTGGAATAGACTTTGAAAATCCTGTACAACTAGAAAAGATCATATCGAACAACATTCCTTCGGTGTTTATGGGCATTTCTCATTACATATAAAAGCCGCAAACCATACCAAATCGAAAACTTGATGTAATAAAGTTTCAGCTCAATTAAAAGCGCACAGAAATTGTCTAATTTCCCGTCACACTTTAATCACAACTTCGATGGCAGCTGAAATGCAACTGGAAATTATTCAAATGCCATTGATAAATTTACCTGCAACCAACCGTTTTATGGATACATATTCATAACAACCATTTAACAAAGTGCAAATAACGTGTTTATATGGTCGGTTAATTAGCTGAAATATCGCAAAGCGGAGCAGTAAAATTGCGGTAAAACCAGCGGTTGGTTTCTGCGTTTGAATGTTTAATGTCACCCTGTGCCGGGTGCAAGTAGGTGGAAACTAATGCGAATTTCTTCAATTTTACATTCAGATACGCATTGTAGTATAGGATGTATCGTCTTAACCAGGAGCCAGAAAGTCCTTAGAATGCCATAAACAATCACATTGATGGACTTCGGCAGATAAGCGGCATTACCAAGGAAAATTTCCCACAAACAACTATTAAGAAAGACGTCAAATGTAAGATGGAATTTGTCGATAAAATTCCGATTCAACGGATGAAAATTTTAACGCGAACTAAAAAAAAAAAGAAGACGACATTACTAAACAGTGGACTAGAAAATTCCCAGTTGCTTCACCTAAAAATGTTCACTTTAATTGAGTTCCTCCTCATCAATTTAAATGATCTTGCTTGTAATTGGCAGAAATTCCACATTGCACTTTTGAAAAGCGGAACAGATGGCACACAGGAAAAAGGCAGAGTCAGCCCGGTCGGGGATATATCATTTGTTCAGCCCTCATGAGCCGAAATATCATGGTAAAAGAGCAATGTGATCGACAGTTCATTACGTGACGGATCTGTTTTGGTCAGAGCTAAACACCCGAGACAGGGCAGGCTCAAACTAAATTCGTTAAACATTTTTATTTATACAACAAGCACTATTAGGCCGTTCGTCACAAGGTTGTCTAATTACTGCTGCATTTGAATAGATTTGCCAATCGTGTCCAGAAGCTGGCAAAATGCCACCAAATAATACATAAAGGCAATGAACAAACTCTTTTTGATGCAATCAAATGCACCAAAAATTATCGATTTTTAAGCTGCACTATGCAGGTGCAATGTTCAATTCAAACATAGCCACAGAATGAAATGTCTTTTTGTTGTCGCCCCTGTAGCTTCAGTGGTAGCAATTAGAGCGCTGGCATTGGCCCAAACTATCGGTCGCTATGGAAGCCGGGCGTCTAGGTTCGTGTACCAGGACTGTTTGAAAATATCGCTAAACTTGAGTGGCAGAAATTCGTAAAATTCGGTCAAAGAAGGAGCTGTGAATGCCCATTTTCAACATTAACGGTCCAGGTTTAAATAGGCTTCGATATCCGTCAGTTGTGATGGTGTACAGAGAATCTTGTGAATACAGAGACGCAAGAAAACACTTTTTGTCCCACAGTAGTGCAGATTTTTGCGGCCTCAACAGTATCGCGACCGGAGGCTGGGCACAACTAGGAAATAGAAGAGAAAACTGTTGGATGCAAAGTGGTGCCGAGGTCTTCGGGCACGACACTGGTTGAGACGCAAGAAAAAACTTTTTGCTCG
This sequence comes from Dendroctonus valens, assembly GCA_024550625.1. Taxonomy (NCBI): domain Eukaryota; kingdom Metazoa; phylum Arthropoda; class Insecta; order Coleoptera; family Curculionidae; genus Dendroctonus; species Dendroctonus valens. The sequence continues at coordinate 219,180 of JAJTJO010000018.1, read as the reverse complement.
AAAATAGTGCAGATTTTTGCGTCCTCAACAGTGTCATGGCATGGACAAGTGTTGGTTGCAAAGTTGGACAAAATGGACCATTACAAATTCAATGCTTAAACGCCTGGATGCTTATGAAATGTGGAAGTACCGTCGTCCACTTAGAATCAGTTGGGGTGAAAAAGTGTCCAACACAGAGTGGATAATACAGTCTACAAAAGAAGACGTTTTGCAAGCACGAGTGGATGGCATCCTCAGGGGCTTACACTAGACTGATGCAAATGCACGCACACATCGCAAATCCTTTCGCGCGCTGAATGTGCACTTAACAACAAATCAGAATTATGCAATGCCACCATGCTGCTTAAGAAAAATCTACAGTTAATTACAAACTTTTTTTGAAAATGTCACAATTCATAGAACGTAAGCGACGTTAAAAGCCTACACTTCAGACAATGGTTTAAACTATTCATTTGTTTGTTGGCACTTGGCTTGAAGCTAAATTGACTCCCACAGCTCAAGAATATACAGGGTGTCCATGTCTAGGTAATAGCAAAATCAGGTATTCAACTGAGGTTTCAGTAAGGGATGGAGGCAGCCTCCTTTAGTTTTGTGAGCGCTCTTGAGTGCAAGGTGGAGCGCCGACGGTTTAGACGCTCACGATTTAATTGAAAGTTGAATATCATTCTAAAACGTTGAGTTATTTTAACCTGTTTAATTGACTCATGTAAAAAACCATCTAAACTCGATACGTTTCCAAAGATGTTAAATGTAGTTCCACCAATTTGCGACTTTAACCCAAGCTGAAATTTGATAGTGTTTGTTTTTCGTTAAAAGCGTGCTCTAGTTTACATGGTAAAAAGCCCATTAGTTGAAACAATAAAAGGCTTTAAACATGCGAAAAAATGCAGTGTTAAATGCGCTCCATCATGAGCGGCTCTAAAGATGCGCCTAGTTGATATACTATGTGAAACAGATCGAAATTTATGGCTTAGTCTTTGGCTAGATATGGAGACTGTAGGTATAATACATTTCCGTTCCTAACGGGTCATTGTGTTGCATTGGAATTAACTTTTATTTTAATACAACTGCATCAAACATATGTGTAAAATACAAAAACCACTCAGGTGCATACTACCTTATAACCGCAGGTAAATAATATTTTAATATATTTCTATTCATATACCTGGTCGTTTAGTACAGTTTATTAAAGTATAGATTACAACAATACCGTAATAATGCCGTTAGAGCTGCTTAGTTAGGTTTGGTAGTGTCTTAGAATCACGTATAAATTAACCAATACCTTGCGGGATCTATAGATCAGATTTACAGCATTAGCTTTAGTATATTGCCGATGCACCAGCCAATCGATGCTGTTATACATATTATCGATTTTAACTTGGCCAATAAATCACAATTCAAACAACCCGGAGGTCGGTTGCAGGCAGGAAATTTAATTTATATTTCTATTAAAAGTCCATAATTGTTATGTATGGCTTGCCCGGCTTGACTGACATTTAAATTCCGTTAAATAAAATCCTTGATACAGTTATTTTGGTCGCAGTCGCCTTGAAAGCATACCTCTCGAACAATGTAGGATCTGGGTAATAAGTTCATTCTTGCAAGCTGATACTGAATAAAATGTGGAAAACAGTGCCGGGTAAAAAATAATTAAAACCCACAATTTTTTGCATAACGGTGCCAAAAAGTGTCTGGTGAATGGAAATTAAACACCAAATCTATGAGCAAAATACATTTTAAGTGCAACCTTTTTTAAAGAAATTAAACGTTTTGTGTGCATCTGCCTAAAACCGTACTCTCAGCTAAATTGCAAATTAAAAAAAGTTCACCCAGGCGGATTTAACTAGGTATTAAACTATGAGTTATTTTAGAAACTTTCACGGCATATTGAACTGATCGAATTTCTCAGGTGCATTTGAGAAGTTATGGAGACTGTTTCGATGATAACTGCGCCATTCTATTCTGTTGCAGAATAAAGGAAACGATAAGAATATCAATTGCAAACGTTTTAACCGGCTCCATAATGGTCATACACATATAATCCTCCTACATAATTCACAAGTTTCTGCCGCTTAGCGAGCTGAAACAAGAAAAGTCGACGCGATGCTGTTTGTTTCGAACTCATCGTTATGGAAAGGAGCTTAAAGTCCTGGCTGGAAAAGACTGGACTGTGCATAAATGTTGTATTCGAAAAATTCAAAAGTTTGGCGTCCACAGTGTAAAATGTTTTGTATTCCTGAAAGATTCCTGAAAAATATAAATTTCTTTGGTCAAAATTGGTTGCTTTTTGTGAGACAAGTGTCGAGAAATTTTCAAAAAATTCTGGCACAGGCCAAAAGCTGCTCCATTTAAGGGAAGGACGAGCGCCAGTTGATCAGCTCCAGATTTCGCACAAAAAAATCTTGAATTTGGGTTTACACTCGTTTACCGGCTTCAACTTTGAAAATTTTCAAAAAATTCGTGAATTTAATTTCTCTGTATGTAGGCATATGAAGCTTTTTCCATTTACAAACGAAAGCTGTTCCTATAATGGAAGGTCGAGCGCCAGTAGATCAGCTCCACATTTCCCACGACAAAATCTTGAATTTTGGGTTTAAACTCGTTTTACCAGCGGTCAACTTTGAACATTTTCAAAAAATTCCCAACTACATCTCTTCTGTATGTAGGGAAATGAAACTTTTCCATTTAGAAACGAAAAGCTGTTCCTTTTAATGGAACGACGAGCGCCAGTCGACCAGCTCCACATTTCGCACAAAAAATCTTGAATTTGGGTTTACACTCGTTTACCAGCTTCAACTTTGACAATTTTCAAAAAATTCCCAACTACATCGCTCTGTATGTAGAAAAATTTAACTTTTTCCATTCACAACAGCAAAGTCGCTCCGTTTAATGGAACGACGAGCGCAAGTCGACAGGCTCTACATTTCGCACAAAAAAATCTTGAATTTGGATTTACGGTCGTTTACCAGCGTCAACTTTGAAAATTTTCAAAAAATTCTCAACTACATCGCTCTGTATGTAGGGAAATTAAACTTTTTCCATTTACAAACAAAAAGCTCTTCCTATTAATGGAAGGTCGAGCGCCAGTAGATCAGCGCCACATTTCCCAAGACAAAATCTTGAATTTGGGTTTACACTCGTTTACCAGCGTCAACTTTGAACATTTTCAAAAAATTCCCAACTACATCTCTCTGTATGTAGGGAAATGAAACTTTTTCCATTTAGAAACGAAAAGCTGTTTCTTTTAATGGAACGACGAGCGCCAGTCGATCAGCTCCACATTTCGCACAAAAAATCTTGAATTTGGGTTTACGTTCGTTTACCAGCGTCAACTTTAAAAATTTTCAAAAAATTCCCAACTACATCTCTCTGTATGTAGAGAAATGAAACTTTTTCCATTCACAACCGAAAGTCGCTCCGTTTAATGGAACGACGGGCGCAAGTCGACAAGCTCTACATTTCGCACAAAAAAATCTTGAATTTGGGTTTACGTTCGTTTATCAGCGTCAACTTTAAAATTTTCAAAAAATTCTCAACTACATCGCTCTGTATGTAGGGAAATTAAACTTTTTCCCATTTACAAACAAAAAGCTCTTCCTATTAATGGAAGGTCGAGCGCCAGTAGATCAGCGCCACATTTCGCAGAAAAAAAATCTAGAATTTGGGTTTACGTTCGTTTACCAGCATCAACTGTAAAAATTTTCAAAAAATTCCCAACTACATCTCTCTGTATGTAGGGAATGGAACTTTCTCCATTTACAAACAAAAGCTGTTCCTATTAATGGAAGGTCGAGCGCCAGTAGATCAGCGCCACATTTCGCACAAAAAAAATCTTGAATTTGGGGTTTACGTTCGTTTACCAGCGTCAACTTAAAAATTTTCAAAAATTCCCAACCATATCTCTCTGTATGTAGAGAAATGAAACTTTTTCCATTCACAACCGAAAAGTCGCTCCGCTTAATGGAATGACGAGCGCATGTCGACAAGCTCTACATTTCGCACAAAAAAATCTTGAATTGGGTTTACGTTCGTTTACAAGCGTCAACTTTGAAAATTTTCAAAAAATTCTCAACTACCGCTCTGTATGTAGGGAAATTCAACTTTTTCCATTTACAAACGAAAAGCTGCTCCTTTTAATGGAACAACGCGCGCTAGTCGATCGGATCCGCATTTCGCGCAAAAAACTCTCGAAGTTAGGTTTACACTGGTTTTCCAGCGTCAACTTTGAAAATTTTCAAAAAATTCCCAACTACAACTCTCTGTATGTAGGGAAATAAAAAAATTTCCATTTAGAAATGAAAAGCTGTTTCTTTTAATGGAACGACGAGCGCTAGTCGATCGCTCCACATTTCGCACGAAAAAATCTTGAAGTTGGGTTTACACTCGTTTACCAGCGTCAACTTTGAAAATTTTCAAAAAATTCCCAACTACAACTCTCTGTATGTAGGGAAATGAACTTTTTCCATTTAGAAACGAAAAGCTGCTCCTTTTAATGGAACAACGTGCGGTAGTCGATCGGCTCCACATTTCGCACGAAAAAATCTTGAAGTTGGGTTTACACTCGTTTACCAACGTCAACTTTGAAAATTTTCAAAAAATTCCCAACTACATCGCTCTGTATGTAGAGAAATTAAACTTTTTCCATTCACAACAGCAAAGTCGCTCCGTTTAATGGAACGACGAGAGCAAGTCGACAACTCTACATTTCGCACAAAAAATCTTGAATTTGGGTTTATGTTCGTTTATCAGCGTCAACTTTAAAATTTTCAAAAAATTCCCAACTGCATCTCTCTGTATGTAGGGAAATGAAACTTTTCCCATTTATAAACAAAACGCTGTTCCTATTAATGGAAGGTCGAGCGCCAGTAGATCAGCGCCACTTTTCGCACAAAAAGTCTTGAATTTGGGTTTACGTTCGTTTACCAGCGTCAACTTTAAAAATTTTCAAAAAATTCCCAACTACAACTCTCTGTATGTAGGGAAATGAAACTTTTTCCATTTAGAAACGAAAAGCTGTTTCTTTTAATGGTACGACGAGCGCTAGTCGATCGGCTCCACATTTCGCACGAAAAAATCTTGAAGTTGGGTTTACACTCGTTTACCAACGTCAAGTTTAAAAATTTTCAAAAAATTCCCAACTTCAACTCTCTGTATGTAGGGAAATGAAACTTTTTCCATTTAGAAACGAAAAGCTGTTTCTTTTAATGGAACGACGAGCGCTAGTCGATCGGCTCCACATTTCGCAGGAAAAAATCTTGAATTCGGGTTTACACTCGTTTACCAACGTCAAGTTTAAAAGTTTTCAAAAAATTCCCAACTACAACTCTCTGTATGTAGGGAAATGAAACGTTTTCCATTTAGAAACGAAAAGTTGTTCCTTTTAATGGAACCACGAACGCCAGTCGATCAGCTCCACATTTCGCACGAAAAAATCTTGAAGTTGGGTTTACACTCGTTTACCAGCGTCAACTTTGAAAATTTTCAAAAAATTCCCAACTACAACTCTCTGTATGTAGGGAAATGAAACTTTTTCCATTTAGAAACGAAAAGCTGTTTCTTTTAATGGAACGACGAGCGCTAGTCGATCGGCTCCACATTTCGCACGAAAAAATCTTGAAGTTGGGTTTACACTCGTTTACCAACGTCAAGTTTAAAAATTTTCAAAAAATTCCCAACTACAACTCTCTGTATGTAGGGAAATGAAACTTTTTCCATTTAGAAACGAAAAGCTGTTTCTTTTAATGGAACGACGAGCGCTAGTCGATCGGCTCCACATTTCGCACAAAAAAATCTTGAATTTTGGTTTACGTTCGTTTACCAGAGTCAACTTTGAAAATTTTCAAAAAATTCTTAACTTCATCGCTCTGTATGTAGGGAAATGAAACTTTTTCCATTTAGAAACGAAAAGCTGCTCCTTTTAATGGTATAACGCGCGCTGGTCGATCGGCTCCACAATTCGAACAAAAAAATCTTGAATTCGGGTTTACACTCGTTTACCAGCGTCAACTTTGAAAATTTTCAAAAAACTCCCAACTACATCTCTCTGTATGTAGGGAAATGGAACTTTTTCCATTTACAACTGAAAAGCTGCTCCTTTTAATGGAATGACGAGCGCCAGTCGATCAGATCGACATTTCGCATTAAAAAATCTTGAATTTGGGTTTATACTCGTTTAACAGCGACATCTGTAGAAATCGACAAAAAAATCCCGGCTAAAACTAAAGTATGTGGAGAAATGAAGTTGGCATCTCTTTCTGTTGCGTATTAAAATTCAATTTGCACTCTTTCGAAGATAACAAGTGAATTATAAACGAAATACCACACATGCAAAATGCCTTCGAATTTTTTCCTCGATGTCCAAACAAATTCCAATTCCAAAATGTCTAATTCCTTCCATGTAACTCAGATAGAAGTTTTTGCTGTGCAGCGACCAAATTCAAGAAGATGCCAACTTGAACAGATCGGGAAATGTGGAATCTCTTCAGTAAAACCACAATGAAGTGTTTGGTTACTAGAACGTATAATTGGTATCGATTTTTCCTCCACTTTCACCGTCAGTTGCATTATTGGTTTCAACTACAGTGGACCTTTTTTTTTTGCAAGACAGCTATTATAAATAGATGTTTGAAGACTTGCATTCTTCTTTTTGAGCTTCAAGTCAAACTTCCTGTTCTGTGAGCTTTTTCAGCTTAATTTTAGTGACTGAACAACCAATTGAAAATCTGCTGCAAACAAGCAAATTATTTGTTGTGCCTCCAGCAGTACTTCTTGATCTAGTTTTGACTGTGTTTGTAGAATATTGTTAAATCATTCCCTGAAAGCTTGCTATCAATAGTTTTCAGGCTACGTTTCATTGATAATTCTTCTAAAAAAGTAGGAAGATGCTGTCTTCTGGTCGGAACTAAGAAAATATGACGTCAAACTGTTCCAGGGCGTGCTGCTTCTGACAAAGTAGATTCTACCTACTGTAAACATGATTACTGAATTATTGGAATACTGACAATCTTTTTCACGCCTCTTCAGCTGAGTCTTGCAGGATTTTGTGAAGCTGAACCGATGTTGCCCTGAATAGCAGCTTTGGAAATGTTTACGGTCCAGAATAGAATTGGCCTCGTTAAAACAATCACTCTGTATGTCTCCGATCTCATAAAGTAGGTGTAAACCGGAGCAGAAACGAAATATGCCAGCTAGTAGTAGCAACATTATTGCATGCGCTATTGTTTCTCCATAAAAGTCATTTGCATAAAGTAAAATTGTGAAACGACCACACGGTACCAAGTTATGACAGTAAAAGCAATCCGTTTTATGACGCCATATAGTTGGGTTTATGTATTTTGGCCTGCGGTTTTTCTAATGTTTTAATAAGCGTAGAACGGTTTTTTTCTTTTAAATACTACACACTACTGATTGGTCGTAATATGCTACAAAATATGCTCACATAAATGGGCGCAGCATGGCTTGGAGACATTAAATCCGCGACATTCGGACCTTAACAATACAAAGTTGACTTTATCCGAAACGAGCAGAAGTTAATAAATTATTGAAGAAGCATGTGTTTACGTCAGTGTCCAGGAACTGGTTCTATCGCTGTTCTTATTTGATATTGTAATGGCTGATTGTATCGGTCACTGTTTCATGTCAATTTGTCGGAACGACTCCATGTCATGTCCTCGCCGTATAGAGACGTACTTAAAACGGATCAGAACAAAGTCCAGAAATTTGCAGATTAATCGGAATTTTTAGGTGTGTTTCTAACATTCTTTGGGAGAGGAAGTTGCATTATTTCAGCAACTAGAGCTGTTTTGGTCAGGTTGTTCAGTCAATAAATTGAGAAGGAAATATCGCATCTGAATGAAAACGAGAAAAATGGCACCCTGAAAATGCAATTTATGCAGGATGATTCAAAACTACCACTCTTTTTCTGGGAAAGTTTGCTGGTATTTATGAATTGAGTATAATTTCGTGTAGACCACCAGAGTAGCAGTTTTCTACCTTCACCCGTTTGGGTCTTGTGAACTCATCTTTTCCCGCTTACTATAACTATTGTTGTTTAAAGTTAAAGTTATTAAAGTCTTTTTTGAAAAATAGTTTGTGCCGAGGAAAATAATATTTAGCTAAATTTTATCAAGCTTTCCGAGTCGATAGTTAATGAACCATTTACTGGTTCAAACAAAGCAATTGGTCGGGAAATTTAGCTGGTAATTAAGAGACTCTGCGGAAAATGTAAGTTCAGCCCAAGTTTTTCTGTTTGTCTGGTACTCTCCAACAGTTTCGTTCAATTAAATTGGATAACCAATTAGGCAACCAAATGGTTGGTGATTTTGAAAGGCCGATAAATTAAGTCGACCGCTGATATTGACGGATATGATTGTTTTACTTCGGCATAGACAATGAAAATATCTGAAGAATCTTAACCCGATTGCTAAAATACAATATTTGTCTTCGCCTAGAAATTCGCCTGAAAATAACAAACGAGCCGGACAAATCCTGCGGACACGAGCACATTATTTACGGTCTTATCGATGCCGACTGTCATTTCTTGGGACATCTTCAAGTGTCTCCACTTTTTTGATTAATCTTCAACACGTTCTGTGGGCAAACGCGTGAACATGAAGAACAGATGATCGTTGTCGCTGTGGCTACCCGTCTAATTATTTTTGTTTGTCACAAGTGCACATTATCGTCGAAACAAATCCTCATTTGTTTCCACAAAGCTTAAAGCTAAAACAAGCTTAAAAACAAGCTTAAAAAACGCACAACGAAGATATAAAAAGTACGAAAAGTTCAATAATGGCAATTTTAAAGTTGGGGTTGCAGCTTCAAAATTCCACTCGCAATGCCTTTGGACATATTTCAGTAGCTCACGTTCTGAACCATAAAAACACTTCAAATTTTGGATAATTATAGAAGAAACCTTTCTGTTTGCAGAAACTCCTGCAGAATTTATTTTCGAGCCGAAACAGGAGGATTTTTAAAACGTTTAACCCTGAGGGGCTTATTTCACATGTTCTAATCTAAATCTAAATCTGAATCTAAAAGCAATATTCCAACTGAAGAAGCGTTTGAAAATACCATCATATCCAAGATCCTATCAACATTTGAAATTTGGGTTTGCGTCTACTAATTTGTCTTTTGAAACAAATTTGGAAAATTTTTGAAAATTTGGAAAGTCGAACTTAAAATTTAAATCATCCCACTGTAAATGCCTCAGAATGTTTTGTATTTTTTGAGTTCCTGGCCATTCAGAAAAGTTCCTCGAAACACGTTTTCCTGAAGAACAACCAAAATTTTTGAAGCTTTTGGCTCAAAGCTGCAACTTTTCATACACAAATTGTGTTTTTGAAAACACACTCTGATCTCTCAGGTTCTATGCCAATAAACGCTTGGAATTTTAAAGATTTGTGGATAATTTTGAGCTCTTTATGTTTGGTAAATTTCGTTTTTCTACAGCAATTGCATGTTTTTTTTTTAATTCAAAAGTGAAGCTTCAATTTCTCAGTTCTTCAACTGTGCAGATGTTTGGCAATATTTTAATATTTCCCGTTCTTGACCATCAAAATATTAAATAATGTGACTTTTTGGAAAAACTGTCTTCCCCTTCAAGTCTTGCAAAGCAACTTTTTGTTGAAAATCGGCTGCAAAATTCAATTCTTCAACTGTGAAGTCGTTTGGAACCATTATGGTCTCTCAAAGTGCCTGAAAAATCCTGATCTTTATGCGCTGTGTAAATGGATTTCGTTGAGCAAAAACAACATTTTTGAAATTTTGTAAAGTGAAGCTGAATAATCCACTTGGGAAATTATGTGGAAACACTTTCACTTCCCACCTTCTAGTGGCCTGTCTATTTATTGTTCATAAAGGTACAAGAGTGAGAAATGCTGAGTCAAAGCTCAGACCATGGAAACATTGTCTTTATTCGGAAAATGGAAACAAGGAAAACTAGTAATTGAAGATTTAAAAACCGAATTTTCACTAAAGAGGGTAAAATAGTGGAGACAAGTTGGAAACGAAATCGAAGAAAAAAAGAGGCATTCGTTTAGTGGACATTAGAGAACAACAAGATTATATCACAATAGCAAGTTAAAAACGGAATTTTCTACTCCTTTTCCCAGAATTTTCGGTTTTCCCAAAAAGGAAAAATAATCTCTCTGCAAAAAGAAAGAAAATGTAAGCTAGAAAAATAATAGCTATTAGTATAGATAACAATCAATATATAGTACAGAACATTCACAGGAAAAAAACACCTTAGTAGTAGTAAACATCTTTATTTCTAAAAAAAGGTTATCGACCTATCGGTCTTTCTGCCCTTGTTTAATACATGTAGTCTTAGTCTAAATAAAAAAACAAAGATGAAAATTCTCTTATTCTAGGTTAATAATCTTATTAAATAAACTTTCCAATTCTAATTACAAGAAAAAATTATTTTATTGTCCAGTAGTCAGTTGCGTTTGTAAGTGTTCGAGTAGCGTTGATGTAGGGAAACGGAAGCGGGATTGTCTGGTTGGTCTTGTGAGACAAAGGGGATTCAGTATGGTCCAGTTGTAGGGGTTGTTTGTCCATTTTGTCTCTAGATGTAAGAGTCTTTCCGAGATCTTTGTCATGTTTGTGCGTTCGTATAGTAGTTGGGTGGAGGGGTTGTGTAGTGGGTTTTGGGGGTGTCTTATTCGTGTTATTAGTCTTAGTGCAATTTGTTCTGTTGTTTGTATATCACGTTTTGTCCTTTCTGTTCCGTTGGTCATGAGTATATGTCCAAAGTCTAGCAAGGGTCTACAAATCGCTTTATATATTTTGGTGGCGGTGTTTGTGCTAATTCCTCTGTCTTTGTAGGTTAGTGATCGGAAGTGTTTTGTTCTCTTTATTGTTTCTGCCCTGATGTTTCGTATGTGTTTAGTGAATTTAAGTTTGTGGTCAATTGTGATTCCAAGGTATTTTACGTCGTTTTTTGGTTGTGTCGTTTGGCCGTCTGCAGTTATTGTAGGGGAGTCAGCGTTGAGTCTGTGGTTTGTGAGCAGAAGTTGGTTTTTTGACGCGTTTGGTGTTAGTCTCCATTTATAAAACCATGTCATTGTGTTATTTGTTAGTGTTTGGAGTCTTTGAGCTGCTCTCTCAGTAGTTTTGTCATGTACAATAAGTGCCGTGTCGTCTGCGTATTGTAATATGTATGCCGATCTGTCGATTTGATTTTTGTCTGGTAAGTTGTAATTGTATATGTCATGGTAGTATATATTGTAGAGAAACGGTGAGAGCGGGGATCCTTGAGGGAGCCCTTGTTCAGGGGAAAAAGAAAATGACAGTGTTTTGTCAATTCGTACTTGTAGTTGTCTGTTTTCTAGTAAGTTCTTTATGGTGTGTAGTAGATATGTTGGTGTGTGTAAACACCTTATTTCAAACACGTTTTTTTATAGCAAAACTTTACCTATTTGCGTTTTTCTCGGAGGTTTCGTGTTAGCTTACACGCACTTTAGAATATGGTTTTTTCCATTTTCCTTAATATTTATTGGTCATTAAGGAGTTGAGCTACTGTTTGAGGAATTTATAGTTAAACTTGAAAAAATTTATTCATACTGTACTTAAAAAACTTGTAAGCTTTGCTAGTGTTTTTCGAAATGCCTTTTACGATCTAGGATTGGTTTTTGAGTGATTAATTATTTTTGGGCATTGAGGGGTACTTAAAAATGGAGTAAAACTCTGAAAACTCCACTCTAAACCGAAGGACTGGACAAGCGATATTCCTCATGTAACAGCAATGACTGTAAAAACTTTTTTAACAGAATTTCCTGGAAGATTCAGGACTTACCAATACGAGAGTTCATTACGTTCTGAAATAGTAGGAATTTCTGGTCTCATTTGCAAGTACATCCGCTCACAAAGCAAATTGAACACGAAGAATTTAAAAGCCCCAATACATATTAATGGTATATAATTAGCCTTATATGTGTGTCCACCAATATTAAGGCCTCTAATCTGATGTTTTAATTGTATACGGTTTTCATGTCGGACTCGTTTTCCGTGAAGATTATGTCAGATCCGATCAGGATTAGGAGGGGCTTAAGCCTAGCTATGGACTCCTGACCCATTTGGTAATTAATAGAAAACTTTAATGTGAATAAATTATCACCAGCTGTCCTAACGGTTCATTTTTTTTTGGCGTTTTTGGCTCTGATCCAATGGAGAAGTTCAATTTACTCGTAAATTATATTTGAGAAGTTGCTTTAAAGACGTAAATTGGATCACCAAATTACTAATCAAACAGCAGGAAAATTATCCAATCAAAATCGTATTTGCCTGTCATAATGAGCATATTTACGACTGGTACATATATCATTCGGACCGAGGCGATTTTATGGCAAGAAAACGTCTTAATTAGATTTTGCACGCACGACGGTGATAATTCAACACTTGAGGTGCGAAATAATTATTATCGCGTCCAACTTTCATTTAGACTGATCCCCGTTGAGAACGAATTTTCAGATCACCGGAAACGACCACTAATATTTCTTAAGTTGTTTTTCGTTGCACAGTTAAGTAGCTGTAAGTAGAGTACACTCAACTTGAAATAATTGCTCAGGCGTTAAAATATAGAACTTTCTAATCAATTTTTTCAAATTTTCAATGCAATTGCAAATAGAAATCAAAAAACGACGTAAAATTGACTACAAACTTAAATTCACTAAACACATACGAAACATCAGGGCAGAAACAATAAAGAGAACAAAACACTTCCGATCACTAACCTACAAAGACAGAGGAATTAGCACAAACACCGCCACCAAAATATATAAAGCTATTTGTAGACTCTTGATTGACTATGGACATATACTCATGACCACCGGAGCAGAAAGCACAAAACGTTATATACAAACAACAGAACAAATTGCACTAAGACTAATAACACGAATAAGACACCCCCAAAACCCACTACACAACCCCTCCACCCAACTACTATACGAACGCACAAACATGACAAAGATTTCGGAAACACTCATACATCTACAGACAAAATGGACAAACAACCCCTACAACTGGACCATACTGAATCCCCTTTGTCTTACAAGACCAACCAGACAATCCCGCTTCCGTTTCCCTACATCCACGCTACTCGAACACTTACAAACGCAACTGACTACTGGACAATAAAATACTTTTTTCTTGTCATTAGAATTGGAAAGTTTATTTAATAAGATTATTAACCTAGAATAAGAGAATTTTCATCTTTGTTTTTTATTTAGACTAAGACTACATGTATTAAACAAGGGCAGAAAGTCCGATAGGTCGATAGCCTTTTTTAGAAATAAAGGTGTTTACTACTACTGCAAATAGAAACGAAATTACCATTAAATTCTAGAGCGAAAGAATAAAGTGGAAGCAAAAGTTTTCGGTTTGGGCACCGTGCTAAAAATCCGGTTCTGTTTATGAGGACTTGGTTTTTGTCGGTCACAATGCAATGGATTTCTCGTTGGTCAGTATTTTACTTGGAGTCAATTAAAATTACAACCGGCTATTGTTTGGCGCTCTTACACTTCTTTTGAATAGTTTCGGGTGGTTATTTGAGCCATATAAATTCCATACTCCTTAGCCAGCTGACATTGCTCAGAACTCTGCACGGTTTGCACAGAAATGGAGTTTTTTGGAAGTTGAGCAGTCAAGCTGATATGGAAGTGGATTTGATGTTGAATAATTTAATTTCTAAGTACTGAAATTCGGTGTTGGAATCCGATCTGTTTCAGAGTATTAATTAGAGCGTTTTAACATCTGGCTCTCTAATTATTGGTTATTCCTGAAATTTTCGTTTTAATTTTGATGATATTCCGATCTGAAAGAAGTACTATAGAAGAAGAACCAATCTGGGATCAAAAGATGTGAACACACAGACCAGCAGATGGGAGGCACACGAAGTTTAGAAGCCTGGAAACAATAAAAGCAATGAAAACAAGTAACAAACAAGGAACTAGTTTAAGTAGCATAACAAACTCACAGTGGACACAACATTTTCGACACCTGTTGGAAGAGCAGAGACCGCAGTTTACTGAAGGAAGAGAGAAGATCAAGAACTGCTCAATGGGGACCGCATACACTGCAAGAGGTGATAAAATCCACAAAAATAAGATAATATTTATGAGAAGGGGCCTAGGGATGATGCGAAAAGTTATAGAGGCATAGCGGTACTACCAACAATGGGAAGATTATATTCGCTTATTCTGAAGAACTTGATAGAAGAAGACATAAAGGACAAACAACCGGAAGAGCAGGCAGGATTTAGAGCGGGCAGATCGACGATCGATAACCTCTTCACTCTGAAAATGGCCATTGAAAAACGAACGCAACATAACACATATCGCTCTAAAAGACTTAGAGAAGGCCTATATGAGAGGAGAGCTAAAAGAAGACCATGAGCAAGCGGGACTTACAATAAGTTGAAACCAGTGTGAATAGTTAGCAGCAGGCTATGAGGAATGTAAGGATCTCGAACTGGAACCGGGTGTGATTAAGAGAGAGCAATGGCGCAAGGACTTAAGAGTAATCTTTAATAAACAGGGAATTAGAAACGATGAAGTGAGAGAAAGAAAGAATTAAGGGAGGAAAGCCACTGGAGCATTAAATTCACTAGTGTGGGAGAAAAATATAAGGAAAAGCTCCAAGCTTTGCATCTACAAAAGCATCGCACAGAGTGTAATTATGTATGGAGGAGAAGTATGGAATGTAAGCAACGCAAATAGACGAAAAATGTTGGCCACAGAAATGGACTATTTAAGAAGAAGTTGTAGGATATCCAGAACTGAAATAATCAGAAAAGAAATAATCAGGCAGAATATCGGCATAGAGAAGACTATTATGGACGAAATCGAAGGGAAACAGTTGGTGTGGTTTGGACACACAAAAAAAAATGGGACAAGAAAAATACTAGAATAGACTCAGCCGGAAAAAATAAAAGAGGAAGACCAAGAAGAAGCTAAGGAGGATTAAAGTGGATGATGCAATGAAATCAAGGAACTTGAACGAGGAAATAAGTTACGAAAGAAAAGTGTGGAAACCGGAAAAATCCTTGGAATCCGAAAAAAAAATTGACAAAGTCTCGACTGTATTTTGCCTGCTGTCCTAAGAAACGTGAAAAAACATGTTTTCCTTTTCGTGCAACTCTCGACACATACGACCTTTCAGGAACAGAATCAACGGCACAATTTGCGCAATTTTTTAAACGCTCATCAAAGTGAAGTTTCATTTACATTTAACAACGATCAGTCGTGCAAAGCTTAGCCTTAACATTATGATATGCAACAATAATTTTTATGACACGCCATTTTCTCCGGTGTATTGGATGTGATTGCTCCCATATCGGTCCTTTGCGATCTGAAGAATATTCCATGCATAAAGTGCACATAAATCTCAATGGTACTTTTATTTTAGGCCTTCTCAGATTAAGACAATTTCCGAAGGCGGCAATGCTTAGGCGCATAATGCATTCAGCCACACAAGGCGCATCTTCACGCGATCTTATCACTCTGCGCAGTAAGTAGCCGCCACGTTGTCACGTGATACCACGCATAGATCACAGTCGACGAGGTTACCAATTGAGACTTAATTTTTTCGAAATCACAAACCTTGAGATTGGAAAAATTAACTCGGAGCTAAAATTAGCAAAGATCATTCGCGTTCCTTCAAACACCTTTTGGTCTGGGGCTTGCTAAATTATTGCTTCTGGAATCTGGGGTTTTCTTCATTCACTACAGCAATTTAATTTAATTCGAACTCAAGTTCATCATGATGAGACATGTAATTTTTCAGTCAATTTTAGGGCAAATGCCACATCGATTGCTTTGCTACAGACGTTCGGATTTTTTTACTCTAAGTCGCAGTCGTTAATATTTTAAAGAAAAGGAAGCAGAATATTTAGCTGGAAAATAATTCAAAAATTTGAAAATAATCTCAAAAATCAACAATCATCAACAAAACAATATCAAACAATTACAACTTACCAGATCAAAATCAAATCGACAGATCGGCATACATATTACAATACGCAGACGACACGGCACTTATTGTACATGACAAAACTACTGAGAGAGCAGCTCAAAGACTCCAAACACTAACAAACAACACAATGACATGGTTTTATAAATGGAGACTAACACCAAACGCGTCAAAAAACCAACTTCTGCTCACAAACCAGAGACTCAACGCTGACTCCCCTACAATAACTGCAGACGGCCAAACGACACAACCAAAAAACGACGTAAAATACCTTGGAATCACAATTGACCAAAAACTTAAATTCACTAAACACATACGAAACATCAGGGCAGAAACAATAAAGAGAACAAAACACTTCCGATCACTGATCTACAAAGACAGAGGAATTAGCACAAACACCGCCACCAAAATATATAAAGCTATTTGTAGACCCTTGCTAGACTACGGACATATACTCATGACCAACGGAACAGAAAGGACAAAACGTTATATATAAACAACAGAACAAATTGCACTAAGACTAATAACACGAATAAGACACCCCCGAAACCCACTACACAACCCCTCCACCCAACTACTATACGAACGCACAAACATGACAAAGATTTCGGAAAGACTCATACATCTACAGACAAAATGGACAAACAACCCCTACAACTGGACCATACTGAATCCCCTTTGTCTTACAAGACCAACCAGACCCTACATCAACGCTACTCGAACACTTACAAACGCAACTGACTACTGGACAATAAAATAATTTTTTCTTGTCATTAGAATTGGAAAGTTTATTTAATAATATTATTAACCTAGAATAAGATAATTTTCATCTTTGTTTTTTATTTAGATTAAGACTACATGTATTAAACAAGGGCAGAAAGACCGATAGGTCGATAGCCTTTTTTAGAAATGAAGATGTTTACCACTACTACTCTCAAAAATCTACATGTTTTGTCATAAAAATATCTGAATACTAAATTTATTTATCCATTAGACTTTAGAGAAAAATATGTATTACTAAAAGCGCCTTTTTTAAACGTCTTTAAGCTTTCTGGTTTGTTTTTTAATGTTTAAAACCTTTTGTTATTTTTATAAATAACCCGCACTAGGATTTCCTAAGCGAGTGTTCAGTTCAATACAGTCAGATACAGATTTATTGACTGAAAGCATTTAGCAATGTCGTTTGGAATTTTTCCGATGGTTTTAATTGCCACTGGTTGCCATTTCGAAGATAAATGGAGGTTCTGAAGGCTTTTCTGGTGATTACAAAAACACATTTTCTAACTAATGGGTTCTTGTTGTTTGCATGCATTTCAAAAAGAAACTTTTCCGAGATGTAGATTTTTCGCACAAGAAAAGCGAATTGTTTGGCGTGCGGAGCTCAGTTTTCTCCAAATTCCAGTAGGAATCAGTAAATTGTTCGCAAACAAATCCTCTTTATACTCATAAAACCCATGAAAGCCCATAAATGTGAAACAATCCTTTTCTGAACAGTAAAGGATAATCAGACAGAAATAGTTTTACAGCAATTTTGTATAACAAATTGAGGATTTACCGCGGTGAAGAAGGCAGAGACTTAAACGTTTTTTTCAAATTTTATAGCTCAGGCTATAAAGCAACCAGGCACGTGACAATTTGAGCTGAAATAGAGCAAATGATGCTTCACCGGTCTAATAAATATGTGTGAGCGAAACCTCCAGGATTATTTCGAAAATAATGATTTTTGCAGCAAAATTCTTCATATTTCGGGGGTGAAACAGACGGAAACTTGACATTTTGGTCAAAAATAGAGCAAAGGCATATTAATTGCGGAAAATTGACATTGCCGAAGTTCTAAAAAAAGGGTAAATGAGCCTTCATACACTTCAAAAATAAAATATATTATTTTGGTAAAAATTCCTTGTTTTATGGTGCAGTCGGGTAGGAAAATCGTCATGTTTCTGATGTTGAAGCCGATAAAGACTTGAAAGTTTAAAAATCACCCTCTACATATTTTATAATTTGGATCCTTAATCGTCTCTTTATCCGGAGCCATTCGAGATATATTCAGTTTCTTAAAACCGGACACATTTTCCGCGCGAAATTTAAGTACTTGCGAAGAAAGTTCCTGGCAAAAAGTTGAAAGTTGTCTGTTTTCCTAACTGTTCTGTTTTGTTTTATCACTCTCTGTGCTCTGCCAATTAAGTTATTAAAGTGTCTGTTTTCCTAAGGATAAGGTTCATTTTTTTGGCTTATCTTAAAACTTGGTCTTTCTCTAAGAATGGAGCTATGATCGTTAAAAAAGTATTCTAATCGGAGTGGGAAAATATTCACTATGCTGAACGCTAAATTAGTTTGCAAAAATATACGGGAAACTTGCTGTAAATGTTTTCCGAACTGACACAATTGACGAAAACGGAATAGAACGCTACACAGACAAAGAGAAAGCGGACTCATTCGCCAGACACTATCAAAGGGCCTTCAGCATATCAACAAACCCTAACTTCGACAATGACAACTGGAACTTGATCAACGACTGGTACTTGAACTATTTCAACAGCTCACCAAACTATACATACAAACTGATCACAGACACAGAGTACGATGAAGCCCTAGCGCATGTCAAAGACACTGCACCGGGAGGGGATAAAATTAAGGCAAAACTCCTGAAAAGCCTAACTCAAGAAACAAACATGCTGATCCTAACTGAATTGAACAACTGCATCAGAAATAACATAATTCCAAAAACATGGAAAAACGGCTTAATAATCCCTATACCCAAAAATGGACTGGACAATACACAACCGAGCAATTACAAACCAATTACACTGCTACCAGTACTTAGCAAGGTTTTTGAGTACATAATAAGGCAGCGACTGGGAAAACTGGTCGGAAAGTACATACCATCGTATCAGTTCGGATTCAAACATCAGCTCTCGACTATTCACCCACTCTTCACTCTGACTAACAATATACAGACAACCCACCTAACTGACAGAAAGACAGCTTGCCTGTTTATGGACATTAACAAAGCTTTTGATAGTGTTTGGCATAGAGGTTTACTATACAAACTATACAAACTACACTCACCAACATATCTACTACACACCATAATGAACTTACCAGAAAACAGACAACTACAAGTACGAATTGACAAAACACTGTCATTTTTCCCTGAACAAGGCCTCCCTCAAGGATCCCCGCTCTCACCGTTTCTCTACTCTCTCTAATATATACTGCCATGACATATACAATTACAACTTACCAGACAGAAATCAAATCGACAGATCGGCATACATATTACAATACGCAGACGACACGGCACTTATTGTACATGACAAAACTACTGAGAGAGCAGCTCAAAGACTCCAAACACTAACAAACAACACAATGACATGGTTTTATAAATGGAGACTAACACCAAACGCGTCAAAAAAACAACTTCTGCTCACAAACCACAGATTCAACGCTGACTCCCCTACAATAACTGCAGCCGGCCAAACGACACAACCAAAAAACGACCTAAAATACCTTGGAATCACAATTGACCACAAACTTAAATTCACTAAACACATACGAAATATCAGGGCAGAAACAATAAAGAGAACAAAACACTTCCGATCACTAACCTACAAAGACAGAGGAATTAGCACAAACACCGCCACCAAAATATATAAAGCTATTTGTAGACCCTTGCTAGACTATGGACATATACTCATGACCAACGGAACAGAAAGGACAAAGCGTTATATACAAACAGCAGAACAAATTGCACTAAGACTAATAACACGAATAAGACACCCCCAAAACCCACTACACAACTCCTCCACCCAACTACTATACGAACGCACAAACATGACAAATTTTTCGGAAAGACTCATACATCTACAGACAAAATGGACAAACAACCCCCACAACTGGACCATACTGAATCCCCTTTGTCTCACAAGACCAACCAGACAATCCCGCTTCCGTTCCCCTACATCAACGCTACTCGAACACTTACAAGCGCGACTGACTACTGGACAATAAAATAATTTTTTCTTGTCATTAGAATTGGAAAGTTTATTTAATAAGATTAATAACTTAGAATAAGATAATTTTCATCTTTGTTTTTTATTTAGATTAAGACTAGATGTATTAAACAAGGGCAGAAAGACCGATAGGTCGATAGCCTTTTTTAGAAATAAAGATGTTTACTACTACTGTTTTCAGAAATCTTCAATTTCCGCTTTATGTCGTAAAAAAATGGCTAAATCTCCCTACATGAAGTTTGTGAACGACAATAAAAAATAGTTACCGAACAGGTAAACGGTCGCACCAAAACAAAGACGCTTACTTAAGCCTAGATTTGTCCATAGCTTGTTAACCCTGTCCTAGACATTTCATAAGATAAAAGCACAAAAGCCCATAAATAGGCGGCGCCTTTTTTCTATTTGTTTTTTATTGTACTCTTTATGGCTTTTATGCATGTTTCAGATATTTTAATATGCGTGTAATTGCGCGATTACAACGTGCTACCGACGCATATATTTACTATCCAAGAAAAAACATCGCCCTATTGGTAGTGAGACATTAATAATGCCGCTGGTATGTAAAGATCGTTGTTGTTATAAAGTTGTTTTATTTAATCAGCTCCACGCAGAATGCGTTAATAAAGTCCGGAGGAGGATTTTTCGATATGATCTATATACGTGGATCGGACAGTCCAAGTGGGGAAAAAGTCCGAATTCCTCTCAGCAAAAGACAAATCGGCTGTCATCTATTAAGAGGCCTGGAAATTCTTAAAAGCCGCCGAAGTCTAAAAATGTACATTTTCACACACTAATTAAAAACGTTCAAACACCCGAAAACAGTATTTCGAAACGGTGTACATACCAGGCGTTTATCAAAGTGTAACTGAATTTCATTATAAATGGACTGTTATTTTGAAAAATTAGAATGCTGATCGAACAACGATTTGAAATTCCTTCGAAACCTACGTTCAGAAGCTGCCGTTTAGGACTAACCGAAATAAATTAACATCTATTGGTAATTAGATAAAAGCGGCGACACTGTTTTAAACGGGTTATGCAGAAAAACCTGCAAAAACGAGAGTTTTACCAGTAAAATTTCGCTTTTAAATACAGCACAAGCTTGGAAAAAAGAACGGAGAAAGCTAAAACGAAAATTGAATACTTGTGAGGAATGATAATTCCGGGAGTCGCAATTCGCGTCCATCGTAAATCCGAACCTTAATTGACGAGCTGGCGATGTAATTACACCGACATTATCTCCAAAGGGGAATTTATGCGAATGCCAAACCATTGGCGGATTATTATTCCGCACTTCCGTGGGCTCCGCTAAATCCGCTTCTTGCCACTTTTACCTCACGATTATCGTACCACGAAAATGTTCGCACTTCCAAAAGTCCACTCAACTCGATCTAATCTTCGATATGGAACCCGTTTCGAAAGACAAACGAGCCGGCAGCCATGGCCTGAAAATATCTGAAATTTGATCGACCCAATCCGTTCATCTGATAGGCCAGTGCGATTGTCTAAAAATGTTTCACCGATAAATACCTTCAACAACTTACATACCTCAATTTGGTTTCGGTATGCGTTTTGTTATCAACATCTAAAAACACAGCTCTTACTTGATATGCTACCTGTTTAATATTCCTTACATTATGGCGATCAACCGGGGAATATACTGAGTGATCAGCATAGAAAAGTATAACCAGTTTAACAAATGTCTTTGGGGGCATGGGGAGCTTCAAAAAAACTTGCATATTCTCAGAGCACACATACAAAAATGGGTTTCGGTTGTGTTATTTACAGGCTAAACCCAGTTGATGAGGACTAATAGGGTCGAAACCATTTACCTAGAGGTGCCTGAGATCAACCCATGTTGACAGCTGTGTTCAGAACAGTTTGAAACATTAAGGAACCAAAGGCTTCAGAATATTCAACGCCAACAATTTTAACAAGAGTATTGCAACCAAAACATCCCTGAAGAATTTAGCATCAGAAAGAAACCTGTTCATTAGGATATAAAGCGAGCAAACAGGAACTAGAGCTGATCTGGTCCACGAGAGTTTATATAATAGATGTGCGATATAGTGACCACAAATTTTGAAGTTCCCTCGAAAAGTCGTAAAAAATATAATTTCAGCAACCTGGAAAAAATCGCAAAATTTGGATTTCCATTGGAAAATAACGCAATTTAGAAAGCAAAATAAGCGATTGCTGGGTGTAAAGAACTCGTGGTCTTTAATTTTTCAAAATATTTCTCAATTACTGTCAAAAAACCAGTTGAAGATAAAAAAATCAAATACATTTTTCAAAAAATGTAACGGAGGCAAACTTGTCTGCAACTGCTCCAGTTAGTCTCGAGTTTAGAAGAAATAAACGAATTCTTCCAATGCAACGAAGCACTGATACTTGCATTTCCCTTCTTTAGAACAGACAGAGAAGATTAAAAGTTTTATGACGATTGATACGAATTGAAGTAAAAGCTTGAATAGTAAAAGCTCTGATTTACTCTGTAGAAGCTTGGAAGTCAAAAATGTTTGGGAATTTAGCCGAACTTTAACAGCCAAATCTGTGTGAATTTTCCAAAAATTAATCAAAGCCATTCTCTTGCTTCCGAAATATTTCTCAGATTGATTTAAATCCGGTTCAGCAAGCTTGTTAGTTTTGATAAAATCTAGATAAATCCCATAGTCAGACAGCCGCAGTGAGACCTAATTTGGAGTTGGACTGCTACCGATTACCGCAAACGAATGTCAGGGATAGATTTTGAAAATCCTTGTGTCGAACGCTTAATATTTCTTAATTAGAACTGAGGCCCTCATCTTTTACATCGTCGGTTAAACTGTGGGTAATAAAAGTCATTTAAAAGATAGAAATCTCGTCGAATCTGCCTCAAATTACGTTTAGATTTAATGGTCGGACGATGTGTGGTCCCACGAATCCGTCGAAAGAATGTCGAATTGTTACCGATTCGACAGCAGCGATTTGTCAAATTAACAGTACCAAATGTGGTCATTTATTCACTTCGTTTTCAAAGCTTGTTAGTATGCTAAACTTAGCCGATCAATTCAATGCCGTATAATTCAAATGCACGCAGGAATTGAAAAATTTAAGTCAAAAACTCAAGACAACCAGTAGTTAAGTCACTGATCGCTGAACATGAAGCCACTGATTTGCTTCTTGGGACTTTAATTCCTCTCAATCCCTCTCGGAATCGAATAAATGCGCTGAGGCGGATGATGGGCCGCAATCTTATTCAATCGTTTAAACAATAGAAACCAAATACCGTTCCTGGTCTGCATGCAGACGCGCTTTCATTAAGGTACAATAAGTCATTAAAATCGTTTAGTATGTGGACTTGTCAGTGTTTTTTCCACACGTCTGAACAAGTAACAACCGCTACAAAAATTGTTTTTAAAAACACCCTGTATATTGCTATAATTATTAATGTGTTTTTGCTCTATTGCTGAGTCCCAAAAGTTCAAGTCACTATCTGCTTGAACCTCGACATTAGGATGATTTTCCTACTCGACTGCACCACAAATCAAGGAATAGTTACCAAAAAAAGAAAATATTTTTTGAGATGATCTTCATTACATGAGCCCTGACAATTTTTCACAAAAACTGCGCGTTCAAAAAACAAACGTTTGCTACCACAAGTAAGTGTTTTCAAATTCACCCTGTATATTTTCTGGAAAACTGATTCGCTCGAACTGTTAAGGTGTAATTTCTGTATTTTTGACTAACCCAAACTTTCAAGTCTTTATCGGCTTCAACGTCAGAAATATGACGATTTTCCTACTCGACTGCACCCACGAAGCAAGGAATATTTTCCAAAAAAAAACTATTTTTGAAATGATCCTGGAGGTTTTGCTCACACTGATTTGCCGGACCTGTAAAGGCTCACCTGCTGTTTTTTGGACCAAATTGTCAAGTCCCCGGTGGCTTCATAACATGAGCTCTGACAATTTTTCACAAAAACTGCGCGTTCAAAAAAAAAAACGTTTGCTACCACAAGTGAGTGTTTTAAAAGTCACCCTGTATATTTTCTTGAAAACTGATTCGCTCGAACTGTTAAGGTGTAATTTCTATGTTTTTGACCAAACTTTCAAGTCTTTATCGGCTTCAACGTCAGAAATATGACGATTTTCCTACTCGACTGCACCCACGAAGCAAGGAATATTTTCCAAA
The DNA here is from genome assembly GCA_024550625.1 of Dendroctonus valens. Classification (NCBI taxonomy): domain Eukaryota; kingdom Metazoa; phylum Arthropoda; class Insecta; order Coleoptera; family Curculionidae; genus Dendroctonus; species Dendroctonus valens. The sequence goes on along the minus strand of JAJTJO010000018.1, from coordinate 195,025 downwards.
AAAAAACTATTTTTAAAGTGATCCTGGAGGTTTTGCTCACACTTGATTTGCCGGACCTGTAAAGGTTCACCTCCTGTTTTTTGGACCAAATTGTCAAGTCCCCGGTGGCTTCCTAACATGAGCTCTGACAATTTTTCGCAAAAACTGCACGTTCAAAAAAAAAACGTTTGCTACCACAAGTAAGTGTGTTCAAATTCACCCTGTATATTTTCTTGAAAACTGATTCGCTCGAACTGTTAAGGTGTAATTTCTGTATTTTTGACCAAACTTTCAAGTTTTTACCGGCTTCAACATCAGAAATATGACGATTTTCCTACTCGACTGCACCCAAGAAGCAAGGAATATTTTCCAAAAAAAAAACTATTTTTGAAATGATCCTGGAGGTTTTGCTCACACTGATTTGCCGGACCTGTAAAGGTTCACCTGCTGTTTATTGGACCAAATTGTCAAGTCCCCGATGGCTTCATAACATGACCTCTGACAATTTTTCACAAAAACTGTGCGTTCAAAAAAAAACGTTTGCTTCCACAAGTAAGTGTTTTCAAAGTCACCCTGTATATTTTCTGGAAAACTGATCCGCTCGAACTGTTAAGGTGTAATTTCTGTCTTTTTGACCAAACTTTCAAGTCTTTATCGGCTTCAACGCCAGAAATATGACGATTTTCCTACTCGACTGCACCCACGAAGCAAGGAATATTTTCCAAAAAAAAACTATTTTAGAAATGATCATGGAGGTTTTGCTCACACTGATTTGCCGGACCTGTAAAGGTTCACCTGCTGTTTTTTGGACCAAATTGTCAAGTCCCCGGTGGCTTCATAACATGAGCTCTGACAATTTTTCACAAAAACTGCGCGTTCAAAAAAAAAAACGTTTGCTACCACAAGTGAGTGTTTTAAAAGTCACCCTGTATATTTTTTGAAAACTGATTCGCTCGAACTGTTAAGGTGTAATTTCTATGTTTTTGACCAAACTTTCCAGTCGTTATCGGCTTCAACGCCAGAAATATGACGATTTTCCTACTCGACTGCACCCACGAAGCAAGGAATATTTTCCAAAAAAAAACTATTTTAGAAGTGATCTGGAGGTTTTGCTCACACTGATTTGCCGGACCTGTAAAGGTTCACCTGCTGTTTTTTGGACCAAATTGTCAAGTCCCCGGTGGCTTCATAACATGAGCTCTGACAATTTTTCACAAAAACTGCGCGTTCAAAAAAAAAAACGTTTGCTACCACAAGTGAGTGTTTTAAAAGTCACTCTGTATATTTTTTTGAAAACTGATTCGCTCGAACTGTTAAGGTGTAATTTCTATGTTTTTGACCAAACTTTCCAGTCGTTATCGGCTTCAACGCCAGAAATATGACGATTTTCCTACTCGACTGCACCCACGAAGCAAGGAATATTTTCCAAAAAAAAACTATTTTAGAAATGATCCTGGAGGTTTTGCTCACACTGATTTGCCGGACCTGTAAAGGTTCACCTGCTGTTTTTTGGACCAAATTGTCAAGTCCCCGGTGGCTTCATAACATGAGCTCTGACAATTTTTCACAAAAACTGCGCGTTCAAAAAAAAAACGTTTGCTACCACAAGTAAGTGTTTTCAAATTCACCCTGTATATTTTCTTGAAAACTGATTCGCTCGAACTGTTAAGGTGTAGTTTCTATATTTTTGACCAAAGTTTCAAGTCTTTATCGGCTTCAACGGCAGAAATATGACGATTTTCCTACTCGACTGCACCCATGAAGCAAGGAATATTTTCCAAAAAAAAACTATTTTTAAAGTGATCCTGGAGGTTTTGCTCACACTTGATTTGCCGGACCTGTAAAGGTTCACCTGCTGTTTTTTGGACCAAATTGTCAAGTCCCCGATGGCTTCATAACATGAGCTCTGACAATTTTTCACAAAAACTGCGCGTTCAAAAAAAAAACGTTTGCTACCACAAGTAAGTGTTTTCAAATTCACCCCGTATATTTTTTTGAAAACTGATTCGCTCGAACTGTTAAGGTGTAATTTCTATGTTTTTGACCAAACTTTCCAGTCGTTATCGGCTTCAACGGCAGAAATATGTCGATTTTCCTACTCGACTGCACCCATGAAGCAAGGAATATTTTCCAAAAAAAAAACTATTTTTAAAGTGATCCTGGAGGTTTTGCTCACACGTGATTTGCCGGACCTGTAAAGGTTCACCTGCTGTTTTTTGGACCAAATTGTCAAGTCCCCGGTGGCTTCATAACATGCGCTCTGACAATTTTTCACAAAACTTCGCGTTCAAAAAAAAAAACGTTTGCTACCACAAGTAAGTGTGTTCAAATTCACCCTGTATATTTTCTTGAAAACTGATTCGCTCGAACTGTTAAGGTGTAGTTTCTATATTTTTGAACAAAGTTTCAAGTCTTTATGGGCTTCAACGGCAGAAATATGTCGATTTTCCTAGTCGACTGCACCCATGAAGCAAGGAATATTTTCCAAAAAAAAAACTATTTTTAAAGTGATCTTGGAGGTTTTGCTCACACGTGATTTGCCGGACCTGTAAAGGTTCACCTGCTGTTTTTTGGACCAAATTGTCAAGTCCCCGGTGGCTTCATAACATGAGCTCTGACAATTTTTCACAAAAACTGCGCGTTCAAAAAAAAAAACGTTTGCTACCACAAGTGAGTGTTTTAAAAGTCACTCTGTATATTTTTTTGAAAACTGATTCGCTCGAACTGTTAAGGTGTAATTTCTATGTTTTTGACCAAACTTTCCAGTCGTTATCGGCTTCAACGCCAGAAATATGACGATTTTCCTACTCGACTGCACCCACGAAGCAAGGAATATTTTCCAAAAAAAAACTATTTTAGAAATGATCATGGAGGTTTTGCTCACACTGATTTGCCGGACCTGTAAAGGTTCACCTGCTGTTTTTTGGACCAAATTGTCAAGTCCCCGGTGGCTTCATAACATGAGCTCTGACAATTTTTCACAAAAACTGCGCGTTCAAAAAAAAAAACGTTTGCTACCACAAGTGAGTGTTTTAAAAGTCACTCTGTATATTTTTTTGAAAACTGATTCGCTCGAACTGTTAAGGTGTAATTTCTATGTTTTTGACCAAACTTTCCAGTCGTTATCGGCTTCAACGCCAGAAATATGACGATTTTCCTACTCGACTGCACCCACGAAGCAAGGAATATTTTCCAAAAAAAAACTATTTTAGAAATGATCCTGGAGGTTTTGCTCACACTGATTTGCCGGACCTGTAAAGGTTCACCTGCTGTTTTTTGGACCAAATTGTCAAGACCCCGGTGGCTTCATAACATGAGCTCTGACAATTTTTCACAAAAACTGCGCGTTCAAAAAAAAACCGTTTGCTACCACAAGTAAGTGTTTTCAAATTCACCCTGTATATTTTCTTGAAAACTGATTCACTCGAACTGTTAAGGTGTAGTTTCTATATTTTTGACCAAAGTTTCAAATCTTTATCGGCTTCAACGTCAGAAATATGACGATTTTCCTACTCGACTGCACCCATGAAGCAAGGAATATTTTCCAAAAAAAAACTATTTTTAAAGTGATCCTGGAGGTTTTGCTCACACGTGATTTGCCGGACCTGTAAAGGTTCACCTTCTGTTTTTTGGACCAAATTGTCAAGTCCCCGGTGGCTTCATAACATGAGCTCTGACAATTTTTCACAAAAACTGCGCGTTCAAAAAAAAAACGTTTGCTACCACAAGTAAGTGTTTTCAAATTCACCCTGTAAATTTTTTTGAAAACAGATTCGCTCAAACTGTTAAGGTGTAATTTCTATGTTTTTGACCAAACTTTCCAGTCGTTATCGGCTTCAACGGCAGAAATATGTCGATTTTCCTACTCGACTGCACCCATGAAGCAAGGAATATTTTCCCAAAAAAAACTATTTTTAAAGTGATCCTGGAGGTTTTGCTCACACGTGATTTGCCGGACCTGTAAAGGTTCACCTGCTGTTTTTTGGACCAAATTGTCAAGTCCCCGGTGGCTTCATAACATGCGCTCTGACAATTTTTCACAAAACTTCGCGTTCAAAAAAAAAACGTTTGCTACCACAAGTAAGTGTGTTCAAATTCACCCTGTATATTTTCTTGAAAACTGATTCGCTCGAACTGTTAAGGTGTAGTTTCAAGTTTTTATCGGTTTCAACATCAGAAATATGACGATTTTCCTACTCGACTGCACCCATGACTCAAGGAATATTTTCCAAAAAAAAACTATTTTTAAAGTGATCCTGGAGGTTTTGCTCACACTTGATTTGCCGGACCTGTAAAGGTTCACCTGCTGTTTTTTGGACCAAATTGTCAAGTCCCCGATGGCTTCATAACATGAGCTCTGACAATTTTTCACAAAAACTGCGCGTTCAAAAAAAAACGTTTGCTACCACAAGTAAGTGTTTTCAAATTCACCCTGTATATTTTCTTGAAAACTGATTCGCTCGAACTGTTAAGGTGTAATTTCTGTATTTTTGACCAAACTTTCAAGTCTTTATCGGCTTCAACGGCAGAAATATGACGATTTTCCTACTCGACTGCACTCATGACTCAAGGAATATTTTCCAAAAAAAAACTATTTTTGAAATGATCTTGGAGGTTTTGCTCACACTGATTTGCCGGACCTGTAAAGGTTCACCTGCTGTTTTTCGGACCAAATTGTCAAGTCCCCGGTGGCTTCATAACATGAGCTCTGACAATTTTTCACAAAAACTGCGCGTTCAAAAAAAAACGTTTGCTACCACAAGTAAGTGTTTTCAAATTCACCCTGTATATTTTTTTGAAAACTGATTCGCTCGAACTGTTAAGGTGTAATTTCTATGTTTTTGACCAAACTTTCCAGTCGTTATCGGCTTCAACGTCAGAAATATGACGATTTTCCTACTCGACTGCACCCATGACTCAAGGAATATTTTCCAAAAAAAAAAGTATTTTTAAAGTGATCCTGGAGGCTTTGCTCATACTTGATTTGTCGGACCTGTGAAGGCTCATTTGATGTTTTTTGGACCACAAATTACAATTTTCCACAAAAACGCGCATTTGAAAAAAAACGTTGGTTGATTGCCTCAAGGAAGTGTTTTAAAAATCACCCTGTTCATTTTCTAATGTATGAAATAACCAAGTTGCCTGGTTAAAAGATGGGAGAATTTATTGGTTTTTCATTATATTTAAGTTACTTTCGCTTCCTCCTTCAGACCGATAATATTAAGAAGTCCCAAAATTTAACAAAATACCAAGAAAATGACCGAACTTTGGTTGCAATTTTTGCTGGCGATAAATGCTTCCCGGAACCGAATATCCTTGTACTTGGGCGTGTTCCGTTGTCTCAAAATCTTGAATGTAAAGCAGTAGATGTAGAAAATAAAGTGTATTAATGATCCTGGAGGTCATTATTGCGTATCGGGCATACTCGATCGCGTAAAAGTAAATCACAGGCGTTCTTCTTAACGGAAAGCTCGGTAATTATAAGCACCTGAACTGGAACGTAAATCATGGCTGTTGTGGATACACGACTGCAGACACGGGGATGATGGTATCGTCCAGTGCCCGGCAAAGGTATTTGTGTACATTACAAGACCAAAGGCGGAGAACGCTTAATTTCGAGAAGAACGCCCAGAATGCAGCCGCACAAAATATGTACTTTTTCCTGCCCAGCAGTTCAGCTATTATTGAAAGCTCTGTTTGAGTAGAATCTGGGGAATTTTGCAATAATCCTCCAGCAATCATGCACAACAAGGGCAAAACGACCCGATTCAGGAACGACACTGAAATGCGAGGGAGTTTTTCCATGTTGGCATTGGAAAGAGGAGCCCCATAACTTATATCTAATTATAATTTGTTAACGGGTTGTTTCTCAGATGCGTGACGGTGATATTGTCTCGCTCGGAACCGAGAGCCATTGTTAGGGCTGGTACTTACACGCCTAAGTGGGTATCGGGTACCTACTTAACGTAAGCACTTATAGGGAAGAAACACTAGATTGCCTTTTTACAGTATGGCACGGTTAACTGCACCATCCACTGCTGTTTTTTTCGGATATGATTTCAAATTGCTTTACTTACTGACACAAAAGCTCCGGTTTGGCTGGTTGAGTTGCGGATTATTAAAAAAAAAAGCGTTAACTGCAACGTGCTTCTTTGGACTGAAATGTAAGAGTTGAACAAAAACTGATGCAAAAACAACAACTGCTTTTGTTAGCTGGGTATCAAAAGAGTGGAAAAATAGCCCGGATCACTTTCACATAGCGGACAGTTTTTTGGAAAAGGCTCAAACCCGTCAATTTTTATTTGGAAATGCCATTTTTTATACCGAGTGGTCCAAAAATATGTTACGACCATCAACTTATTTTCTTCAAATGGGAGGACCTTCGGGCCCGACACTGGTAGGAGAACAACAAACGAAGACAGTTCGGAATTTTTTTGCGCAAAAGTCAGTGTCGTGCCCGAAGGACTCGGCACAACAAACGCATTTGACTTTAAAAGTTGTCAATTTTGTGCCGAGCTCTTCGGGCACGACACTGGTAGGACACTGGAGGTTTTTCAACAGTTCGGAATGTTTTTTTGCACAAAAATCAATGTCGTGCCCGAAGAGAACCAGAAATCAAGCAATTTGGAAGGTTTTTTGCACAAAAATAACTGTACTGCCAGAAGGGCAGAAGAATGTTGACAACAACTTCGGGCACGACGCTGGTAGGAGATCAACAAACGATATTCTGAGGAGTGGGAAAGGTTTCATCCAAAAATGTACGCAACAAAGTGTGGAGAAGCACAATCTTGATGGAAAATCAGTTCTTCGTTAGAAGAATCTGGCTCTAATGGTTTTGGAAATGAAGACACCAATGCTGGAATTAATTCAAGCTGAAGAAATCATGTTTTCTTAAAAGTCCTTTTACTCTTCCACGCACTATTCCACACCACACATGAATTTTTTGGGGGACTGGCTGTGAACCTCCATCGTCCAATGCGGATTTTTTGTTGTCCAAGATGGACAATTTTGCCGGTTCACTTAACCATTCAAACGGAAGGTAGCTTCATGGAAAAAATAACGTTTTCTACCAAGTTGTTATCTAGATTGCACATATTTTGCTTGCTTTCGCACGACTCATTTAACCATCTTCAAATAACTCTGGCACTGGAAGAACTTTGCAGGGTAAATATTTGTGCTCAAAAACCATTCGGTGAAGGGCAGATGTCCTCATGAGTAAATTGGCACCAATCTGCGAAAGAGGGGTACATGGATTTTCTTCCCAACCAGAAGCTGTTGATTTTCATCTTGAGCAGAACGTCCAGATTTAGGCAAATAATTCTGAGACTCATTGTGCATATATTTGATTTACATTATTTCCAACTTTATCTTAGTCCCGTTAGTTGCATTAATAAAACGAAGTGTCCTGTCTGCTTGTTCCTTCTCCTGAAAGACGGTACCCGCTAGAACATTGTTCAAGTCAAACACATTTATCTATTTGATAGCACATACGCGACAGTCCACACAAACACTAATTGTTTCTAATGACCGCTCATATTTCTTGGGCTTTTATTTAGTGGAGATTTGTAGCCAGCAGCTATTATGCCGCCATAATGCTGCTGATTGCAGCAAAGAGCTTAGGTGAATCTTTTATGAACCATACTGGCCCAGAATAATACGTGCAGATTATGGTAACGATGTGTTAAATGTTGCATTGATTGAAGCTGAGGTTCAGACTAAGTTATGCGAAAACATGTTTTTTCTCGTTTCTGTGTACATTTATGAAACAAGAAACACGGGCTTTTTCATCATACATTTTCTGCGTGTGCTGGTTGCTAAACTAGAAAATTATCTAGATAGACGCAACGAAATTACATTGATCAATGCCCTGTTTCAGACACATAAACTAATGGTTCAGTGTTCGCTCGTTTGGTCATTGAATAACTTTGCGTTACTGAACTGAAAACTTCACGTGAGTTTTTCGCCTTATTAATTGTTAAACAATGCAAATGATCGCTTTATGCTGCTGCTGGCTGGCTATGGCGGCCTCACCTACTTCAAGGTTTTAATATATAATAATTTCCGCTCAATTTAAATTGATAAACACTTTGGTTCACTACAGTTGCAGTGGCTAAAAGCTTGACAATCCATCTGGTCACTTACCAATTTTGTTGCACAAATACACTTTCGATTAAGATAAAATCACATTAATTAACTTGGTTATTTTTGATTAAATCAACTGCTGGATCGAGGCTCGTTATTATTTGAGCTTCCAGACTATGAATTGTTTTGAGAGAAAAAATTCATATAAAATTAAACATTTTTAAATTACAATGTGTTATTAACGGTTGTATACTGAAATGCACGAAAAAGTTTCATATGACACGCAAGCATGATGGGGAACATAGTGGACAGGGACAATTCTTTTTAATAAGGGACAATTCAAAGCTGTTTTTGTGTTTTTTTCGTTATAATTTCGGCATTTTCTTGCATAGGAATAACTTCTGTTTTTTCTTTTATATGCACTATTTTCTCTCTTAAAGTTCTGTTCTCTTTTCTTTCTAGTATTGTCTTAGTTCTTAGAGGTCCATAAGGTCTGAAATTAACTGATTAATTCTGTTATTTTAAGAGTTTTCATCTTCGTTATCTACGTTTAAAACTAGGTACTTATTATTAGAAGGCAACTGGCGTCCTAAATATTCCTCCTAAGTCCAGCTTTATTAACATTTTTCATAAATAATGTGCTTTCTAGATATATTCAAGAAAAGATTCCTGTATTTAATTCTGAATTTTCTTCTTGTAAAACCTTTTAAAATTTAAAAGCAAGCTGAATTAATCACAAGCATCAATAGGATTTTAAAATGTACTAAATTAAATGACAAATAAATAAATATGAATAAGCAAAACGGTCTAACAAGGAAAGGAAATTTAATTCAGACTTGTACCCCTTTTAGCTCCCATTAATATCACTCCAGACAATTTCATATATTTTTTTAAGCATGAAAAATCTGTGATAGAAACAAACTTAACTTAATTTTCTTCCCCAGTCTGATTTAAATGTTATAGAATAATTCAAACTTCATTAATGATTCTGGTCGAGTTCTTATTAGGGTCTGTCCAACGTGATATATCTATGTATCTACCGAATAAATATCATTTTGACATCAGAAAATACATCAGTTTAGTTTGCCTTGTAAATTAGATGCCTAGACGTGAGGAGACAGCCAAGTATTTGTCGAAAGCTTGAAAAATAAATCGGTATAGTAAAACTAAAAAAGATGAAATTGGATACTATCGTATCATCAAGTGAATGAATTAAACGAGGATTAACCCAAACTATGGCTTGTTTAAACAAAGTGTTAATTAATTCAGGTGTACCGTGTATAAATGAGAAACCACATAAAAAAAACTCCGAAGTTTAAACATTTATTCTGATGGCACCAGTATTTTGAATGTCCCAGTGTTCCAAATTCACCGAAACGACCTGTAAACTGAACCTGAATGGGTTCAATTACTGAGACCTCCATTCGGCTGTCTCAACTGATAGCTCAGAAATCATCTGTAGAAGTGTACGATGTAAAAATGAAGAACCGCGCCAAAAGGCACTGAAGGCACCAGTTCCTGGAGTGGAAGGACATTTACACTCCATATAAACTAAAGCTTTCCAAATCGAGTGCTGAAATCCCTATTCCGAAGTCTCAGCTGATTGTTCAGAAATCATCTTTAGAAGTTAAAGATGTAATAATAATAAATCGCGCAAAAATACTACTAAGTATAAAAATTCATTATGATGGCACCAGTGTCTTGAATAGAACCAAATTTACACCACGCATAAACTAAAGCATGGAGCGCTGGAACCCTCATTTCAATGTATCTTTCAATTGCTGAGAAATAATATTTAGAAATGTACGATGGAAGAATGAAAAACCGGGCAAAAACACTCCAAAGTTTAAAAAATCAGTGTGATGGAACCATCGTCTTGATTGGAAGTAAATTTGCACCACATATAAACTCAAGCTCTCGAAATCGAGTACTGAAACCCCCATTTCAATGTATGTTTTCGTTGCTCAGAAATCATCTTTAGAAATCTACGTTGTAAGAGTTAAAAACTTCGCAAGAAAAGTCCGAAGTGTAAAAATTCAATGTGATGGCACCAGTCGCTTAAATGGAACCAAATTTACGGAACCTATAAATTCAAGCTTTCGAAATCGAGTGCTGAAAGCCCCATTCCAACGTCTCTTTCGTTGCTCAGAAATCATCTTTAGAAATCTACGCTGTAAGAATTAAAAACTTCGCAAGAAAAGTCCGAAGTTTAAAAATTCAGTGTGATGGCACCATTGTCTTAAATGGAACCAAATTTACGAAACATATAAATTCAGGCTTTCGAAATCGAGTGCTGAAACCCCAATTCCAACGTCTCTTTCGTTGCTCAGAAATCATCTTTAGAAATCTACGCTGTAAGAATTAAAAACTTCGCAAGAAAAGTCCGAAGTTTAACAATTCAATGTGATGGCAACCAACGTGGAAACTTAAATGGAACCAAATTTACAGAACTTATAAATTCAAGCTTTCGAAATCGAGTGCTGAAACCCCCATTCCAACGTCTCTTTCGTTGCTCAGAAATCATCTTTAGAAATCTACGCTGTAAGAATTAAAAACTTCGCAAGAAAAGTCCGAAGTTTAAAAATTCAATGTGATGGCACCAGTGTCTTAAATGGAACCAAATTTACGAAACATATAAATTCAGGCTTTCGAAATCGAGTGCTGAAACCCCAATTCCAACGTCTCTTTCGTTGCTCAGAAATCATCTTTAGAAATCTACGCTGTAAGAATTAAAAACTTCGCAAGAAAAGTCCGAAGTTTAACAATTCAATGTGATGGCACCAGTGTCTTAAATGGAACCAAATTTACAGAACTTATAAATTCAAGCTTTCGAAATCGAGAGCTGAAACCCCCATTCTAACGTCTCTTTCGTTGCTCAGAAATCATCTTTAGAAATCTACGCTGTAAGAATTAAAAACTTCGCAAGAAAAGTCCGAAGTTTAAAAATTCAGTGTGATGGCACCATTGTGTTAAATGGAACCAAATTTACGAAACATATAAATTCAAGCTTTCGAAATCGAGTGCTGAAACCCCAATTCCAACGTCTCTTTCGTTGCTCAGAAATCACCTTTAGAAATCTACGCTGTAAGAATTAAAAACTTCGCAAGAAAAGTCCGAAGTTTAAAAATTCAATGTGATGGCACCAGTGTCTTAAATGGAACCAAATTTACAGAACTTATAAATTCAAGCTTTCGAAATCGAGTACTGAAACCCCCATTCCAACGTCTCTTTCGTTGCTCAGAAATCATCTTTAGAAATCTACGCTGTAAGAATTAAAAACTTCGCAAGAAAAGTCCGAAGTTTAAAAATTCAGTGTGATGGCACCATTGTCTTAAATGGAACCAAATTTACGAAACATATTAATTCAAGTTTTCGAAATCGAGTGCTGAAACCCCCATTCCAACGTCCCTTTCGTTGATCAGAAATTATCTTTACATAAATACGCTGTAAGAATGAAAATAGCGCAAAAACACTCCAAAGTTTCAAAATTCAGTGTGATGGCACCAGTGTCTTAAATGGAACCAAATTTACAGAACTTATAAATTCAAGCTTTCGAAATCGAGAGCTGATACCCCCATTCTAACGTCTCTTTCGTTGCTCAGAAATCATCTTTAGAAATCTACGCTGTAAGAATTAAAAACTTCGCAAGAAAAGTCCGAAGTTTAAAAGTTCAGTGTGATGGCACCATTGTGTTAAATGGAACCAAATTTACGAAACATATAAATTCAAGCTTTCGAAATCGAGTGCTGAAACCCCCAATTCCAACGTCTCTTCGTTGCTCAGAAATCACCTTTAGAAATCTACGCTGTAAGAATGAAAAACCGCGCAAAAAAAGTCCGAAGTTTAAAAATTCAGTGTGATGGCACCAGTGGCTTGAATGGAACCAAATTTACAGCACATATAAATTCAAGCTTTCGAAATCGAGTGCTGAAACCCTCATTCCAACGTCTCTTTTCGTTGCTCAGAAATCATCTTTAGAAATGTACGCTGTAAGAATGAAAAACCGCGCAAAAAAAGTCCGAAGTTTAAAAATTCAGTGTGATGGCACCAGTGGCTTGAATGGAACCAAATTTAAGGAACATTATAAATTCAAGCTTTCGAAATCGCGTGCTGAAATCCCCATTTCCAACGTCCCTTTCGTGATCAGAAATTATCTTTAACACTAACATACGCTTTTAGAGATTAAAATAGCCAAAAACCTCCTAAAGTTTCAAAATTTCAGTGTGATGGCACCAGTGTCTTAAATGGAACCAAATTTTCGGCACATATAAACCGAAGCTATCGAAATTGAGTGCTGAAACCGTCATGTCAATGTGTCTTTTTATTGCTGAGAAATAATATTTAGAAATGTTCGATGTATAAATGAAAAACTGCGCAAAAACACTGCAAAGTTTAAAAATTCAGTGTGATGGCACCAGTGTCTTAAATGCAACCAAATTTACGGAACATATAAATTCAATCTTTCGAAATCGACTGCTGAAACCCTCATTCCAATGTCTCTTTTCGTTGCTGAGAAATAATCTTTAGAAATGTTCGATGTATAAATGAAAAACCGCGCAAAAACACTCCAAAGTTTAAAATTTTATTCTGATGGCCCCAATATTTTGTTTGGAACCAGATGTGTGAACTGAGGCGTTTCTTAAAATGTGTGCTAAACCTTTATTCCGATTTCTCAACTGGAAATAATAAACCGCGCAAAACCAATCCAAAGTTTAAAAGTTCATTCTGATGGCACCAGTTCATGGAATGGAAGGAAATTTACACTGGTTGGGCAGAAATCGTATTTAGAACTGTAGATATGTTTTGAGACTTTGGCTTTCGGTATAAATTACTTATTACATGTACAACCTTCATCTGCTGCAGGAACAGACTTGAAGCTGCATCGGCAGTTTCGTCATAAAAGAGAAAGAAAATCCATCTTTTTGAAACCCGAATTAATTGGGCTCTTAAGACTGTTTAAAAGTACACATTTAAAATCTCTTTCAAAACGCTCGTCTTATTTTATGTCGAATTGAAAATTGCATGTACCAAAAATTATTGACAGAAGTGAAGGTACCTACTATGAACGTTGAGTAGGTTTGTTTTGAACCCGCATAAGCCAGTTGTCTTAAAAAAGCTTCCTGTTGTGAACCATCCTGTAATACTTGCTAACTCGCACCAAGAAAGTACTTTGTTTTACGTAATTTAATCGTAAATAGAACTATGTGAAAGTCTTGTTTGTGCCCGATATAATCGGGATATTTTTCCGAATTGAGATAAGAAAATAGAGATACAGTTCACACCGTTAAACGAAATCCATTAGTCATATTTTATCTTTGGGTTCGCACGTCACAGCGGACATGGACTGGTCCATTGTCAGAATGGCGGTATGCAATCAGACAATCCGAATTTAACGAAGATGAATCCGACAGAATCGTGCAGGATAAATTAGCGCTGAAATTTTGGCAGTGATTTGCCGATTAATCCTGGAACATACATAGGTGCAGACTGGAATTCCTCTCAATTCACTCTGCATTTATTAAGTCTTGCAAGCAGTTCCGAGAGCAACTTGAGATCTTGGCTACTTCAAAAAATCGGAAGCTCTGGTAGAAAGCCCTCGGGCAGCGATCAACATGACTATATACTTCCAGCCATATAAATAGTCCAGAAATTACGGCCCCACTATAATTGGAGCATTATACACTAGGGAGCATACGTATACATTAATTCTCCTGCCTTTATAATTTTATTGTCGAGATATATTTATTATGTACGCGGATACTAATTCAAGCTGTTGTTTCTCTAGTATGGCTCATAAACAGGCCGTCGATAAGTACCGTTTGATCGAACTCGTAGATTTATACACGTACATATTGAATTTTTATAGACACTTTGCTCTACAAAGGACGACGTTAAACATCCATCGTAAACCACGGTTTCTTCGTATGTTCTTATTAGTAGTACGAGAGGCGAATTCCCTTGTCGACGCCAACATTCAGTATGTTTGGGCTATCTGGTGAAGTGATCTATAAAGATCTCGTAAACGCCTTTGACAGTGTACACACAAACAATAACGCGTCGATGTCGGCACACCCACACGTTCTGGCCAGGGAATACCTGCAATGCACTGAGTTCAATGAGTTTCATACATTTGGAGATCTTCTTTTGGTTCATAAGTATTTTTTTGAGGCTTTCAAGGCTTGCTGAATGAACCCGCAAAGATAGTCAACAAAGTGGGAGGACAATGACAATCGTTATAGAATCTAGATTGAAAGTATGTTTTTCATTGTTAGTTTGAACGATCATATAGGAAGCTACTAAGTTCAGTTGTTCCAAACCGATTATCTTTATCTATGAACGTATGCTATGAACACTAAAGGGATTCCATGTATGTTTCGATTTCTGCATATTGGAATTGTTGAGTGCCAAGGAGAACATAGTTCATGACCTGCAAGGTGACTCCACATATTGGGCGGGAAGCCACTAAGTTCAGTTGTTCCAAACCGATTATCTTTATCTATGAACGTATGCTATGAACACTAAAGGGATTCCATGTATTTTTCGATTTCTGCATATTGGAATTGTTGAGTGCCAAGGAGAACATAGTTCAAGACCTGCAAGGTGACTCCACATATTGGATGGGAAGCTACTAAGTTCAGTTGTTCCAAACCGATTATCTTTATCTATGAACGTATGCTATGAACACTAAAGGGATTCCATGTATGTTTCGATTTCTGCATATTGGAATTGTTAAGTGCCAAGGAGAACATAGTTCATGACCTGCAAGGTGACTCCACATATTGGGTGGGAAGCCACTAAGTTCAGTTGTTCCAAACCGATTATCTTTATCTCTGAACGTATGCTATGAACACTAAAGGGATTCCATGTATTTTTCGATTTCTGCATATTGCAATTGTTCAGTGCCAAGGAGAACATAGTTCATGACCTGCAAGGTGACTCCACATATTGGGTGGGAAGCTACTAAGTTCAGTTATTCCAAACCGATTATCTTTATCTATGAACGTATGCTATGATCACTAAAGGGATTCCATGTATTTTTCGATTTCTGCATATTGGAATTGTTGAGTGCCAAGGTGAACATAGTTCATGACCTGCAAGGTGACCCCACATATTCGGTGGGAAGCTACTAAGTTCAGTTGTTCCAAACCGATTATCTTTATCTATGAATGTATGCTATGAACACTAAAGGGATTCCATGTATGTTTCGATTTCTGCATATTGGAATTGTTGAGTGCCAAGGAGAACATAGTTCATGACCTGCAAGGTGACTCCACATATTGGGTGGGAAGCCACTAAGTTCAGTTGTTCCAAACCGATTATCTTTATCTATGAACGTATGCTATGAACACTAAAGGGATTCCATGTATTTTTCGATTTCTGCATATTGGAATTGTTGAGTGCCAAGGAGAACATAGTTCATGACCTGCAAGGTGACTCCACATATTGGGCGGGAAGCCACTAAGTTCAGTTGTTCCAAACCGATTATCTTTATCTATGAACGTATGCTATGAACACTAAAGGGATTCCATGTATGTTTCGATTTCTGCATATTGGAATTGTTGAGTGCCAAGGTGAACATAGTTCATGACCTGCAAGGTGACCCCACATATTCGGTGGGAAGCTACTAAGTTCAGTTGTTCCAAACCGATTATCTTTATCTATGAATGTATGCTATGAACATTAAAGGAATTCCATGAATGTTTCGGATTTCTGCATATTGGAATTGTTGAGTGCCAAGGAGAACATAGTTCATGACCTGCAAGGTGACTCCACATATTGAGCGGGAAGCCACTAAGTTCAGTTGTTCCAAACCGATTATCTTTATCAATGAACGTATGCTATGAACACTAAAGGGATTCCATGTATGTTTCGATTTCTGCATATTGGAATTGTTGAGTGCCAAGGAGAACATAGTTCAAGACCTGCAAGGTGACTCCACATATTGGATGGGAAGCTACTAAGTTCAGTTGTTCCAAACCGATTATCTTTATCTATGAACGTATGCTATGAACACTAAAGGGATTCCATGTATGTTTCGATTTCTGCATATTGGAATTGTTGAGTGCCAAGGAGAACATAGTTCATGACCTCAAAGGTGACTCCACATATTGGGTGGGAAGCTACTAAGTTCAGTTGTTCCAAACCGATTATCTTTATCTATGAATGTATGGTATAAACATTAAAGGAATTCCATGGATGTTTCGATTTCTGCATATTGGAATTGTTGAGTGCCAAGGAGAACATAGTTCATGACCTGCAAGGTGACTCCACATATTGGGCGGGAAGCCACTAAGTTCAGTTGTTCCAAACCGATTATCTTTATCTATGAAAGTATGCTATGAACACTAAAGGGATTCCATGTATGTTTCGATTTCTGCATATTGGAATTGTTGAGTGGCAAGGAGAACATAGTTCATGACCTGCAAGGTGACTCCACATATTGGGCGGGAAGCCACTAAGTTCAGTTGTTTCAAATCGCTTATCTTTATCTATGAACGTATGCTATGAACACTAAAGGGATTCCATGTATGTTTCGATTTCTGCATATTGGAATTGTTGAGTGGCAAGGAGAACATAGTTCATGACCTGCAAGGTGACTCCACATATTGGGCGGGAAGCCACTAAGTTCAGTTGTTCCAAACCGATTATCTTTATCTATGAACGTATGCTATGAACACTAAAGGGATTCCATGTATGTTTCGATTTCTGCATATTGGAATTGTTGAGTGCCAAGGAGAACATAGTTCATGACCTGCAAGGTGACTCCTATTGGTACCTCTGGTTCGTTTGGGTCCTTCTGGGTTTGTTTGGGTCAGTTTGGTCCAGCTTGGGTTAGTTTTTAAGGTTTTTTACTCCAAACCCGAAGCAGTTCACTTGTAGAGTCATTGTCCAAATATTTCTACTTGCTCTCAACCTACAAATTATCCTGGACTGTTTATGACCATGGTAAGCTGTACACTAATTGTCACTTTAAGGGACAGTCTTTTATTATTTTTTATTATGTATCGACCAGGTCTTTTTTGTACCACATCAGTAAGAATGTCATAACATCCATGCTTCTCTATATAATTTCTGTGGTAAGGACGAGTGCATTTTGAACAACGGAACCCATAGCAAACTTAAATCATTTTTAATTAGATGTCCCCTCCTTTTCTGTTCATGAGGGTTCTGATTTTCCGCTTTCTTGAAATTTTTCTTTTTTAGTTTTGTTGTTAGTTCTATTGTGATTTGCTACTTCTGTAGACTGTTGCTTGGCCATTTTAATTCTGTCACTTTCTCATTTTTTGTCGTTGTCTTCCTTTCTTCACTGGTTTTCTGTTCCGTTTTGCCTGCCTTTTTACCGGTTCCACTTTTTGGAATTCAATACAAAAAGCATTCGCTCTTCATTTCTTTCGCCTCTTTGAGTAGGACTTTCTGGTCATAAGAAATCATGTTTCAATGAAGTGTCTTAAAAGGATTTTCAGTTGGTTTTGTTGCAGTAAATCGCTCATCTTTTCAAATTACTCAATCGACCAAACTATGTTCTCCCATAAGTGTGTCATCATTCGGTATTGCAACTCCTGAAGCAAGACTCTTAGGAAGGTTAATGTCAGCTTGCAAATATCTGCTGTATAAAACGAACTTTCGGCAGATGAAGATGATGTCAGTGATTGGCATTTCGCACAAAACATGATCTCTGGACGTCGTCCAAAAATCATTTCACACTCACTTGCAGATCTTCGGTACTGCGTGGAAACTCCTTTTAGGGCTTTCAATCGCATTAAGAAACATTGAAAAACTTCTCTTCATTTCTGATTAAATGTGCGTTTTACCCGAAATAAAATTGTTTTTTGTGGATACCTGTTATTAGTCAGGTCAAATTGGTCAAATCCAAATATGTGATCTCGTTTTCGGGTGGAGAATGATACCAAAAAATAACGAGCTGATGGTGTCGGAAAGATGATATTCGACGCTAAGATGGCGATGTAATTCTTTTGGCTCAACATCACGTTTGGGGACTCGCAATGGCACAAGACTCACGAACGATAAGATCTCGATAAGGCGACGCTCGATTTGTTGCAAAGTCATGGGCGGGCACCAAACAAAAGGTCATAGAAAGTTTCATGTGTTTTGTGGATTTCACGGAAATATCGTCAAGTTTTCAACGAAAGATTGTGGAAGATATGAGCAGCGCATTTGGTTCTGTCCCCACTGGTTGCCACGTATTCCCATGTAGAAGATTACAAATTGAGTGACCCAGTTATTGGTGTTTTCGCCAGTTCTTCACAGCATGCACTTTCTTATGAAGATTGTGCTTCAAAAATGGAAATATCGTGCCTTGATGATGGAAACAGAAGCGAAGATATGAGTTGGAAGGCACAGGAATGGAATGAAAAAGAATTCTAGATGAGCTTTTCCAGAAGGAAACTTTGGAGCTCGCCCTGCTTACAAAAGCTCATGTGCAGCAGGAATTTCTGGCTGACACAATTTTCTCTCATGTTGTAAACTCCATGCTTGAGCGTATTCACATGTTGGCGGTTGTTCAGTCGAAAAGTTCCCAAGTGGTGTTTCCATGTTCCTCCATGAGGTGTCATTAAGTCAATCCAAGGGCGACATTTATGTCTGAAGAATGTGCAAGGTTTCGAAACGCGGTTGTCTAGCTATCGATCACCGCCTGTTTTATTGAGTATGTGCGTGATGAAGAACAAGTTTCATGTTGTCCTAGTCCGGCGCGCCTCTGTGTCTCCTCAACGCAGGCAAAATGGCATTTCGTTTAGTTCCGCGCGTCCCATTCCTATTTCGTAATAAATATCCCCATGGTGTTGTTAGCTATCAGACGGGCATACATAAAGTGCCTGTAAATACTCGTCTAATTTGCATACATATTGTCAGTTATCTCGGTAATCGCACTTTGTTTTGAATCGCGTCGTCGATATGGTGATTGAATTTAGATTGGTTGTAAGCAGGGAGAGAACTCGGGTACTAAAACGCGCCAGATCGTAAACAGTCACAGAGACAACTTTGCTGGGGATCGATTTATCGGCCGGGAAAAATTTCAGAACATTTCTTTGGGAAGATGTTTTACGTGTTTGTGGGCCGCACTCTAAACAACATGTCGGTTTTGGTGGTGTTGGACCTTGTTTTCATGTCACATGGCAATAAGCAATGATAGTACTACTCGAGTCCAACATTAGATAAACACTGTCAGATTGTTTCGAACACACTGAGAACCTGTACAGGAAAAACAAACACTCTTCCAGCTGTGTCTAAGAGTTGCTTCAAAAATGTCCAGTTTAGTTCCACAGTCAGATGATTGTGCAAGGATGGTCTTGCACTCGTCAACTAAACAGGTGAACGATCAGCTTTCTAGACTGGAGAAACTCTAAAAATGTGATGTGAGATCCAAAAACACTGATAAACTATGAAAACTGATGTTGTGAAGTGAGGTTATGGAGTGAACTTCTGCACTGGGGCGATAAAACTCATGCAATGAGAGTGTGAATTGAAATACAGGTTTTTATACATGTTTTAGCAGTGGAAATGCAGTAAATCAAAGATAATGATTGGGCCCGATTATCAAGTCATTCAATATTGAAAATCCGATGCCCAGTTCTCTTTGTATGTGGCTTTAAGGTGTTAAAACCCATTGTGTATACGTAAATTTGTACTATTTCCCAGTAATTCTGTGTGTGTGTATTCAAAAAACTTCTTATGTAAGCAATTTCCTATTGTCTTTTAGTTCCGATATCATGTTTCCACTTGGTACCTTCAACCACAACAGTATAGGTTACTCTTGACATTTCTTTGAAGATCTGAATAGCTGAGCAGCGGGACTAGTTTGAATCATTAACAGCAAGTTTAAAGTCAATAATCAGTTTACAGGTTCCATTAGCAGGGATTCGGGTCAGACATGCATTTCCTGATTGATGTTTTACTTCATCATACCTTTTAGAGTGCTACTTGTTCGGTGATAACAAATTCTTTTGTGATAATCCGCGGCTTTAACTCACTGTATGTTTCTTGCGGTATTATTGCATCAGAAGATGTAAAATGTCATAAACGGGGGCTATTTATTCGAGTGTATTTTGAGAATTATTCCTAAGAAGGGGCACTTTTTTATCTTCGGTATAAAACGCTTTGGCCTTAGTTATTTAGCTCCAGTTGTTTTCATTTCAAGTTCCTCTTCAATGCAAGTAAAACTCAGTTTATATCGAAAACAATTTTTAAATTTATTGATCGTTTTTCTTCGAAAAAACTTTAACGTTTCCGTTCCAGATTTTTTAGGTAAGCATTAAGTGAGTAAATAATTGTACAAACACAAATACGATCATAAAAAAAATGAGCTCAACAACTTAATTTAATGATGAAAGTTAGTTGAATTTTTCTTTTTAATAAAAGTGCGAAACTCGAAGTTTTTTAGAATAAACCGATGTTCCAGAAGCTTTAAAATTCAAAACAAAGTTCTTCTGGAAATTATAGCAACCCAAAAAAATAATTCAATTAATATAATTGAACAAAAAACACAAAACGCCAGTAATTTACATAAGGAGCGAGATGAAAGTGACTACAGTTTACAAGAGAATTATCGAAGAGATTTACCAGATGGGAGAGATGAAAACGTTGGAAATGAGGAAGGGAGTTCTGGACAACCGAATAAAAAATGCCAACTTAGGAAAAAGCCACTAAGTAAAAGTGGCGACTGGAAATGTGATAGTAATAAAACGAAAAGAGAAAAAGGAGGAATGTGATTAGGAAAAAATACAATATATTTATATACAACTAAAAATGCAGAACGAGCAAAAAAATCGTTGCCTCTGTTTAAAAGAAAATATTAAATAAAACTATAAAATTATAGAATAAGAACGAGAAGACCTTTTCAAAGAATTCTGGAATTTGTCCTGAAAAGAAAAACGGGTAGGTGTTTGAAGAAGAACGACAGCAAAAAACGAAAATAGCGAGAAAAAGAAAAGATGAAAGTGTATGCAGAAAAATATATTCAGCAATTTTTTTAATGCCAAAATAGAAAAGAGAATTTGAGTTTTAAAAGCAATGTTCTGCAATACTGTCCTCAAGAACTGTTACTTTTAGCCTGAAGCTGCAAAACCTGAAAAATTTGTTTTTCAAATAGAAAGCTTCGAGAAGAAAATGTCGATCAGAGATTCTATCGAAATATAATTTTCTATTTAAACAAGAATTCCTGGCAGATTATGTTTATTATGGAAAAACTGCCAGAAAAACACCAAAACCTTACGACGTTTAACGACAAAAAAAAATTTAAAATCATGCAACAAAAATGTTTCCACTTCCAATGATTGAAAACACGATGGAGCAAGATTGATATTAGAATAGGAAAAACATATTTTTCTTGATCCCCTGGTGGAAAGTACGTACTTTCGCCACTGTTTTCGATGGCAAAAGCATCACTTTTACCCCTTTCAATAATTTTCGCCACGCACCTTTCTGACTCGGTAACTAGCAATGGCAAATTTCGTTGATAAGTCGGACGTTTTGCCAACATTTTCAAAGCCGTTTTTTTCAAAACCTTTTACTTTTCCCGGCTAGTTGCCACCGAGGATCAAGAAAAATAGTATCCGGTACGCGAGACGAAAGTCGAAGGCCCGCCACTGCGTGCATGACTCTTCAAGTCAACTTCAAACAGTTTAGAAGAAAAAGCGATTTATTTATTAAAAGGGAGAGATGAAAAAGTTGAAAATGGGCTATGGGGAAGAAGAGAGTTCTGGACAAGCGAATAAAAAATGCAAACCCATGAAAAAGCGACTAAGTAAAAGTGACGACTGGAAATGTGATAGTAATAAAACGAAAAGATAAAAAGCAGGCATGTGATGAAAAACAATTATGCATCTGAAGTCTACAAAATTAAAGAAGAAGAAAGAGAAGACACTTTCAAAGAATTCCGGAATTTGTCCTGAAAAGAAAAACGGGTATATGTTTGAAGAAGAACGACAGGAAAAAAGCGAAAAGAGCGAGAAACAGAAAAGATGAAAGTGTAAGCAGAAAAATACATCCAGCAATTTTTTTAATGCAAAAATAGAAAAGTGAATTTGAGTTTTAAAAGCAATGTTCTGCAACACTGTGGCAAAGTCCTCAAGAACTGTTGCTTTTAGCCTGAAGCTGTAAAACCTGAAAAATTGGTTTTTCAAATAGAAAGCTTCGAGAAGAAAATGTCGATCAGAGATTCTATCGAAATAGAATTTTCTATTGAACAAGAATTCCTGGCAGATTATGTTTATTATGGAAAAACTGCCAGAAAAACACTAAAACCTTACGAGGTTTAACGACAAAAAAAATTTTTAAATTATGCAACAAAAATGTTTCCACTTCCAATGATTGAAAACACGATGGAGCAAGATTGCTATTAGAATAGGAAAAACATATTTTTCTTGATCCCCTTGGTGGAAAGTAGGTAATTTCGCCACTGTTTTCGATGGCAAAAGCATCACTTTTACCCCTTTCAATAATTTTCGCCACGCACCTTTCTGACTCGGTAACTAGCAATGGCAAATTTCGTTGATAAGTCGGACGTTTTGCCAACATTTTCAAAGCCGTTTTTTTTTAAAACCTTTTACTTTTCTCGGCTAGTTTCCACCGAGGATCAAGAAAAATAGTATCCGGTACGCGAGACGAAAGTAGAAGGCCCGCCACTGCGTGCATGACTCTTCAAGTCAACTTCAAACAGTTTAGAAGAAAAAGCGATTTATTTATTAAAAGGGAGAGATGAAAAAGTTGAAAATGGGCTATGGGGAAGAAGAGAGTTCTGGACAAGCGAATAAAAAATGCAAACCCATGAAAAAGCGACTAAGTAAAAGTGACGACTGGAAATGTGATAGTAATAAAACGAAAAGATAAAAAGCAGGCATGTGATCAAAAACAATTATGCATTTGAAGTCTATAAAATTAAAGAAGAAGAAAGAGAAGACACTTTCAAAGAATTCCGGAATTTGTCCTGAAAAGAAAAACGGGTATGTGTTTGAAGAAGAATAACAGCAAAAAAGCGAAAAGAGCGAGAAACAGAAAAGATGAAAGTGTAAGCCGAAAAATACATCCAGCAATTTTTTTAATGCAAAAATAGAAAAGTGAATTAGGTTTTTTAAAACAATGTTCTGCAACCCTGTGGAAATGTCCTCAAGAACTGTTACTTTTAGCCTGAAGCCTTGAAATCTGAAAAATTTGTTATTCAAATAGAAGCTTCGAGAAGAAAATGTCGATCAGAGATTCTATAGAAATAGAATTTTCTATTGAAACAAGAATTCCTGGCAGATTATGTTTATTATGGAAAAACTGCCAGAAAAACACCAAAACCTTACGAGGTTTAACGACAAAAAAAATTTTAAATCATGTAACAAAAATGTTTCCACTTCCAATGATTGAAAACACGATGGAGCAAGATTGCTATTAGAATAGGAAAAACATATTTTTCTTGATCCCCTTGGTGGAAAGTAGGTAATTTCGCCACTGTTTTCGATGGCAAAAGCATCACTTTTACCCCTTTCAATAATTTTCGCCACGCACCTTTCTGACTCGGTAACCAGCAATGGCAAATTTCGTTGATAAGTCGGACGTTTTGCCAACATTTTCAAAGCCGTTTTTTTCAAAACCTTTTATTTTTCCCGGCTAGTTGCCACCGAGGATCAAGAAAAAATTGTATTCGGTACGCGAGACGAAAGTCGAAAGCCCGCCACTGCGTGCATTCAACTTCAAACAGTTTAGACGAAAAAGTGATTTACCAGATGGGAGAGATGAAAAAGTTGAAAATGGGCTATGGGGAAGAAGAGAGTTCTGGACAAGCGAATAAAAAATGCAAACCCAGGAAAAAGCGACTAAGTAAAAGTGACGACTGGAAATGTGATAGTAATAAAACGAAAAGATTAAAAGCAGGCATGTGATGAAAAACAATTATGCATTTGAAGTCTATAAAATTAAAGAAGAAGAAAGAGAAGACACTTTCAAAGAATTCCGGAATTTGTCCTGAAAAGAAAAACGGGTATGTGTTTGAAGAAGAACGACAGGAAAAAACCGAAAAGAGCGAGAAACAGAAAAGATGACAGTGTAAGCCGAAAAATACATCCAGCAATTTTTTTAATGCAATAATAGAAAAGTGACTTTGAGTTTTAAAAACAATGTTCTGCAACACTGTGGCAAAGTCCTCAAGAAATGTTGCTTTTAGCCTGAAGCTGTAAAACCTGAAAAATTTGTTTTTCAAATCGAGAAGAAAATGTCGATCAGAGATTCTATCGAAATAGAATTTTCTATTGAAACAAGAATTCCTGGCAGATTATGTTTATTATGTAAAAACTGCCAGAAAAACACCCAAACCTGACGAGGTTTAACGACGAAAATAAATTTAAAATCATGCAACAAAAAATTTTCCACTTCCAATCATTGAAAACACGATGGAGCAAGATTACTATTAGAATAGGAAAAACATATTTTTCTTGATCCCCTGGTGGAAAGTACGTACTTTCGCCACTGTTTTCGATGACAAAAGCATAACTTTTACCCATTTCAATAGCTTTCGCCATGCACCTTTCTGACTCGGTAACTAGCAATGGCAAATTTCGTTGATAAGTCGGACGTTTTGCCAACATTTTCAAAGCCGTTTTTTTTTAAAACCTTTTACTTTTCTCGGCTAGTTTCCACCGAGGATCAAGAAAAATAGTATCCGGTACGCGAGACGAAAGTAGAAGGCCCGCCACTGCGTGCATGACTCTTCAAGTCAACTTCAAACAGTTTAGAAGAAAAAGTGATTTACCAGATGGGAGAGATGAAAAAGTTGGAAATGGGCTATGGGGAAGAAGAGAGTTCTGGACAACCGATTAAAAAATACAAACCCAGGAAAGCGACTAAGTAAAAGTGACGACTGGAAATGTGATAGTAATAAAACGAAAAGATAAAAAGCAGGCATGTGATCAAAAACAATTATGCATTTGAAGTCTATAAAATTAAAGAAGAAGAAAGAGAAGACACTTTCAAAGAATTCCGGAATTTGTCCTGAAAAGAAAAACGGGTCTGTGTTTGAAGAAGAACGACAGGAAAAAAGCGAAAAGTGCAAGAAACAGAAAAGATGAAAGTGTAAGCAGAAAAATACATCCAGCAATTTTTTTAAATGCAAAAGTAGAAAAGAGAATTAGGGTTTTTAAAACAATGTTCTGCAACCCTGCGGAAATGTCCTCAAGAAACGTTGCTTTTAGCCTGAAGCTGTAAAACCTGAAAAATTGGTTTTTCAAATAGAAAGCTTCGAGAAGAAAATGTCGATCAGAGATTCTATCGAAATAGAATTTTCTATTGAAACAAGAATTTCTGGCAGATTATGTGTATTATGTAAAAATTGCCAGAAAAAGCATCACTTTTACCCATTTCAATAACTTTAGCCACGCACTTTTCTGACTCGGTAACTAGCAATGGCAAATTTCGTAGATAAGTCGGACGTTTTGCCAACATTTTCAAAGCCGTTTTTTTCAAAACCTTTTACTTTTCCTGGCTAGTTGCCACCTAGGATCAAGAAAAATTGTATCCGGTACGCGAGACGAAAGTTGAAAGTCCGCCACTGCGTGCATGACTCAGTCAACTTCAAGCAGTGGCGGAACTTCGACTGTCGTCTCTTGTACCGTAATATACTATAGATTTTTTTGTAATAAATTGATTTGCCACTAGTTTTTCCTGGTTTTTTGTTTTTGTGCTCCTGGTTATGTAAAAGTATCAACATAATTTAAAAAAAATTGAATTGCTCAAGTACAGAATGAGCCCAAGTCCATTGATTTTTCTAAAAATCATTTGGTTTTTGGTTTTGCTTATACGAATTATTGCAGGCCCTTTAATGCGAAATTTAAGCATAATAAACCAAATTTTTCTATTAAATACTTTTAGTTTTAAACTGTTTTTTTGCCTCCAAAAAAATTACCTTTCTGAATTTTGAAATTCCATCATCTAAGCGATTAATAAAGTCAGTAAGCAATTTCTTTTACTCCCTTGTCATGTAATTATCGATGTGTCAGACTGTTTTCCCCCGAAGACATATTGCTAATTATCGACAAAATATATGGTCAATAATTTATAATCCAAATTGTGTCAAAACATTAGAGAGTTATTACCGTGGCAATAATTCTTTCAGTTTTCTAGTTTGCTCGGTTTTTGTTGCAGCTGGAAATTAGCTTAACCTACGCATTGCAATTAAGACATTCCGACGCATCTGCATCTTTAATAATGTTAATGAATCGATTGCGTAAAATAATAGTAAGTCATTATGTTAAAGCAGTCTAGAAAGACCAGATGTTTTTTTCATTAGCAATTCAGCCGCACTCATCTTTCACGTTTTGCATTCATAACGTCGACTAATTGGCACCGCATATTCCCAATAGTCCTGATTACAAAAGCAATAAACAAAAACATAATCTATCGTTCATTGACACCGCCATAACACCTGAAATGGTATTGTAAATAGTTCCATCCTCTTGGAGAGAAAAAATCATCGAGAGGTACCACCGCGAGGTTAACCAGTCTTTTCGGCTGACATCGGGTCAACTTTTCTAATTAACACTAACGGAACCGGCGAGACGTGATTGATTCGGTACCATCGTGGCGATTTCCATTTCGATACTGGGTACCTGGCTCTCTGAATAATATCCTATAAATATTTGGTGTTTATTTGGACTGGCTTAAGGTTAAACTGTTTGAAAGAAGGATGAATTGACTGATAGATTGTACCAGCCGAAAGAAACTGGGTTCAAAGTTGGACCAAATGGAGGCGGGTACTTGGAATTCATAGTGGTTGCACACTGGGAATCGTTTATGGAGTTGGTGGTGTTCTTTTGTAGTACGGCCTTCCGCGTTCAATGAAACGCATGCAATTAATCAATAATATCGGCAGTACGGTACGTCGGACGCAATTACTAGTGGTACCCGGGGATCCCGTTCATAGGTCAAAATGTCCCCCAGCTAGATTTATCCGTGGTCCCGACGGCCATTGTTTGCAAATAGCCGCTCGTTACCGGCGTTATATTGTCTTGCTGGAAACCGCGTGTTTGCAAGAATCGTTAAAAATTAAATACGTTAACGGTAGTTTCATAAATTATAATGCGAATTTGTATTTGGGCATATCTGGGAACAGCTCTGTATTGAGGCAGAAACGCGTGGACTTTCAACAGTGGTCTACAGTTGCTCGAACCTACAGGGGCGTGACATTTTATTTCTCTGTTAACATTTGTTCTGTTCTGTACGAAAATGTAAAATTTTCGGGAAAAATTCCCACTCTCCCTCTTGTTTTTTTTGTTTAACTCCAAGAAAATTTCATATATGTATATAATCTTTATTTCCCAATAGGCTATCGCCCCACGGCCTTTCTACCCTTGCATATATACATGTATTGTGTTAATTTTCTAACTTAAACTATCTTAACTGTAAACTTAAAATTATTACAAAGCAAAAAAAATCTCTCTTCTGTGTCATGTCTTTTCATCATCTAGCAGGTTGGTTCAGTCGTGTTGAAAGTGTTCAAGTAGTGTTGTTGTTGGGAAGCGGAAGCGGGATTGTCTCGTTTGTCTTGTGAAGCAAAGGGGATTCAGTAGGGTCCAGTTGTAGGGATTGTTTTTCCATTTCGTTTGCAATTGGAGTTGTCTTTCTGTTATTGGCGTTATTTTTGTTCGTTCGTAGAGTAGTTGGTTTGAGGGGTTGTGTAGTTGGTTTTGAGGATGTCTTATTTTCGTTATTGATCTCAGGGCAATCTGTTCTGTTGTTTGAATGTGTTGTTTAGTTTTCCTAGATGCATTCGCTGTCAGTATATGTCCATAGTCAAGCAGAGGTCTACATATTGATTGGTAAATTTTTGTGACGGTCTTTGTACTAATTCCTTTGTCTCTGTACGTCAGTGATCGGAAGTGTTTTGTCCGTTGAATGATTTTTGTTCTTACGTTCTGTGCGTGTATTGTAAACTTTAGTTTTTGGTCCAGTGTCATTCCTAGATATTTTGGCTCTTGTTTTGGTCTAGTTCTGTTTCCGTCTGTTGTTATTGATGGAGAGTCGTCTTTAATTTGGTGGTTTGGTAAAAGTAGTTGGTTTTTCGTGGCGTTTGGTGTAAGTCTCCATTTGTAGAACCAAGCAATTGTATTGTCTGTTAGTGTTTGAAGTTTTTGTACTGCTTTTACTGTAGTTTTGTCGTGCACGATCAATGCAGTGTCGTCGGCGTATTGTAGTATGTAAGCAGATTTGTCAATGTGTCTTTTGTCGTGGAGACTGTGATTGTATATGTCGTGGCAGTATATATTGTAAAGAAGGGGTGATAGCGGGGATCCTTGCGGGAGTCCTTGTTCAGGGGAGAAAGCAAAGGAGAGGGTGTTGTCTATGCGTACTTCTAGTTGTCTGTTTGTGAGTAGGTTTCTGATTGCGTGAATTATGTATTTGGGGGTTTTAAGCTGGTAAAGTTTATATAAAAGTCCTTTGTGCCAGACACTGTCAAAGGCCTTATTGATGTCCATGAAGAGACATGCTGTTTTCTTGTTCGTGAGGTGAGTTGTTAGTATGTTGATCGTTAGTATAAAAAGTGGGTGAACAGTTGAGTGTTTAGGTTTAAATCCGAATTGGTATTGTGGTATGTGTTGTCCAACTGATTGTTGCAGTCTATTTTTTATTATAGTTTCAAAAATTTTACTCAGTACTGGGAGTAGTGTGATAGGTCTGTAGTTTTGTGTTTGTTTTTTCGAAAGAAGTTCATCAATTGACATACTCTGTTCGAAGGAAAAACCAGTTTCCGAGCCCCGATAGGATAATATAGTACAAGAACATTAAAACATTGTGGTGAATTTGTTCAGCAACGTCCCACAAGAGCCATAATAATATTCAGGGCATCAGCCACGCATTTACTCACAATTACCTAACAGCACATAATTCGAAAAATATTCAACGTGCTTTATGTTTGGCTCCTTAATGGGATAAAGCAAATATTTTCCTATTATGTCTAGCAAAAGAGCGTTTATGTGGGATTGCAACTCGAATACGACATAACATACCGCCGGTTCGGACACACCTGTCCCTAAAAGTACCGGACAAATGTGACAGCTATAATGCAGATACGCCTAGCAACATTTAACTCTTAACTCGGACATCTTAAACCACAATTACTGCTGTTGCTTTGCCATTGTGTCGAGCTACAGGGTGTTGCAGAATCAGACGCCAACATCATTGGCATAATTTATCGGGGTAACTTGAACCTTTTTTTGCAATCTGGGAATCCAGAAAAATAGCAAATCATGGTTTGAAAAAAACTCTGTGTGGTAATCGGAAGTAGTTGTTTGTTGGTATTTTTATATATGAAAATGCTAATGGTTGCTATTTCGAAATATCATTGATCGTTGGTCAACTCGTAAAGGACACTAAGATGATAAAAAATTCGTAAAATCTCAGTCAAAAGCGTAATTGAACTGAATTTTGTGGCATCAATACAGAAAAGAGCGCTCTGTTGAATGGTGTTAGATGCGCTTTCCTATCTCGAGAGATCTTTTGGAGATGCATTTTTTAAACTCACTCTGCACAAATATCTCGGACAAAAAGCGCACCCAGGTGATAAAAAATTCGTAAAATCTCAGTCAAAATCGCTATTGAACTGAATTTTATGACCTTAGTAATGAAAAAGGTGCGCTTTTAAATACCTGCCACGTGCGCTTTTCTATCTTGAGGCGTTTCTCTGGAATGCATTTTTTAAACTCTCTCTGCAACAAATTGTCGCGCAAAAAACGCAGTCACTAGATTAAAAATTTGTAAAATCTGCGTCAAAAGCGTGATTTAACTAAGTTTTGTGGCATCAATAACTAAAAATGCGCTCGTTTAAATGCCGCCAGATGCGCTTTTCTATCTTGAGACGTTTGCGCGGAATGCATTTTTTAAACTCACTCTTGCAAAAATATCTTGCGCAAAAAGCGCACTCAGATGACCAAAAAATTCGTAAAAGCTCACTCAAAAGCGCTATTGAACTGAATTTTATGACGCTAGTAATGAAAAAGGGGCGGTTTTGAATACGCGTTTCTCTGTCATGCATTTTTTAAACTCTCTCTGCAACAAATTGTAGCTCAAAAAGCTCCGTCAGTAGATTAAAAATTCGTAAAATCTCAGTCAAAAGCGTGATTGAACTGAACTGAAAAGGGTGGCCTTTTAAATGCTGCTACGCGCGCTTTTCGATCTTGAGGCGTTTGCTTGGAATGCATTTTTTAAACTCACTCTGCATCAATAGCTCGCTCATAAAGCGCACTCTGATGATAAAAAAATGAGTAAAATCTGAGTCAATAACGTGATTTAACTAAATTTTATGGCATCAATAACTAAAAATGCGCTCTTTTAAACGCCGCAAGATGCGCTTTTCTATATTGAGGCGTTTGTCCGAAATGCATTTTTTAAACTCACTCTGCAACAAATTGTCGCTTAAAAAGCGCAGTCAGTATATTAAAATTTCTTAAAATCTGAGTCAGTAGCGTGGTTTAACTCAATTTTATGGCATCAATAACTAAAAATGCGCCCTTTTAAATGCCGCAAGATGCACTTTTCTATATTGAGGCGTTTGTCCGAAATGCATTTTTTAAACTCACTCTGCAAAAATAGCTCGCTCAAACAGCGCACTCAGATGGTAAAAAAATGAGTGAAATCTGAGTCAATAGCGTGATTTAACTTAATTTTATGGCATCAATAACACAAAATGCGCCCTTTTAAATGCTCCAAGATGCGCTTTTTTGTATTGAGACGTTTGTCTGGAATGCATTTTTGAAACTCGCTCTGCAAAAATAGCTCGCTCAAACAGCGCACTCAGATGATAAAAAAATGAGTGAAATCTGAGTCAATAGCGTGATTTAACTAAATTTTATGGCATCAATAACTAAAAATGCGCTCTTTTAAATGCCGCAAGATGCGCTTTTCTATATTGAGGCGTTTGTCCGAAATGCATTTTTTAAACTCACTCTGCAACAAATTGTCGCTCAAAAAGCGCAGTCAGTATATTAAAATTTCGTAAAATCTGAGTCAATAGCGTGATTTAACTCAATTTTATGGCATCAATAACACAAAATGCGCCCTTTTAAATGCTCCAAGATGCGCTTTTTTGTATTGAGACGTTTGTCCGAAATGCATTTTTGAAACTCGCTCTGCAAAATTATCTCGCTCAAAAAGCGCACTCAGATGATAAAAAAATGAGTAAAATCTGAGTCAATAGCGTGATTTAACTAAATTTTATGGGATCAATAACTAAAAATGCTCTCTTTTAAATGCCGCAAAATGCACTTTTCTATATTGAGGCGTTTGTCCGAAATGCATTTTTTAAACTCGCTCTGCAACAAATTGTCGCTCAAAAAGCGCAGTCAGTATATTAAAATTTCGTAAAATCTGAGTCAATAGCGTGATTTAACTCAATTTTATAGCATCAATAACACAAAATGCGCCCTTTTAAATGCCGCAAGATGCGCCTTTTTGTATTGAGACGTTTGTCTGGAATGCATTTTTGAAACTCGCTCTGCAAAAATAGCTCGCTCAAAAAGCGCACTCAGATGATAAAAAAATCGTAAAATTTCAGTCAAAAACGCGATTTAACTGAATTTTATGACACTAATAAAGAAAAATGCGCTCTTTTAAATCCCGTCAGATTCGCTTTTCTGCCCCAGGCAGATTTTTGGTATTGCATTTTCGAAACTCACTCTACAACGAAAGGTTGAAAAATTCGTTAAATCTCAGTTAAATGAGTGATTGAATTGCATTTTGCGGCACTGAATTTTGTCCAATTGAATATTGTAGAATTGAAAATATGAAAACTGGAATGTTTTTAGAAATTCTTCAACTCTAGTCAATTTATAAGCTGACAACAGAAAAAAAATGGTTATGAAACGTGTCCCGGTGCGATCGTGTAAAAACTGAGTTAAGTCGTTGTCAACGAGGCATTTGACGAGTTACTTTACGGGTTCCTTCTGTAACGCCTTGGTCATGAATCAATATTTTTAAATTAACCAATTTATTGATAGCGATCTGGAGCACCGGGTCGGTGTAACGATGCCATGTTAACAGCCAGTGGTGGCTCCAGTCGAAATTTGCTCATTATAATAGTTGGGTGAAATAAAGCGACCATTCCGACTCTCGACTGACTTTATTTTCACATTTAAAGTACGTCTAGAGGACGCTATTTGCATAATCGTTTCATCACATCAATAACGATCTTTTGAATATTCTCATATGGGGTAATGTAGGTTAATCGAATCTATGAGCTCATAGGGATAATTGAAAAATATGAGTTAAAATAACTTCATAAATCTCCGTCTAAAGTAATAAGATGTCGAAAACAGGGCGAGCCAATCTAATGCAGCTAGCAAATTAGGTTTTATTGTGCCAATTTTTTCAGTCAATTTAATGCTAAGATGGAAAACAAAAATGATCCTTCATATAAATTGGGAAGAGATGATTTTATGCACCCAAAATACGTTCATCATCATCATACTTTATAGGCACTTTTTAATGTCTATTAATGTTAATTTTCCATTCTGCTTCTTTGACTTCCTGAAGAAATCCTGTTTTCGTTTCTTCAATTGAATTTTTTAGCAGTTAAACCAACAGTTGTGGAGTATCGAAAATCACTTTTGTCTTACGCAAATATGATGTTTTATGGCGCTTTTACCTAACTGTTTGTTGCTTGGAAGAGGTGTTTATAAACGAAAAAAGTGTTGGATTTTGAAAATATTTTTCCTTTCCTGAGAACGGTAGTTTAACAAACCAAACAATATTTGGATGAAAAGCTTTTGTGATGGGGGCATTTATGAGATTCCAGTCGCAACCGAGACCCGCAGTAAAAACTGGGACTTCACTAACGAGAACCAAAAATACGGAATAAGACTGGCAGGTTGGACGAGGCGGAATCAAAATTAAACAAAAGAATACAATGTGTGTGTGTGTGTGTGTAGCGCAAAAACATGTTGCGTCCACTTAACGTCACCAGTAAAATATGGACGTCGTAAAAAAGTTTGCAGCTTTCGAGAATTATACGGATCGCTCTCAGTTGGGTGGGTGCGTTCGAGAATTTAAATGTTTCAAACGACTACAATTAAGTAAGAGCTTGTGAAATTGGAGCATTGTGAACAGGGAAAATGCATTTATCCAAAAAGACTTGCAGAATATTTCAAAGGCCACGACTAGCTGAAGAGGAAACGGTGTTACATGCATAAAACATGATCGGCAGCATGAAAGAGTCGCGACCAGAAGGAGCCGGTTTAATTACAATAACATCTAAGTCAAATGTGCCTCTTTGCACAATTAATTCAACTTATCGTGGATATTACGCGAGTCCATAAATTATTGGCCGATAAGTCAGCGATATTTTCTTCAATAATAAATTGAAGACGGCTGTAATGATATTTCTTGTATCCGTTTCTTACCCACACTCGACATACGATCACCCTGCTTGTGTATGAAAGTCATTAAAGTTTTCGAATTTGATGATATGTCGGTTGCATTCTTACATTTTTAGTAGGAGTCTGGTTCTGCAAGTTAAAAAAAGCAGATGTATTCATTTGAAATTCATCCAGAGCACCCAACTATCAAGATTTTTGTGTAATGTAACATTGAACGCATTATTGATATTTATCCATTTAAAAAACAATCAACTTTTCTTTACATTTTAAAAAATGTTAGTAATTAGTTCAAGTCCAAATACATGTTTCCTTTTTTCCTTGGTCTTCGTGTTGCAGCAAGATTCATGCAAGTCTTGTATTTAATATAATAATACTAATAATAAATAGAAAATAATAATAAAATTCGAAGATAATATGGATATTCTATTCTCTTTTCTATATAAAAATAATATTAAATCACCTCACGAACAAGAAAACAGCATGTCTCTGGATGGACATCAATAAGGCCTTTGACAGTGTCTGGCACAAAGGACTTTTATATAAACTTTACCAGCTTAAAACCCCCAAATACATAATTCACGCAATCAGAAACCTACTCACAAACAGACAACTAGAAGTACGCATAGACAACGCCTTCTCCTTTGCTTTCTCCCCTGAACAAGGACTCCCGCAAGGATCCCCGCTATCACCCCTTCTTTACAATATATACTGCCACGACATATACAATCACAGTCTCCACGACAAAAGACACATTGACAAATTTGCTTACATACTACAATACGCCGACGACACTGCATTGATCGTGCACGACAAAACTACAGTAAAAGCAGTACAAAAACTTCAAACACTAACAGACAATACAATTGCTTGGTTCTACAAATGGAGACTTACACCAAACGCCACGAAAAACCAACTACTTTTACCAAACCACCAAATTAAAGACGCCTCTCCATCAATAACAACAGACGGAAAGAGAACTAGACCAAAACAAGAGGCAAAATATCTAGGAATGACACTGGACCAAAAACTAAAATTTACAAAACACGCACAGAGCGCAAGAACAAAAATCATTCAACGGACAAAACACTTCCGATCACTGACGTACAAAGACAAAGGAATCAGTACAAAGACCGCCACAAAAATTTACCAATCAATATGTACACCTCTGCTTGACTACGGACATATACTGACAGCGATTGCATCTAGGAAAACTAAACAACACATTCAAACAACAGAACAGATTGCCCTGAGATCAATAAGGAAAATAAGAGATCCTCAAAACCAACTACACAATACCTCAAACCAACTACTCTACGAACGAACAAAAATAACGCGAATAACAGAAAGACAACTCCAATTGCAAACGAAATGGAAAAATAATCCCTACAACTGGACCCTACTGAATCCCCTTTGTCTCACGAGACAAACGAGACAATCCCGCTTCCGCTTCCCAACAACAACACTACTTGAACACTTCCAACACGACTGAACCAACCTGCTAGACGATGAAAAGACTTGACATAGATGAGAGATTTTTTTTTGCTTTGTAATAATTTTAAGTTTACAGTTAAGATAGTTTAAGTTAGAAAATTAACACAATACATGTATATATGCAAGGGCAGAAATGCCGTGGGCCGATAGCCTATTGGGAAATAAAGATTATATATAATGTTAAATTGGTAAGGCGGACACAGTTTGATGTCGCAGTTGTGCCGAGCCCTTCGGGCACGGCAATGGTTGAGATTAATAAAGAACAAATGAAATGTTTTCTACTTTCCAAGCAGTGTTGTGCCCGAAGAGCTCAGCACAACATCGCAACAAAGCCTTTCACCGGTTTACTTTGCAAGGCGACACTATAAACAGTTTTATGCCGGAGTTGTGCCGAGCCCTTCGGGCACGACACTGGTAGAGATTTACAACGAGAAAATTAACTGGAAAATAGTGTTTTCTACGTTCCAACCAGTGTCGTGCCCGAAAGGCTCGGCACAACATCGCAACCAACACTTTACTCGGATTACTGTGCAAGGCGACACTCTAAACACAGTTTCATGTCGATACTCTACGTCTTAATACCAAACTGCTGTTGATAGAGCAAGTTGTCCGTTCCCTGCCTCGTATTGCTTGATGCAGCTCAATTGGTGTGAAACATTAGCAAGTAATTCAATATGTTTTCATGATATTCTGCTTGAATGCAAATTCTACTTCGGCTCATTTTGTTGTGCGAGACTGTAACTTGAGAGTGGAACTGAACTTTGCAACAAGTAGAAGATTGAATCTTCCCAACTAGTCCATTCGCGAAGTGGGTACACCGTATGCAGATAGTCAATTATTAAAAGCGACTCGAGGTGCCGAGTTTGATGGACAGTCTTTATTAGAAAGCCAGCGGGGGGCACATTGTGCTCAGCGTCTCGTCTTCGTAGGGCTTAATCGGCAGACGTGGGGCTCTGTTTCCCTACAGTGGCGGTCATTCGAGACGAACTGTGAAACCGAACGGACATTTTTTTCGTGTTCCCTCGGGTATTCCGTAGGAAAGAAAAGAAACGCGGTCGTAGGTACATGTCTGGTCCGTGTGCGAAATGCAATCCAGCCATAGATCATAGCATAGGTGCGGCCATGCAATACCGGCCGACCGGCTAGAATATTATTTACGGTCAATCAGAAGTGCAGGAAGGACATAAAGTAACCCGTTTGCACGGTCGAGTCTGACAGGAGCGATGGCCGAATTTGTCATACTAAAAAATGATATTGCTGGCCGAGCGGACGGTGTGCCGTGCCTACGCGCTTTGCCGGGAAGGTGCATAAATCGCTTATGAAGATATTTATTATGTTAGGGCTGGGTTCGGGTGCTTCAAGTACTTTTCATCCGCTTTGGCTCTGCCCAGGAAAACGAGTCAACCCGACTCGCATCTGCAACTTTTACCCATCAACACATTTGATTATATTCTTCAAACTTTACTCCTCACCTTATAGTATTAGACTTTTTTATAACCGAAGCTCCAGAGGAAGTTTGCACCTCTATAGCGCTGCATAGGGAGAAAGATCCAGACGACCATATACAAGGTGTTTCATTTCCCAGTTTAAGAACGCAATGTAAAAAAATGGATTATTCAACCTACGTCCTACCTAAAGTCTCCCTCCACAAGTAAGGTAAACTTTATCAATGTTCGACATGGTTATACATTTCCAGTTTCTGAAGAACTATTTACGATTTTAAATGCTCGTTGAGTGCTAACGAACTTTTGATGCAAATATCTCGACTAACCAGGCACTTTGCTGCCCCTACGGCTAACATTCAACACGCATTTCTTAGTCCGTGCTTCATAAAGTCTTCCTTATTACTTATTAGAAATACCACAATGTAGACATGAAAAACCTGCTGTGGCATATTCTTTCGGAACATATGGAATATTATTTATATGTGGTTTTCGCGGCACTGGAGGTGCAGAATAACAATCAAAATTAAAATTCGAACAGTTGGAAAAGCACACTTTTGGATGTTGCCTTGTAAAAGAATAATTAACAAGTGTTTTTTCTGACTATGCACACAGACAGAGTGTACTTAAAAAACTGCTGCGGTATTTTTGCCATCGTTTTTCTCTCTAAAATTTACATCGCTCTGAAGGCCATGAAGATGAATTGCTATTTAACATGCATTCTTCCGCAAAGAGAGACTACAAACCAACTGATAGAATACCGATAACATAACAATGGGAGAGCAATATTGGCATTTCGCTGGCAATCTGAAAGCAAATAATGTGCAAATAGTGGCGAACAAGTCTTATCGGCAATAATTTAAATCAATTATATTTTACCCGATATGATAATTGTACCAATGCAAGAAATCTGCGGGTAGTGCACCAAGCCGAGTGCTCTGCTCTTATCTTCGCAATAAGAAGATAATATAATTATTTAATGAATCCCCTCTTAATTAATATCCCCGGGCGCTAATAGGATTTCAAGATCGCAGATTATACAATGCAGCAATAAATTAATATCAATTAGCCAGGTTGTTTGGGTTCATGTTACCAGCTATTCTTATAGGTAAGGACTTTTTCAGTGTATTTTAAACTTATCTGCTCTGTATATTATAGCTAAAATATTCCCTAACTTTTGACTGTGAATAATTCCTTAATCGGTAATCCGATTTGAACAATTTTTTTGCCGAATCATAGCTTTATTCTTGAGTAAAAACATATTGTTCAGGGTGATTTACATAGTGTGATGTTTTCTGGGTCAAAATCTAAATCCGTGTGCGTGCAACATTAAATCAAAAGAGGAATCCGACAGGGTTCATCACAGTTCTCAAACGCCTTGAAGAAACTGCCTTGGGTGAGTGAAGGAATAAACATCGATGGGGAAAGTCTTAATAATCTCCGCTTTGCAGATGATCTTGTCCTAATAACAGACACTCGGGGCGAAGCTAAAGAAATTCAACGCAAGAAATAGACCTAAAGATGAACTTCTCCAAAACCAAAATGATGACAAATCTGATCCCCAGTGAACAAAAACAGATGGGCAATAATAACATTGAAATAGTGGACAAGTAGGTACATATACCTGGGTCATGAAATGAGAATCCACAGAGATAATCAGACAAGCGAATTGACCAGAAGAATAACCTTGGGAATGGGCAACAGTTCGGGAAAATGAGGGATGTGTTTAGGGCTGAGATTCCCATATCCCTGAACCGACAAGCATGGAACCAGTGGATCCTCCCAGTCTTGACCTATGGCGCGGAGACATTGAGTCTCACCAAAGGATCTGCAGAAAAGTTGAGAGTAACACAGAGACGATCGAGTAAGGAATAGTGTGATACGCAAGAGAACTGGGGCAGGCCACGTAGCAAGATTTGAGGACGAAAGATGGACAAAAAAAACTCATTGAGTGGAGACCAAGAGCCGACAGGCGAAGGCGAGGAAGATCCCCCACTCGCTGGACAGACCACCTAAAAAGGATCTCATCAAGTGGATCTCAACTGCTGAGAAAATTGGAAAGTTTTAGAGGAGGCCTATGTTAAACAATGGACGTAAAAGAGGCTGTTTGATGATGATGATTGAGATTATTAAATTATGTTTGTAAAAGATGTGCTAAAGATTTGCTGTTGCTCAACTTTCCCTTGTACCAATTGTTTAATTAGTAGTAGTAAACATCTATTTCTAAAAAAGGCTATCGACCTATCGGTCTTTCTGCCCTTGTTTAATACATGTAGTCTTAATCTAACTAAAAAACAAAGATGAAATTCTCTTAGTTCTAGGTTAATAATCTTATTAAATAAACTTTCCAATTCTAATGACAAGAAAAAATTATTTTATTGTCCAGTAGTCAGTTGCGTTTGTAAGTGTTCGAGTAGCGTTGATGTAGGGAAACGGAAGCGGGATTGTCTGGTTGGTCTTGTAAGACAAAGGGGATTCAGTATGATCCAGTTGTAGGGGTTGTTTGTCCATTTTGTCTGTAGATGTATGAGTCTTTCCGAAATCTTTGTCATGTTTGTGCGTTCGTATAGTAGTTGGGTGGAGGGGTTGTGTAGTGGGTTTTGGGGTGTCTTATTCGTGTTATTAGTCTTAGTGCAATTTGTTCTGTTGTTTGTATATAACGTTTTGTCCTTTCTGTTCCGTTGGTCATGAGTATATGTCCATAGTCTAGCAAGGGTCTACAAATAGCTTTATATATTTTGGTGGCGGTATTTGTGCTAATTCCTCTGTCTTTGTAGGTTAGTGATCGGAAGTGTCTTGTTCTCTTTACTGTTTCTGCCCTGATGTTTCGTAAGTGTTTAGTGAATTTAAGTTTGTGGTCAATTGTGATTCCAAGGTATTTTACGTCGTTTTTGGTCGTGTCGTTTGGCCGTCTGCAGTTATTGTAGGGGAGTCAGCGTTGAGTCTGTGGTTTGTGAGCAGAAGTTGGTTTTTCGAAGGGTTTGGTGTTAGTCTCCATTTATAAAACCATGTCATTGTGTTGTTTGTTAGTGTTTGGAGTCTTTGAGCTGCTCTCTCAGTAGTTTTATCATGTACAATAAGTGCCGTGTCGTCTGCGTATTGTAATATGTGTAAACGATCTGTCGATTTGATTTTTGTCTGGTAAGTTGTAATTGTATATGCCATGGCAGTATATATTGTAGAGAAACGGTGAGAGCGGGGATCCTTGAGGGAGCCCTTGTTCAGGGGACAAAGAAAATGACAGTGTTTTGTCAATTCGTACTTGTAGTTGTCTGTTTTCTAGTAAGTTCTTTGTGGTGTGTAGTAGATATGTTGGTGTGTGTAGTTTGTATAGTAAGCCTGCATGCCAGACACTATCAAAAGCTTTGTTAATGTCCATAAACAGGCAAGCTGTCTTTCTGTCAGTTAGGTGGGTTGTTTGTATATTGTTAGTCAGAGTGAAGAGTGTGTGAATAGTCGAGTGCTGATGTTTGAGTCCGAACTGATACGATAGTATGTACTTTCCGACCAGTTTTCCCAGTCGCTGCCTTATTATGTACTCAAAAACCTTGCTAAGTACTGGTAGCAGTGTAATTGGTCTGTAATTGCTCGGTTGTGTATTGTCCAGTCCATTTTTGGGTATAGGGATTATTAAGCCGTTTTTCCATGTTTTTGGAATTATGTTATTTCTGATGCAGTTGCTTCAATTCAGTTAGGATCAGTTTGTGTGTTTCTTGAGTTAGGCTTTTCAGGAGTTTTGCATTTATTTTATCTTTTCCCGGTGCTGTGTTTTTGATATGCGCTAGGGCTTCATCGTACTCTGTGTCTGTGATCAGTTTGTATGTATAGTTTGGTGAGCTGTTGAAATAGTTCAAGTACCAGTCGTTGATCAAGTTCCAGTTGTCATTGTCGAAGTTAGGGTTTGTCGATATGCTGAAGGCCCTTTGATAGTGTCTGGCGAACGCGTCAGCTTTCTCTTTGTCTGTGTACCGTTCTATTCCGTTTTCGTCAATTGTGTCAGTAGTGCCAGTTTTTTTGTATTGCGCTAGTTTCTTAATTTTTCGCCAGTATGTTTTGCCTTTGTCTTTTTGTATTTCTTTACATGTTTCTAGCCATTTGTCTTGTCGGTATTGTCCAATCAAGGTTTTAATATTTCTGTTGAGTTGGTTCAGTGTCTTTTTTAGGTCGTTATTTTGAGTGTTTGTATATAGTCTGTACAGTTCTCTCTTTTGTTTTATGAGTCTCAGTATGAATTTGGGTAATTTGTTTAATTATTTATTAACTAATTTACTTTTTTTGTCAGTCAACGTTAAGAATATAGCCATCATACATATTTCAGCGTCAATGGAAACATCTGATACGAAAATAGCACTTATTTTACCTTATTAATTAGGTAAACGGAATGCTTTCGCATTATACGGTATAATTTTCGTGTTTAACTTCGCAATTTTTTTTTTTTTTGAAGCAACCTGGTCGATTCCAAATTGGAGAAATACGATCTGATAATGAACAACTGAGAGGAAAGGCGATTTCACGATGAGATAAAAAAGTGCATCATTAATTTTGATAATTATCACACCTCGTATGGTCACTCATTTCTTTTAAAATGCCGATAAAAATTACAATTTAACGACATGCTTATTTTGGAAATAATGAACGCTTGATTTAAATGGGAAAGACAATTTGAAAGCATCTTTCAGAAGGCAGTTCTCTAATTAACAAATATAAATGTGTGCACAGCTGATTTTAAGGCGTCAAAGCTTTTTAGAATGTACCCACTAATTTTAGTGCCTCGGCCTTAGTTTAACCAACTCATATGAATCAATTTGAGTGGAAAAGTTTCGTCTGAAACCGAAATTAATTTTGAAAAAAATAAAAGAATCCAAAAACGGAAAGAACACCTTTCTCACTTGAACTGTCATCGGCGTAAATAGGCTGTCAAAAATCGATTGGTACATTTGTCTTGGCCCTTGTACATCTACATAAATTGGAATTAACTTTTCGCGAAGAGATAATTGCTTTGCCCAGCTTTGCTCGTTTTGTGCTCCCACAGTGAGAATCGCACGCATGCTAACAACTGTTAATGGAAGAATTTATTTGTACTTAAATTTATTGCAGGTGCTGGACAGGCTGAAGACTGCGCTGTTATGTCCACATTTTTTGGACTTCAAATTAAATTAAAAAAAAGTGTGAACGATAGCTCATTGTATCGACTCACTATATCTGCAAATTTTTGGAAAATGCCTCCAGTTTTTATGTTTTAGGGCCGTCCAGGCAGGTATTTGTTTGCAGAGCTGTCAGCGTTAGCGCGTATTTGTGGTTAGATTTTCGAGTGTGCTCTTCAAAACATCAAATCCTACATTGGCTACTTCGGCAGATTCCAGTAATTTGCAACGTTATAGAGCTTAACTGTATAATACATTTATGTTATGAAGACATCTTCTGTTCATGTTGGATCAATTCGTTCGAATTATTTTCGAAGTTTTATAAAAATAGCCGAAAAACTCTTATTATTGCCAGCTTGATAAATATCGGTTTGAAAACGAATATATTTATTCAACTGCGCTCGTTTCTTCAAAAATTCATATTATCGAGGCTCACGCCGGTAGCCACTTGAAATTTGCACTCTGTACAGAAACCCCTTGACCCTAATTTATGTTCAAAGTTTCTGAAAAATCACCAAAAATCCTTATTTTTGCCAGATTGATCAATATCGGTTTAAAAATGTAAAATTTTCTTCAACTGCAGTCTCTTCTTTAAAAATTCACAGTTTCGAAACGGACGCAAGAAGCCACTTGAAATTTGCACGCTCCTTAGAAAACACTTGGCCCTAATTAGGTTCGAAGTTTCATAAAAATCGCTAAAAATCAGTATTTGTGCCAGATTGATCAAAATCGGTTTGAAAATGTATAATTTTCTTCAACTGCACTCTCTTCTTTAAAAATTCACAGTTTCGAAATGGACGCAAGCAGCTACTTGAAATTTTCACGCTGCTTCGAAAACACTTGTCCCTAATTACGTTCGAAGTTTCATAGAAATCGCCAAAAATCAGAATTTTTGCCAGATTGATCAATATCGGTTTGAAAATGTATAATTTTCTTCAATTGCACTCTCTTCTTTAAAAATCCACAGTTTGGAAACTGACGCAAGTAGCGACTTGAAATTTACACGCTGCTTAGAAAACACTTGACCCTAATAACGTTCGAAGTTTCATAAAAATCACAAAAATCAGTGTTTTTGCCAGATTGATCAATATCGGTTTGAAAATGTATAATTTTCTTCAACTGCACTCTCTTCTTTAAAAATTGTCAGTTTCGAAATGGACGCAAGTAGCTACTTGAAATTTGCACGCTGCTTAGAAAACAGTTGTCCCCAATTATGTTCAAAGATTCATAAAAATCGCCAAAAATCAGTATTTTTGCCAGATTGATCAATATCGGTTTGAAAATGTATAATTTTCTTCAACTGCACTCTCTTCTTTAAAAATTCACAGTTTCAAAATGGACGCAAGTAGCTACTTGAAATTTACACGCTGCTTAGAAAACACTTGACAATAATTATGTTCGAAGTTTCATTAAAATCGCCAAAAAGTCTGTATTTTTACCAGATTGATCAATATCGGTTTGAAAATGTATAATTTTCTTCAACTGCACTCTCTTATTTAAAATTCACAGTTTCGAAATGGACGCAAGTAGGTACTTGAAATTTCCACGCTGCTTAGAAAACACTTGACCCTAATTATGTTCGAAGTTTCATAAAAATCGCCAAAAGTCTGTATTTTTACCAGATTGATCAATATCGGTTTGAAAATGTATAATTTTCTTCAACTGCACTCTCTTCTTTAAAAATTGACAGTTTCGAAATGGACGCAAGTAGCTACTTGAAATTTGCACGCTGCTTAGAAAACAGTTGTCCCCAATTATGTTCAAAGTTTCATAAAAATCGCCAAAAATCAGTATTTTTGCCAGATTGATCAATATCGGTTTGGAAATGTATAATTTTCGTCAACTGCACTCTCTTCTTTAAAAATTCACAGTTTCGAAATGGACGCAAGTAGCTACTTGAAATTTGCACGCTACTTAGAAAACACTTGTCCCTAATTACGTTCGAAATTTCATAAAAATCACAAAAAATCAGTGTTTTTGCCAGATTGATCAATATCGGTTTGAAAATGTATAATTTTCTTCAACTGCACTCTCTTCTTTAAAAATTCACAGTTTCAAAATGGACGCAAGTAGCTACTTGAAATTTGCACGCTGCTTAGAAAACACTTGAGCCTAATTACGTTCGAAGTTTCATAAAAAGCGCCAAAAATCAGTGTATTTGCCAGATTCATCAATATCGGTTTGAAAATGCATATTTTTCTTCAACTGCACTCTCTTCTTTAAACATTCACAGTTTCTAAATGGACCCAAGTAGCTACTTGAAATTTGCACGCTGCTTAGAAAACACTTGTCCCTAATTACGTTCGCAGTTTCATAAAAATCACAAAAAATCAGTGTTTTTGCCAGATTGATCAATATCGGTTTGAAAATGTATAATTTTCTTCAACTG
Organism: Dendroctonus valens; assembly: GCA_024550625.1. Classification (NCBI taxonomy): domain Eukaryota; kingdom Metazoa; phylum Arthropoda; class Insecta; order Coleoptera; family Curculionidae; genus Dendroctonus; species Dendroctonus valens. Next base: position 151,137 of record JAJTJO010000018.1, on the reverse strand, counting down.
CACTCTCTTTTTTAAAAATTCACAGTTTCGAAACGGACGCAAGCAGCTACTTGAAATTTGCACTCTGCTTAGAAAACACTTGTACCCAATTACGTTCAAAGTTTCATAGAAATCGCCCAAAATCAGAATTTTTGCCAGATTGATCAATATCGGTTTGAAAATGTATAATTTTCTTCAACTGCACTCTCTTTTTAAAAATTCACAGTTTCGAAATGGACGCAAGTAGCTACTTGAAATTTGCACGCTGCTTAGAAAACACTTGTCCCCAATTACGTTCGAAGTTTCATAAAAATCACAAAAAATCAGTGTTTTTGCCAGATTGATCAATATCGGTTTGAAAATGTATAATTTTCTTCAACTGCACTCTCTTCTTTAAAATTCACAGTTTCGAAATGGACGCAAGTATCTACTTGAAATTTGCACGCTGCTTAGAAAACACTTGTCCCTAATTACGTTCGAAGTTTCATAAAAATCGTCAAAAATCAGTATTTTTGCCAGATTGATCAATATCGGTTTGAAAATGGATAATTTTCTTCAACTACACTCTCTTCTTTAAAAATTCACAGTTTCGAAATGGATGCAAGTAGCTACTTGAAATTTGTACGCTGCTTAGAAAACACTTGTACCCAATTACGTTCAAAGTTTCATAGAAATCGCCCAAAATCAGAATTTTTGCCAGATTGATCAATATCGGTTTGAAAATGTATAATTTTCTTCAACTGCACTCTCTTTTTAAAAATTCACAGTTTCGAAATGGACGCAAGTAGCTACTTGAAATTTGCACGCTGCTTAGAAAACACTTGTCCCCAATTACGTTCGAAGTTTCATAAAAATCACAAAAATCAGTGTTTTTGCCAGATTGATCAATATCGGTTTGAAAATGTATAATTTTCTTCAACTGCACTCTCTTCTTTAAAATTTCACAGTTTCAAAATGGACGCAAGTATCTACTTGAAATTTGCACGCTGCTTAGAAAACACTTGTCCCTAATTACGTTCGAAGTTTCATAAAAATCACAAAAAATAAGTGTTTTTGCCAGATTGATCAATATCGGTTTGAAAATGTATAATTTTTTTCAACTGCACTCTCTTCTTTAAAAATTCACAGTTTCAAAATGGACGCAAGTAGCTACTTGAAATTTGCACGCTGCTTAGAAAACACTTGACCCTAATTATTTTCGATGTTTCATAAAAATTGCCAACAATCCTTTTTTTTGCCAGATTCATCAATATTGGTTTGAAAAAGGATAATTTTATTCAACTGCACTCTCTTCTTTAAAAATTCACAGTTTTGAAATGGACGCAAGTAGCTACTTGAAATTTACACGGTGCTTAGAAAACACTTGTCCCTAATTACGTTCGAAGTTTCATAAAAATCGCCAAAAATCAGTATTTTTGCCAGATTGATCAATATCGGTTTGAAAATGGATAATTTTCTTCAACTGCACTCTCTTCTTTAAAAATTCACAGTTTCGAAATGGATGCAAGTAGCCAGCTTGAAATTTACACGCTGCTTAGAAAACACTTGACCCTAATTATGTTCGAATTTCGAAATGAGTGGTGATGGCAAATATTCCAATATAAATCAGAAAAGGGCCCAAAAATTTCTCACTCCTGGAGTGGAATCCAGGAGAAGACATCGGCGTCTCCAAATCCAGCGCAATGTGAAACTCCCAATTGCAAAAGCAACAACCAATTTATAGACTAGGCCTGGACGAAAACCCAATTTCCAAGAGTTGAACACTTAACAAGCGCATATCCGCATGAAAAAACAGATAACCGGAAGGCAACGAAATGAGTTTTAAGTTGACAAAAGTTCAATTAAAGTTATCATTAATTTTCAGAGGAAGTTTCTTGTTAACAAACAAAGCAACAATGGCTGGGCACCCGTTAAATGAACTATGTATTTTCGCGTGAAAAAAAGCTTATCATCTTCGTTCGAGATCAATTGTCTCACTGCTTAAACGAAAACATACAATAATTACGAATTTCATTGAAAGCAAACGAAGAAATGCGAGTGAAGAATAACCACTGTTCCATTGTCTTCACGGTTTATTTAAGAAATTTAAACCTCTGAGTCACAGTTCAAATATTACTGGGTTCCAGAAGCATTCGGAATTTTACTGCTGCATACATTTATCGTTATTAAAAAATTCCTGGGGATAATTAAACGGTTTACACGGGCCCTACTTAATGATTTTTAACGCTCATTAGTGTCATATGTATCGAACTGAAGCGGCCAGATCAAAAAACCAGTGTCCTGTCGAAAAATCCATAAGACCGTCGAAGTGCGATGTTTATCGTGACCGTGTGCAATTTATTTGCACGAAAATTAAAATCGGACGTCGAAAAATCAATTTACGATAACGACAACATCTCCACAATTTACGGTAATTGTGTTTGCTGCTAAGAATTTTGGGTCCTTTCGACCGAAGATAAGCATCTTGTATCGACGATGGTTTACTGAAATCGCGGGGTGATTTAGCTTTTATAGCACCACAAATTTCGATCATTGCAACTCAAAAAGGACCAACGCTTTTATTCAAAACATTTTTGATACCTGCCATTAATATTCATTTATTTCTGTGTGCAGTTTTTCCAGAAACTTAGACTCCAGCCAGAAACCGACAATTTTTTTTAATTGAAAGTCTTTCCAGAAGGCTTTCAAAATCCTAGATGAATGCTGAATTGTTAGGTTGAGATTATAAGCAAATGAAGACTGCAAAAAATGTCCTAAAATGTCCTGTTTTCTTCTGAGTCTTTGAAGTATATCAGAGGGCTCAAAAAAGAAGAAAATCCTTTCGGCCTTCGAGCCCGGCACAGTTTGAGTACAAAAAATAAAAAATTAGACTTGAAACAGTGTTTTTTTGCACTAAAGCCAGTGTCGTGCTCGGAGGGCTCGGCACAACAAACGCATTGGAGACAGTTTGATGTAGAAGTTGTGCCGAACCTTTCGGGCGCGGCACAGTTTGAGCACAAAGAATAACAAATTGGGCTTAAAACAGTGTTTTTTTGCACTAAATCCAGTGTCGCGCCCGGAGGGCTCCGCACAACAAACCCATTGGAGACAGTTTGATGTAGAAGTTGTTGAGTTGAGCCTTGGAGACAGTTTGATGTAGAAGTTGTGTCGATTCCTTCGGGCACGGCACAATTTGATCACAAAAAATAAAAAATTAGACTTAAAACAGTGTTTTTTTTTTACACTAAAGCCTTTGTCGTGCCCGGAGGGCTCCGCACAACAAACGCATTGGAGACAGTTTGATGTAGAAGTTGTTGAGTTGAGCCTTGGAGACAGTTTGATGTAGAAGTTGTGTCGAATCCTTCGGGCACGGCTCAGTTTGAGCACAAAAAATAAAAAATTAGACTTAAGACAGTGTTTTTTCGCTCTAAATCCAGTGTCGTGCCCGGAGGGCTCGGCGCAACAAACGCAATGGAGACAGTTTGATGTAGAAGTTGTTGAGTTGAGCCTTGGAAACAGTTAGATGTAGAAATTGTGTTGAATCCTTCGGACACGGCACAGTTTGAGCACAAAAAATAAAAAAATAGACTTAAAACCGTGTTTTTTCGCACTAAATCCAGTGTCGTGCCCGGAGGGCTCGGCACAACAAACGCATTGGAGACAGTTTGATGTAGAAGTTGTTGAGTTGAGCCTTGGAGAGAGTTTGATGTAGAAGTTGTGCCGAACCCTTCAGGCACTGCACAGTTCGAGCCCAAAAAATGATAAACCATGCCTGAAACAATGTTTTTTTTGCATTTAATCCAGTGTCGTGCCCGGAGGGCTCAGCACAACAAACGCATTGGAGGTTGATAGATTTGTGCCGAACCAAATTGGGTCTAAAACAGATTTTTTCAATATCAAGTATATTAATCAATATACTAGGAATAACTGTTTGATCTGTCAGTGTGTTCCGAAATAAATCACACGGATCTTTATCTTGGCGTTCTTCGGGCAGAGAGCGAGTTAACACTTTTGTGTTGCGGACGGTTTTTTTCATTGGGGGGATGCAACTCGAACTCAAAGTTAATGAAAACAATGACATGGCACATTTCTGCAGTGTCACGGTCACGATTGCCACTTCCTTTTTATTACTATTCATTTATCTGTGTTGGAATTTAATAAAACGTCCAAATGTTACATTCACGATTTCTATGTTCTGTTGTGTTGGCCGATTCTTTGCGGCGGCACCGGCACTCAGGTTCGGCTTAAGAGAACCGTCATACAACGTAATTATTATTAAATTAATTTGCTGATCGAACTCTCCTCGCTTCTTCCACCAGCACTTTTATGGTGCGTTTGGTGCTGAAAATACTACCAGCATAATTTGAAATGCGGTGGATTACGCAATCTGTCCAGGACCAGGCGGGACCCAAACGGGTCCTGGTACTTTTTTCATTTTTTTTTAATGATTCCAAAGGGGTTCCAATATAATAAAAGGCCGGATTTATTGCAAATTGCCAGCCATCTTGCGGTATTCGCGTTAATATTTTTACGTTGTTGTTTGCAGAAGATACCGATACGCGTCCCTACATTATTTACAACCTATTTGGTTCTTTGATTTACGGACCTGCTTTTGTTGAGCAGCCAAAATTTGGTCGTAATGCACAGGGTGTTCTTCAATTAATCACACACACACTACAGCATTCAGATAAAACGGTTGAACAAAAAAGCCGTAAAAAACGTGTCGGGTGTAAAAATTGTTTATAACATTGTTTTTAATTGGAGAGCCTTATTTGAGGTAAAACTGTCTAAGGCGAAAAAACATAAATGTCGGTAACAAATTAATTAAATTTCAAAGAAGCGACGCCGTCCAAAGCACGTGATTTGTTGATGCTGGGCAGACAGATTAATACTGATAATAATAATAATAATTAGTAATAACATTCACTTGAAAGAATTTATGGAATTTAAAGATTTTCGAAAGGTACCACCAATCTTCTCAATTTTTTTCTAGACTCAGACTGGAAATGAAACACAATTTTATACGGAAAAAATTAAAAGTTGGTAGTAAGTAAAACAACAAATTCCGTAGCCAAATGTTTTCTTTTTCTTATGAAATTTTGCTCTTCGTTTTTTATTATACTAAGTTACACGGAGGTGTAAAATGTAAAAACATAGTTTTCGTCCAATTGCGTGCAAACTCTCGATAGTGGAACCCACTTTTAAAATGAACTTTCCTTGGTAAAACAGCATTTCAAAAAGTGCTGAAAATGTTGTCGCTTAAGTTTAATGGACTGTTCAACCCGTGAAGTCGATTTTTAGCCAGCTGTTGGCAAATTGCCAAGTTAGTAACCGGCTACGATTGTGTTTCATTGTCTTCTAACGTTCGAAAACTGATAACAAACACACAAATAAAATTTGGCGTAATACAAAAAGCCCTGCTTGTGCTGTTTTATTCAAAGTGAAGTTCTGTTGCTTCCAACTAGCGTTGTAAAATACCTACAATTAAAACCATAACTCCCGGCAAACATCTGCAGCATATGCCCGAGTAGATTTACTCCATCTGATTTCTACTGGCCGTGGCTTGTTAATATAAAAGATGGGTGACATAACCGCTGCTCTAACGAAGATATTCTCAAATTTTATGTGCTTTGCCTAGATCAAGAACTGGGTAAATTTTATAGGACCGCAAAGGTACCATCGCTCACTCAGTCCCACTGAATGCCGATAAGTAAATGTTTATTTTCATGTTTCCTCGGAAGCTAAATCTATACAATAAGTAACCAAACATGGCAAGTTTCGTGCAGATTAAGCGAATCCCACGATCGCTTTTCGCACAGTTTATTGTGAGCGAAACAAATTAATGAACGCCATTCGGTGGGATTGTTCTATGTCGATCGTTATAAGCGTGGAGTTACGATTCTGCGGGGGTGCTAAACTGATAAAATTGAGAGTTTTTGAATTGATTTCCTTACGAAAACTTTCCTAATTAGCGTGGCCACGAAGTCACCAAGAAAATGTATTCAATTTTCAAATAATGCCTCAAATTTTCGGAAATTTTCCAACAATTTATAGCTACAACCTGTAGAAGTTAAGGACTTTTCATTTGCTTCATTGAAAATTTCACATAGTGATGTGTCTCAAATAACCTCTGGTGCATCCTGCTTTTACAAAGGAGGCTCTTACGACCGAGTCACGGCGGTATAACCGTATTCCCGAGGCTAAGGAAATTTAGTCCTCTAGAATAAGACTCTCTACCAACCCGCAAAGGCCAGCGTGGTAGAAGTAAGGCTAAAAAACCCCTTATGTATGTATGGCGACAAGAAACTTACGGCCCTCAATCCCCGGCAGTTCACCGACTCCCGCCTACGATAGCGGCCAGCAAGGGAGGTGAATGGAGGGTGCGAAGAATCACCGGGTACGACCGGGCTATCAAAACCACGACTACAGGTTACTACGTCAATAGACGAAAGATTGTTGGAACTGGAAGAAGAGCTGAAACACATAAACTGGAACGTTGTAGGATTGAGCGAAGTTAGAACATCAGCTAAGATTGAGGTCAGGACACCTGCTCTATCATAAAGGAGACAACCACTCGACTGATGCCGGAGTCGGTTTCATAATAAACAAAAACAGGCAGGCAAAGTTGTCCAGATAGATAGTGTAGACTTGAGAGTGGCATTTCTTGTGCTAAGACTGAGCTCAAGATACACAGTCTAAAAGTTATTCAGGTCTATGTCCCCAACAACTAGACATTCAGACGAGGAAGTGGACAGCTTTAATGAGGACATTGCAGATCTGAGTGCAAAACTTGGATATAAAGAGGATGATGCTGAGCCCGCTATGGGTGAACATGGGTATGGCCAGAGGAATGAAAGAGGAAATACACCCCTTGACTTCCTGGCACACCAGGGACTGTATGCAATGAACTCAGTTTAAAAAAATACTAAACAGAAGCTCTGGACGTGGGCAAGCCCAGATGGAATTACCAAAAATGAGATCGATTATGTGATCACTGACATCAATTTTCATTCAGTACTGACCATCGAATGGTAAGAGCAAGGGTGACTATCAATATCAAACGAGAGAGGGCAAATATGATCCTGAAGCCAGCACCGCAAAGGTGGTCTGATGTTAAAGACCTGGGTGAATACCAGAAAGAGATAGACCTTGAACCGGAGAACTCTGGGTTTGCGAGAAATGAGGAAGTAAATATCGAGGCAGCAAATAGAGAAATTAACAAAATTTTGAAAGAAGCACAAAAACGGTGGTGCTCAAAAAATAAGATGCCAAAGGATCAGCTTAGTGAAAACACAAAGAGTCCTATGAAACAGAGAAGGGAACTAGATTCCAAGCATACCACGAAAGCAGACCAACTACGAATCCTAAATAGAGACATCTCAAAGGGTGTCAGGAGAGATATAAGACAGTTTAAATCTGAAGAAATTAAGGCCAAGAAAAGTTTGAAGGTCCTTCGAAGAAACTTCTCCTCTGGTACCACGAACACCTGTAAGCTGGAGAATGGGGCAGGTCGTACTACCTCAAATAAGGAAGATATTTCAAAGTTGGTTGAGGACTTTTATACAGAGCTATACAACGAAAAGAAACAATCCGCCTGAGAACTTGTCTCATGCACAAAACCAAGGTTCAAAGGATATTCCTGATATTACCCTGGATGAGATAAGAGCGTCGCTGAAATAAATGAAGGACAATAAAGCCCCAGGCGAAGATGACATTGTTATTGAGTCTATTAAGGCAGGCGGAAACATATTACTTAAGAATATCTGCAGGCTTTTCAATGCATGTCTTCTGAAGGGAACAACACCTTCCTAGTGGGATAATGCACAAAAAGGGAGACATCACAAAACCAGATTAACTATAGACCGATAAGTTTATTGTCACATGTCAACACAGCCTCGTGAACAGGCGGTATTTAGAGCAGGGTATGGAGCAAGCGACCACCTTCGAACTCTTAAGACTCTAATAGAAAAATGCAACGAGTATAACAAGTCCTGGTATTCAAAGATTTCGAAAAGGCTTTCGACCTCGACACATCAACACAAAATGTTGCTAGCGCTGGAGGACTGTCATATTGATCTGAATACTTCCCTATTGAAAAACGTATACAAGCGGACAACTGCATGTGTAAGGTTACAAGCAGACACAAATAAGTTTCAAATCGAAAGAGGAGTTCGTCAGGGCGACACAACCGTATTGGAATATGACTTTAAAAGTGTAAACTGGGAAGAAATGGGCTTAAATATCGATGGAGAGCTGTTGAGCCGCATGAGGTTTGCTGATGACATTGTCATAACTGCCGACAGTATTGACCAGGCACAGACTAAGTCGGTTTAAAAATAAATTTTACGAAGACGCAATGTATGACCAACTTTGTCAAGAGAGGGAATATCTCAGTTGACGGTAGGAGTATCGAGCAGGTTGCTTCAGATAAATATTTGGGACACGAGATCATCATTGGCCGAGATAATCAAACCTGCGATCTGAACAGGAGAATAGGCTTGGCCTGGAGCTTAGGGATGTCTTCAAATCAAACATTCCTATATGTCTCAAACGAAAACATACAATCAATGTATACTGCCAGTACTAACCTATGGGGCAGAACCGTTAACGCTTACCCAAAAAACGGGGCACAAGCTGCGAGTTGCTCAGAGATCTATGGAGCGGTCTCTGAGAGACACATACGGCATAGGACGGGGTGTGACTAATGTCATAGATAGAGTTGCAACCTTGAAGTGGTACTGGGCTGACCAGTTGGCACGAACCACGGATGGAATATGGTCAAAACGTATTCTGGAGTGGAGACCAAGGCACGAAGCCTATGGAAACAGAGGCAGACCACCAACTAGATGGACGGATGATATTAAGAGAATCCTGGGGAACTGGATACAGGACGCCCAAGACCGAAAGCGGTGGCAGACACTAAGGGAGGAGGCCTATGTCCAGCAGTGGACGCGAACGGCTGTTTGATGATGATGATGATGATGATGAAACAATTGAGAAAAGAATTGCGTAATTTGCAATGCATATAGTGTTGGAAATACAGTGGTTTATCATGCCAGCTGTTTTAATTCCTAAATTCCTTCCTACAAGTAATGTTTGTTAGAATTATCGATTTTCATGTAATCTGCAAATGCATCTGATCAGTTTGTTCTTGAGAATTCACGTCGTTTCTCTGTCGAATTGTTAAATTCCCTTTGTTGCTAGTTCTAGCTGTTTCCCGTTCCCGAAATATGGGAATTTTTCCTCTGTTTATTAATTTTCCACTGAAATATCGCGTTTTTTTCAACTATTTCCAATCGTTTGCAAAAACTCTTCTATAAGTTCTCCCACACAACAATAGAAGCATATTGGGCTTACACGTAGACCAGGGGAGCCCACATGGGCGGACACTTATTTGCTGCCGTATTTATTCAGATATCTAAACACAGTAAAACATTGTCCATAAATATGCAACAATATTGTTTATAATTGCGCTAATAAAATCGAATTGTTCGCTCTAGCGTTGAACGCGGTGCGGAACCTTTAAGAAGTCATTCATAAATTGATTAGATAATTGAAGTAGCAGCTTGACCAAACTGAGCCTTTCAACATTCCCGCTTAATTATTTCTTCAACTGTTATAAATTGGATATTTAGCAAAAACAACTATTCGCCAAATACGGTGCCATAACATTTGCGCATCTCTATAAAATTAGCCTTTAACGGTGGTTTAGAACCCATGAAGATACCAGATACCATATGTGTAAACCATGCATGCGGACTGTAAAGGGCTTATAACCAGCTTTCGTTGGTGTGACCACATTCTAAATTAACTTTTACGTTAGAAACTGTACCGTTATGCCAAGTGGTAACCAACTGGGTAATGGTATAAAATAATTGCAATGTTGTTTCTAGTCATTTTTCTCTAATTAATGTCGGTCAATTCCTCTAGCTGGCGCAAGAAGAGTGAGAATGTGCGCCACACAGGAAGTGAGTCCATTTATCAAACACAACATCTCACTTAGTTGCCGAGATACTGAACGTTTTTTCCACGTTTTTATCCGCTACACCAGGAATTTTGCCATTGCATGGAGCATATACCGATCGCCTGTAATGTTTCTGGTTTTTGTCCAGGTACCATGAACAGTCCATTTGTTTTGTCGCAAAAGAAAAACAATGGCTAATTTTCCGCTGGCTTTTCTGATGGTTTATGTTGGTTGACCTGAGGCGAAATGAATACTAACTACCACTCACTTAAGCAAATAAGTTCCTAATGGAGATTTATGTAAAATTTGCATATTTGCACATCCACCTGTAACGTTGTCACTTGCTGGAAAAGAACACACATGTGTGAACAGAAAAAGCGATTTCGCACTTGTAAGGCGTTATTTATGAACAATCTGCGATAATATCGGTGTAATTGTTTCATTGGTTTCAATGGAAAGGCTTTGGCTACCGGCTTTAGTAGAAATGGCCTGTGGCATCGACGATCGAGTGTATGTATATTTTCAATGTATTCTCAGAGGCCTGCAGAAGTGCAAATGATCCAGGAGCAATTTTAAAATGTTGGTGAATTAGTACCAAAGTTTTTATAAACAGCAAGGCCTCAACATGTTTTTAACATGAATTTTTCCTACTCTTCAAATATGCTCCAATAATCACACAAAAGAAAAAAGAGTTTGCACCCAAAGTTTTCATCAACAGCAAGGAACTTCCCACCCTTAATTTCTCTCTTACAGTAAAAATATGAAAAATCGGAAAGACACGTCAATTTTATTTGTAAGGGGGACATTTTAAATTAATATTTTTAGCCTTCTTGTTTCAACCCCCTAGGCAGGGTAGATGTCACCCTTAGAAATCTTAAATGCGAATGGGGATCAAGTCGGACATCGTTTTGAAGGGCCTTCAATTCTCTTTTCAGTGGCATGACCCTACTCTGCCTCTTCCTCGCTTCGCTATCCTCAAAAAATTAATCATTGGGATGGTATTCCTGGAAATGTCCAACCAAATGTAAAGGTAGAAACATCTAGACATTCAAACTGATGATGGTGGAGAAAGACACCGAAACGTATTTGTAACATTTTAAATCATAAACAATAAAATTGACTGAAACCCAGGAAATTTTGAAATAAATTGAAATACAGTCAGGAAAATATACACAACAATTCCTGGAAATGCCATTATTGGTCCTTTATTTATTGAAGGAAACTTGACTTCAAAGGTGATCTGTACGTTAAGATACTTGAAGAGACTATTGATCTTGTTATCACGCATGAGCTAGAAACTTTTCTTCCGGTCCGACAATGGTTAAACTAGAGATTCCCGAATAAGATGGCTTGGCAGAAGGGGACCAATTGCATGGCCTCCAAGATCACCTGATTTAACACCCTTAGACTTCTTTCTTTGGGGACATTTAAAGTCCATTGTTTATAAGACACAACCTGTTGATATTGATGATCTTAAAAGGCGAATTGCAGCAGAATGCCGGTCAATTCCCGGTGAAGTTTTCCGAAATGTTAGGGAGGAGTTCAAAAACCTTCTCTTCTAATCATTTGAACTGCAAGGAGAGGTGGATGCAATAATTTTTGTGCAAACACTAAGCTGGAAACCAACATCGCAATGCCGGAAATTTTAATTGTTTCTGCAACTTTGAAACGAGATTAGACAAAAACCGCTGAAAGGAGAATTGAAGGCCCTTTAAAACGAAGTCCGACTTGACCCCCCCATTCCAATTTAAGATTCTAAGGGTGACCTCGACGAAAAAGTTATTATTAATCAAAGCAATTGACTTTTTCAGGTATCAAACTACTAATAAAAGTTGTTATGAAAAGGCCGCTTTTGATCTGCAATAAAAAAAATCCAGGAATAATATTTTGCTAGTGTTTAAGTGCTTCAGCCGTGCAATCTTCATAAACCACTGCTGAAAGAAGCACGTTTTGTCAATGACATCCGCAATGAAGCACGATACAGCTTTGCCATTTATCACATAAATTATATCGATTTTTCTTCGAGAATGAAGCTGTCCACCCCAAGGTGCCGACACGGAACCCAAGCTGGCTTGTTTTAAGGCTTCAAATATTCATTTATTTGCTGACCTAAATAGGCTAAATGGAAACGAAATTCCGGAGAAAAATGAAACAGTGTAGCTTTAGATTGGGTTAATTGCACCGTTATCTGATCAGCTACCATGCATTGAGTAAAGGAAATTTGACGGGCCGAAAAGTCGACCCGTTTGGACTGACACTTGCAGAGGATCATTAATAAACGGCCTAATTGATTGCATTTCTTGCACTTCGGGTTCCGACAGATCTGCGAGATTGATTGTCCAAATTAATGCAAATTTCGCGAAACCCCGATCGTTATCTGGGCTTAAATATCCTACGTTTTTTGGACGTGAATTTCGTGGTAATAAACGGCACTGTGCGTCTTGGTTCATTTTCGTGACGTTCTATGGACAAGTTGATGATCATAAATAATCAATTTCTTCTGACCGGCTGCTGTTCTTCATCCAGCATCAAGCCAATGTCTATTTCCTATCTCGAGAAGCATTCGTTAATTTAGTTTTAATGAAAACTCGTTAATGTTTCCCAGCAATGAAATTCAATTCCACACGCAAAGTTGAAAAAAAGCTATTTATCGCATTTTTGCGTTCGGTTCGAGACGATGATCCTAATAAAAAGCGGCATGTTGAGGCCATAAAATCAACACCAGGCAGCTTTTGACTTTTTCGCTTTTCGTCGTTTATTATACGTGTTGGTAAATTATAACCACAGTTACCTGCAAGCAGAACTTTCATAAATATTAATGCAGATAAATCAGCGTTAACTAGTTTCAAGGAAAATGTTGAGATTAGTTGATTATTTATATCTTAATCTTACCTCAGATCGATAGAAGGTAAAACAAACGATGCGAATTTTGATTGCAGCGAAGAGGATTTCTTGTTAGGGCCAACATAAAATGCATTAAATGTTGCACAAAACGGATCCCCCACGCGTATGGAATATAAGAAAATGCCCTTTTCCAGCTTGTGTGTTTTTTTTTGGAAATTTACTATTGAAAATGTTTCTTTTTTGCTTCGTTCCCTATAGCACTTTAGAGAAGACCTACATTCTTGATGTTTGTACAGTTCATTTCATCCTCGATGTTTTTACTTGCCGATTTCAGGAAGGTTAACACATTTTTCTAAGTACAATTTTATTCTGTCACTTTTCGTGCTCTGTGAATTAAATTGTCAAAGTTTTTGTTTTCCTCTGGATAAGGTTTTCTTGTCTTTTGTCTTGTTTCTGTATGGAGTTACTTGCTGAACAAAATAAGCAGAAGTTGACAGCTTTAAGCTTCTAATCACGTTTGGTTTTGCACAGTTTTCTTTGGAATTAAAATAGAAAGTTTAAGTAAATTTCGCGCGAAAAATGTGACCGGTTATAAAAAAGTGAATATCTCCCAAAGGACTCAAGAGAAACGGACGATTAAAGGTCCAAATTACTCAGAAGACATTAGGATACTATTTTCTGTCTGAGCTACCCGATATTGCCCGCAGACAAATTTAAACTATGACCAAGAAAACATCTCATACAAAACAGTCTGGGTTTCTGTTATTTAAAAAAATCATATTAATTCGATGTCGATGAAAAAAACTATAAAATTATATGGATTTTATTGTGTATATACAACAAATAACAAAGTGAAACCACACAACAACAACTTTCACTAGCCATAGGAAAATTTAGCCTGGAAATAAAAAATGCTTTCTACCGACATACACTACCCAAATTCATACTGAGACTCATAAAACAAAAGAGAGAACTGTACAGACTATATACAAACACTCAAAATAACGACCTAAAAAAGACACTGAACCAACTCAACAGAAACATTAAAACCTTGACTGGACAATACAGACAAGACAAATGGCTAGAAACATGTAAAGAAATACAAAAAGACAAAGGCAAAACATACTGGCGAAAAATTAAGAAACTAACGCAATACAAAAAAACTAACACTGCTGACACAATAGACGAAAACGGAATAGAACGATACACAGACAAAGAGAAAGCTGACGCGTTCGCCAGACACTATCAAAGGGCCTTCAGCATATCGACAAACCCTAACTTTGACAATAACAACTGAAACTTGATCAACGACTGGTACTTGAACTATTTCAACAGCTCACCAAACTATACATACAAACTGATCACAGACACAGAGTACGATGAAGCCCTAGCGCATATCAAAAACACAGAACCGGGAAAAGATAAAATAAAGGCAAAACTCCTGAAAAGCCTAACTCAAGAGACACACAAACTGATCTTAACTGAATTGAACAACTGCATCAGAAATAACATAATTCCGAAAACATGGAAGAACGGCGTAATAATCCCTATACCCAAAAATGGACTGGACAATACACAACCGAGCAATTACAGACCAATTACACTGCTCCAGTACTTAGCAAGGTTTTTGAGTACATAACAAGGCAGCGACTGGGAAAACTGGTCGGAAAGTACATACCATCGTATCAGTTCCGATTCAAACATTAGCACTCGACTATTCACCCACTCTTCACTCTGACTAACAATATACAAACAACCCACCTAATTGACAGAAAGACAGCTTGCCTGTTTATGGACATTAACAAAGCTTTTGATAGTGTCTGGCATAGAGGCTTATTATACAAACTATACAAACTACACACACCAACATATCTACTACACACCATAAAGAACTTACTAGAAAACAGACAACTACAAGTACGTATTGACAAAACACTGTCATTTTCTTTTTCCCCTGAACAAGGGCTCCCTCAAGGATCCCCGCTCTCACCGTTTCTCTACAATATATACTGCCATGACATATACAATTACAACTTACCAGACAAAGATCAAATCGACAGATCGGCATACATATTACAATACGCAGACGACACGGCACTTATTGTACATGACAAAACTACTGAGAGAGCAGCTCAAAGACTCCAAACACTAACAAACAACACAATGACATGGTTTTATAAATGGAGACTAACACCAAACGCGTCAAAAAACCAACTTCTGCTCACAAACCACAGACTCAACGCTGACTCCCCTACAATAACTGCAGACGGCCAAACGACACAACCAAAAAACGACGTAAAATACCTTGGAATCACAATTGACCACAAACTTAAATTCACTAAACACATACGAAACATCAGGGCAGAAACAATAAAGAGAACAAAACACTTCCGATCACTAACCTACAAAGACAGAGGAATTAGCACAAACACCGCCACCAAAATATATAAAGCTATTTGTAGACCCTTGCTAAGACTATGGACATATACTCATGACCAACGGAACAGAAAGGACAAAACGTTATATACAAACAACAGAACAAATTGCACTAAGACTAATAACACGAATAAGACACCCCCAAAACCCACTACACAACCCCTCCACCCAACTACTATACGAACGCACAAACATGACAAAGATTTCGAAAAGACTCATACATCTACGGACAAAATGGACAAACAACCCCTACAACTGGACCATACTGAATCCCCTTTGTCTTACAAGACCAACCAGACAATCCCGCTTCCGTTTCCCTACATCAACGCTACTCGAACACTGACAAACGCAACTGACTACTGGACAATAAAATAATTTTTTCTTGTCATTAGAATTGGAAAGTTTATTTAATAAGATTATTAACCTAGAATAAGAGAATTTTCATCTTTGTTTTTTATTTAGATTAAGACTACATGTATTAAACAAGGGCAGAAAGACCGATAGGACGATAGCCTTTTTTAGAAATAAAGATGTTTACTACTACTACAACAAATATGTGTGACTTTAAACTGCCGATGTCGCAGGTCAAATCTCTTTTTCTGAACTGAACGCAACTCATTTTGATCAAGGATTCTACTCTTTTTTATAACAGAAAAGACGCGTCATAAATAAATGTCTACGACTTTTGCAAGCCAACCTAATTACTGTACAGGACATTCATTATAAAGGCACCATTCATTTTAAGTTGTTTTTAATATTATGGGCATATAAATGGACTGACGAGCGTATTAGGTGTCTATTGTAGCACAACTGCCAACGCTAAAATTAATGTAATTAGTTTTAGAACTGATTTCAACTACATGCTAACTTTGATGTGCCTTCAACATCGCGTCTTTCACAATTTAACCCTTTGTTAACTAAACAAAATTTACTTTGTTAGCGGGATATTTTTAATTGCCACTTTATGCATTAGGAGATTTTAAAATGACAGCAGAAAAAGTGCGACCGGAAGCTTTTATCAAAATTAAACCACGATGTGATAACTTACAAAATAACCATACTCTAGTTGAACTGGAAAATGTATTAACATTTAATAACGTCTGATGTTTATCGTTGGTTGAAAGTGTGCAAGAACCCCCTATTGAATAGTTGTCTATTACAGACGCAGTACCTGATGTTTCAGTAGCTGCAGCAATGTAAATACTACCCTGGTTAGTCGTTATTTCACGTCGATAATCGCTGATGGCTTCGACAATCTGTATAATGTCCGTTCGCATGCAAGATGTATCTTTGAGATCTAAATATGATAATTTACCTACATACTTAGTAATGTATTAAAATTTATCCCACGGCTATTTGGTTGGCGATTGGTTATTGTCGACTTTCCCGCACGAACAACACGAATTATCTGAGCTTGTAGTGTCTAGAGTTTCGGATTTGGCATAAAATGTTCCTTTCACCAAATGATTAAACACCCTGGATTCTATACATCGAGTGGTTTCTTCAAATCCGATTTTTTATAAACCTGATGAGTTTTTACGACGAAATTCAAGTTTCACTTAAAATGTACATCGAATTTACAACAATCGTAGTTGTATTTGAGGACTGGTCGCTTCCACAATTTCATCGATTTTTACTCAGTTCAAGTTTAATTGCAATCGGTACTAAACCCTTAGGAAAAACCAACAAAAGTCTAGTTGAACTGCAACAGATCGAATCACGTTTTCGATAGAAAGTTTCTCAACGGCTTTGTATGCCGAAGGAACATTCAAAAGAAGCCAGAATGGTTCCTGTCGACCTTCCATTTTTCCAGACCTCAGGCCTTGTGGGCCTACAATTTTTGTCGATTTGACTGACGAGTGCTTCACCTGTTTTATTTTTTAACTGGCCCCCCTTCTGTTGGCTTTCTCTTGCTCGCCCCAGGAAAACTGCAATTTGAAATTGGCTCGATAATTTTACACAGATGCAAGAGCTTGTTTTTGAGGATTGACGAAATTGTGCTTTTGAAAAGATGAGGTTTGAAAAGAAATTTGAATAATTTAGTTCATAACCAACAAAATAAATTCAAAACCTACACTAAAACCATGCTGAAAATCAGCACTGACAAAATTCAGTTAGAAAATTAAAAAATAAAGACCATAAAACTTGTAAACTTTGACACCTTGTAGATCGGAAACGAATCATTTTTCGCCCCCATGTTCATGGTAACTTTTTCTGATCAAATCAGCTCAGAAAACACCCTGTAGAACTACAGTACCAGATTGCTTTTATGTCAGTTCAGTGTGGAGAATTTCGTCCGTGATCCAACTTCAAAACCCACATACTTAACAGTGTTTAAAGCCATATTCAACCTGTCAGCCCAAACTGTTTAGTACCGTGTTTTTTTTTGTCCAGAAATTCCAATTCCCGAAAAGAAACGCCTCACAATAACCTCTTTAAATTATCGTAATCCGTGGTACCTAGTCGGCCATATCGGGAACCATTATCAGCACGCAATGTACTTTAAGTACACACGTCATTTTCTCAGCCAATCAAACGGAGGAATTCGGCCCCGGACAGGACATTGGGGCGGTACCCCTTTTCCGCTATTTTAATGAGTTTGCTTTTGCCGGTCCATCGCAATTTTGGCTGATTCGCTCAAGTCGCTTGCCAAATGCCCGTACGGAATACAGGACAGTACTAGAAGAGGAACGCAGTTCAGTGTTCCACAGGACACCCGTTGAATGCCTATAAAAGCATTTTTGATGCACATTTTATACTAATAAAAATACATTTTTGGAAAAAAAATTTGTGTCAGTATACTTTAATTCGTTTGAAAATATTGCGAAAACCAAAATGACAAAAAGTGTTCTATGCACCTACTTGATTAACTGGAGGCCAATCTAATGTACAGGGTGATTCAAGATTGGCGATATTCCTCTGGGGGTGTTTAGAGAGTACAGGCAAAAGAGTTAAAAAAATTAATCCTTATCAAAAAGTGAGATATTTGCAAAAAACTAGATCAGAAGGTCGGCAACAATGTTTTTCAAGGAAATCTGCCTCATTAACATTACGTAAATACCTATCAAAAGCTTAAGTAACCATAGATAAACACAGAAAGTGGGGTTGAAATGCAATGAAGCTTTCAGCTCTAGCTGATACTAGACTAGGCGAGGATTTGCCATTAATTGCCAAGTCTATAGACAGCGATCGGCACCACACCCCACATACCTGGCCATTATTTTACGGCTGTTGCATGTCAAATGTTCATTCTAAAATTTCCACAATTTAAAATATTAATGGCGGAAACGGAGGATGAGTTAACAGGTTAGACGTTCAACAGCAGTGTCCAGATAAGTTCAAGAAACCAACTCGCATGGCAAAACGACATAAAGTAACATTCTATTTATGGGTTTTGTCCATTTCATCTGCGAGACGATAACCGTAACTGTATTTTCGAGATGTGTCTTTGCCATATAATCAAGCATTTTGCTGATAATAATTGGATTTGCAACTTAATGTCCTTCAACTTACTGCCCGCGCATCAGACACAGTAGATAAATACTTTTTTATAAGTAAAGTTTAGAAATCCAGCTTAGGCGCTGGAGGACGCAGGATTTTTATATTCCTGCTGAAGCAAACTCAAAATGTTTAATGAAAGATTGATTAGAACTGTCTGAGGTCTAGTTTGTTGTTCCAGCTAGCAGTGTGGTGCCCGAAGGGCTCGGCACAACAAATACATCAGAGCCTTCTGATTGTCGAAAGATACTTGGACATCCATTGGACTCGAATGTATTTGTTGTGCCGAGTCCGTCAGGCACGACACTAGTTGTAGAGCAAGAACCAAAAATTCAGACAGTTTGGAAGGGCTTTTGTCAGTTTAGAATATTTTTTGCATTAAAATCAGTGTCGTGCCCGAAGGGCTCGGCACAACAAATACATTAGTCTAATGGACGTCCAAGAATTTTTCGACAATCAAAAGGCTGTGATGTATTTGTTGTGCCGTGCCCTTCGGGGACGACACTGCTTGAGGAACAAGAACCGACAAATTAGACACTTTGGAAGGGTTTTTTTTACATTAAAATTAGTGTCGTGCCTGAAGGGCTCGGCACAACAAATACATTAGAGTCTAATGGACGTCCAAGTATTTTTCGACAATCAAAAGGCTCTGATGTATGTGTTGTGCCGAGCCCGTCGGGGACGACACTGCTGGACGAGCAACAACCGATAAATTAGACAGTTTGGAAGGGTTTTTTTGCATTAAAATCAGTGTCGTGCCCGAAGGGCTCGGCACAACAAATACATTAGAGTCTAATGGATGTCCAAGACAATTTCGACATTCAGAAGACTCTAATGTTATTGTTGTGCCGACCCCTTCGGGTACGACACTGCTTGATGAACAACAACCTAGAAATTAGACAGTTTGGAAGGGTTTTTTTGCATTAAAATCAGTGTCGTGCCCTAAAGGCTCGACACAACAAATACATTAGAGTCTAATGGATGTCCAAGTCAATTTCGAAATTCAGAAGACTCTAATGTTATTGTTGTGCCGAGCCCTTCGGGTACGACACTGCTTGATGAACAACAACCTACAAATTAGACAGTTTGGAAGGGTTTTTTTGCATTAAAATCAGTGTCGTGCCCTAAAGGCTCGGCACAACAAAAACATTAGAGTCTAATGGATGTCCAAGTCAATTTCGACATCCAGAAAATTCTAATGTTATTGTTGTGCCGAGCCCTTGGGGCAAGACACTGTTTGAGGAACAACAACCGACACATTAGACAGTTTGGAAGGGTTTTTTTGCATTAAAATCAGTGTCGTGCCCGAAGGGCTCGGCACAACAAATACATTAGAGTCTAATGGATGTCCAAGACAATTTCGACATTCAGAAGACTCTAATGTTATTGTTGTGCCGACCCCTTCGGGTACGACACTGCTTGATGAACAACAACCTAGAAATTAGACAGTTTGGAAGGGTTTTTTTGCATTAAAATCAGTGTCGTGCCCTAAAGGCTCGACACAACAAATACATTAGAGTCTAATGGATGTCCAAGTCAATTTCGAAATTCAGAAGACTCTAATGTTATTGTTGTGCCGAGCCCTTCGGGTACGACACTGCTTGATGAACAACAACCTACAAATTAGACAGTTTGGAAGGGTTTTTTTGCATTAAAATCAGTGTCGTGCCCTAAAGGCTCGGCACAACAAAAACATTAGAGTCTAATGGATGTCCAAGTCAATTTCGACATCCAGAAAATTCTAATGTTATTGTTGTGCCGAGCCCTTGGGGCAAGACACTGTTTGAGGAACAACAACCGACACATTAGACAGTTTGGAAGGGTTTTTTTGCATTAAAATCAGTGTCGTGCCCTAAGGGCTCGGCACAACAAAAATATTAGAGTCTAATGGATGTCCAAGTCAATTTCGACATCCAGAAGACTCTAATGTTATTGTTGTGCCGAGCCCTTGGGGCAAGACACTGTTTGAGGAACAACAACCGACACATTAGACAGTTTGGAAGGGTTTTTTTGCATTAAAATTAGTGTCGTGTCTGAAGGGCTCGGCACAACAAATACATTAGAGTCTAATGGATGTCCAAGTCAATTACGACATCCAGAAAATTCTAATGTTATTGTTGTGCCGAGCCCTTGGGGCAAGACACTGTTTGAGGAACAACAACCGACACATTAGACAGTTTGGAAGGGTTTTTTTGCATTAAAATCAGTGTCGTGCCCGAAGGGCTCGGCACAACAAATACATTAGAGTCTAATGGACGTCCAAGAATTTTTCGACAATGAAAAGGGTCTGATGTATTTGTTGTGCCGTGCCATTCGGGGACGACACTGCTTGAGGAACAACAACCGACAAATTAGACACTTTGGAAGGGTTTTTTTGCATTAAAATCAGTGTCGTGCCCGAAGGGCTCGGCACAACAAATACATTAGAGTCTAATGGACGTCCAAGAATTTTTCGACAATGAAAAGGCTCTGATGTATTTGTTGTGCCGTGCCATTCGGGGACGACACTGTTTGAGGAACAACAACCGACAAATTAGACACTTTGGAAGGGTTTTTTTTGCATTAAAATTAGTGTCGTGTCTGAAGGACTCGGCACAACAAATACATTAGAGTCTAATGGACGTCCAAGTATTTTTCGACAATCAAAAGGCTCTGTTGTATGTGTTGTGCCGAGCCCGTCGGGGACGACACTGCTGGAGGAGCAACAACCGACAAATTAGCCAGTTTGGAAGGGTTTTTATTGCATTAAAATTAGTGTCGTGCCCGAAGGGCTCGGCAAGACAAATACATTAGAGTCTAATAGATGTCCAAGTCAATTTCGACATCCAGAAGGGTCCAATGTTTTTGTTGTGCCGAGCCCTTCGGGCACGACACTAATGGAGGAACAACAACCGACAAATTAGACAGTTTGAAAGGATTTTTTGCATTAAAATCAGTGTCGTTCCTGAAGGGCTCCGCACAACAAATACATTAGAGTCTAATGGACGTCCAAGTATTTTTCGACAATCAAAAGGCTCTGATGTATGTGTTGTTCCGAGCCCTTCGGGCACGACATTGGTTGAAGAACAATCCTGAACATCCAATCGACTCTAATGTATTTGTTGTGCTCTCGTCGCTTGCAAATCGTACCAGATTGACGTAAAAATTCATAGTTCTCTGCGTTTTTTCTTCAATTAGCAGTCTCAAAGCTCATGGTTCAAGAAACTGTAAATATTCAACTATGTTTTAACTAATGTGTTACTTTTGTAGAAAAAGAGCCGGTTTTATCTTACTGTTTTTGTGTCTCAACAAACATTTGGCAAGTATGTGGACAAAGTCCATCAGAAGCTGGCTAACTTGTTTTTATCGAACACGATATTCCTATACGGATCAAATCGACATTTTGATCCACATTTAAATCGACTTCTTCAACAACACCAAAGCAGATTATACAGTCGCCTGTAAAAACCGTAATACTTTTTCAACAATCGAACAAACGTGTTCTAACGAAGCAATTTGTATACGGAGACACGGGCCGCACGGTAGGTGGCTCTGCAATCGTCCTGTTTCCATGAAATTGTGCTTCAGAAGCGTCAAAAATGGTAAATGCATCTCGGAGGTCCCCAGCTTTATTGCGCCGATTTTACGCCAAAAGAATTGCTAATTGATTAGCGAAGGCCGGAGAAACGGCGAGCTTGAGAACATGAGAACGGCCTCGATGTTTAAATTAAATACGTTTTGACCTCTGGAAAGGAATGATGGTTGAAATGCCCAAATCGCCCATAAAGACATTCATTAGAAACGGAATCAATTTAGTTGCAGAATTCATAATAACTCGAAAAAACATGATGAGAGTCTAAGAATATTCATATGGTCGAGTGTGATATTTGAACCATTTGCACTATTTATGAAGATTTGTGTTCTTCTGAACTGTTCAATAAGCACTGGAAGGCTCAATATTACAAGGACCAGCAGTGAGGATTTATGTACTTTTAATCAATCAACTTTCTGTGTTACTTCAATGTGTTTCGAATTGCAGAATCTTCAATAATTGTCCATAACTCTCAAGTATTTCCTGCAATTGAGCAAGACCTTCTAGTCCTGGAATCTCGTCAGTTTCCATTTGAAATGTACTCAGTAATGTTTCCTCACAGATTCATGTTTTTATTTGACTGCTCCCCAGGTTAGAACCAACCAATCAAAGGGATTGAACCCAATAAGCTTTCAGAGTTCCAGTTCCAAATCCTTCTAGGACAAACCCAGTTAGGTTTATCTAAGAAGAAGGAAGAAAGTATCTAAGGAAAGATTCTGAGCAGTCCTGCTAACCTCACGTTTAGAAATTTTGTTGACTTTCGATGGACCTCGCCTATAAGAAAATGGTTGTCGTTGTTTGTGTAGTGGGTAATTATCTGAAGTCTTTGCAATTATGTGCAGCCAATTAAAATAATGGGGTACCGCCACAAACGATTAAAGTGTTACTGGAAGAGGGCACAATATGGTGAGATTTCAGAGCAGGACCACACCTGGTTATTCGCTTTGTTGACTCGACGATACGATGACCTAGAAGAATTAATATAATCTCAGATATCTATTGCTTCATCCAGGAAGCACCATAAAGCCTTGCAAAACCTCTAAGATCCTTCATCACTTAGAAAAACTTGGTTGCGTTAAAATTAGTGCTGTAGCCCTTCGGGCACACAACAATAACGACATTGTGGATGTCGAAATCAACCTTGGACATCCATTAGACTCTAATATATTTGCTCTGATGGCATGTTTTGTTTTCGATTAATCAGTCGCACAAGGAGCGTAAAAAGTTATGTGCATTATTTCGCATTTTTGCCCATTTGGTCTTCGGAAAGCCGAGTCGGAAACTATTAAATATTAAATGGTAGTACCCAATTTGAATGCCTATTTGTTCTCCGTCATCTTTTCTTCAATCAATCGATTACATGTTTTGATTCCAGATGCCCGTATTTATTCAGTTTATAAAAGAGTGCAGTGGTTCCATATCGAGACTCAGTCTCAAATCGCTCGGCTACTGCCAATTAGGGACATGATTTATGATTGAGTCGTAGCACCAGTTTAATGGAATTACATTATCATTTTTAAAGTGAGCGTCGCTTTAAAATCTTTCTGCCGTTCCATGTTTTAGACGATTTCTTTCGTCGTTCATTAAGTGATGTTATAATCAGAGGGTTCAGAACACTCCGTGTTCCACTCAAATTCCCACTGAGCAAAAAAAAATAAACGGGCGTTTCTGATGCGGGTTGGATGTCGCGAAAATTGATCGTCTGGCTTGCTAATGCACTCACGCATAGAAGACAACTATTTAACGTATTCATTCAATGTTGAATGTCTCACAACCGACGTATGGTAATGTGGGCTAAACAAAGAACTGTGCGAGCCGACGTCATGTGGAATAGAGTAATTACAAATTGGTCAAACCATACGCATTCCTCGACTGATGGAAGAATGATGTATAAAATCTGGTTTTTGCATCGCTGATTTAACGCAGTTGAACAGTTGAATTAAATTGTCAAAGGAAATTTCAGTGTTAAAGTAACGTTTTTATTTAAGTTTTGTTGTCTACCGCATGTTTAAATCCC
The DNA here is from genome assembly GCA_024550625.1 of Dendroctonus valens. Classification (NCBI taxonomy): domain Eukaryota; kingdom Metazoa; phylum Arthropoda; class Insecta; order Coleoptera; family Curculionidae; genus Dendroctonus; species Dendroctonus valens. The sequence continues at coordinate 126,849 of JAJTJO010000018.1, read as the reverse complement.
CTATCGGAAATGGGAATCAAAATCGAACCAGAAAGACAGATGGAATTCGAATTGGTCTGGTCTCATCTGATCTTGATGCAAAAACAAACATACTGAACTTTATCTAAAAATATTTCTTGGTATTGCATGAAAACACGACAAACCTACTTTCCCGTATATCGTCTTACCTAAAAAACCGTAACATCCAGATGAAAGTGAGAATTCTACTTCTGCGAGAAGACGTATCGCGGTATGAGTCCCACATGGTACAGCAGACATTCCAAAACTCCCCACTACAAAAACCGCTGAAGATACGGCTATTTATACCTCTCAGGCTGCAAAATCTCGCATGGCACATCGTCTGAGTCTCTCGGAAACTTAAAGTGAATCCCAGGAAGACGCAAATTCACTAACAATGAAATCCTATCGCCACTCATGGTCCAAAATACTCCAATCAAGCTAGTAAAAGAGGTGAAGTACCTGGTATTCAATGTAGACGCTCGACTTCATTTCAATAAGTATGTCGTCAATGCTCTACAAAAGACCTTAATGACCCGAAGAAAGTTGTACTCTCTTTTCTCTCTTCTGGCACCAAATTCATTTCTGTCACCTCAAAAGAAACTTCTACTCTACACCTCCACCACAAGGCCCATACTGACTCCCCTATCTGGCGCTCTGTTCAAGGGACCCAAAACTAGGGACTCTACACGAAGGTTCAGATTCGTGCTCCCTTGTGCTGGTTGGTGCTGGCTGCTCCGCACCCCAATAGGAGTGGGGGCGTGGCCTAGGCCATATACTGGTTTTGGAGCTTTGCTTGTTGAGGACTGTTTAGATCATGGGCGAAGGGAGCAACCGGTCGACCATCTGGCCAGGCCAGGGGGAGCTTGGCACTTCTTGGTCTTATTTAAGTTGTAACTTTGCTTGTGCTTTTGCAATGTGAATGCTTAATAAACTTCTATCTACAGCGACTTTTTACCAAATGAACTTGGGTTCTACACGCAAAGAAAATGACCGTAAATCGGTTGTGAATTAAGAAACTGGTCGGTCAAAATTAACGGACTCAACATACAACTAGACTTACCAAATGAAGAAATAATCGGCGGCCTTCATTTAATCAAACAAAAAAATCTAAAAATTGTTTTTTTGAACCGCGAATATCAGATTGTTATCGCTGAACTTCCGAACACGTTTCACTAGGCCCGGAATTTAACCGTCGAGTTGATTTGACGAATATTTTTCTGTTGGTTGAATATATCAGCTCATCAATATTCTAAAGCAATTTCGAAACATCGATTTAGTTGTTTGAGCTGAAATTCCCATAATTTTTCATTCGGGATAGAAAAACTCTTCGACTCAATAATTGGCCACTAATTTTCGGCCATAAGCCATAACGCCTCATCGTCGAAACATGACATGTCCATCAGCTGCAAGCGATCTCGCGGCCGTTAATTTCGAAGAGATCAATTACCCGAACAACTCAATATAGATTAAATTAATAATTTGAGCTTCGAACACCTGAAATTGTTTGTTTATTTATGGTTGAAATTAAAATTGGGCATTTTCATTGGCAGTTCGGAATGGCTACTCCTGCGTGCCGGTGGCTCTAGCTGAGGGACTGGACATCAAATTGAACGCAGCAGTTAAAAAGGTCGAGTACAATCAACAAGGCGTGGAGGTTACTGTTTACAACCCTCGTAATCAACAGGCAATCAACACTTACCGTGGTGAGTAATTTCCTAAAATTAACACCTTGTCAGCACATTATTGTAATAATATGTTCAAGCTTACGGAAAATTTAAAAATAAATTGGTTTTGCAGTGAGCGTAAGCAAAACCTTTTCAGGACATTTTTTCCCGAAGTTTCTGTCTCTCAAAGACAAAGTTTCTTCAATAAAACAACGTTCTTTCGAACGAATTCAAACAAGGAAATTCGGTAAATTATATGAATTTACCCGATAAATTACAGCCGAAATGTTTCCTGTTTGGCGAAAGGATTCAAATTTATTAATTATAGCCCAATTTAGCTCGAAATTTTGTATTTGCCTGTGGTCCCCATCCGAAATTATCCTTAAAGAAGAACTCAATGTGCCACTGCTTTTCATTAAAATTAATCTCACTTTTAGCATGAAGAAAAAAGCTCTATTCACTTTTTCTTACCACCACACTGTTTTCTTTTGTTGTTTTTTGGAAGAAGACAAAATTGAATGAGTTTTGAGTTCTTCATTTAAGCTGAAGAAAAACCTCGTTTTTCCAATTTTACTGTATTTGCAAGTGAAAAACTTTCAAGAACTTTTAGGATTAAGAAACTACAAAAAAACACATTTTATCGGTCAATAGATAGTGGCAGAAAATTAGAAGCCTATTTTTCCTGGGCCAACGTTTCAGCTACATTTAAGCCATCCGGAGGGCTCCAAAAGGGAAAACAGAGTGGCTTCAGTCTTAAATATAGTAAAATCAACTCATAGTCCTCAATAAAAGGCATTCGTTTAGTCATTAATATTAAACGAAAAAAAAAAGAAACCAGCATAAGAAGAAAACAAATACAAGGTACAAAGGACAAAAGGAATATTGAAACAAGTGGGTTTTTCGGGTTTTTAGGCCGTCGTTCGGTAGAATTTCTTCTTGACGTTTCGCAAGCACGTGTGGCTTGCATCTTCAGAAGTGGTTTGCTTGAACGCTTACACTGTTCTGATCTATAAGCGTTCAAGCGTTCAAGCAAACCACTTCTGAAGATGCAAGCCACACGTGATGCGAAACGTCAAGAAGAAATTCTACCGAACGACGGCCTAAAAACCCGAAAAACCCACTTGTTTCAAGGAATGGCCTCGAAAGTCTATCTCTTTTGATAAAAGGAATATTATTTAACAGTAATTTAAAAACCCTTGTTAACAAACATATCACAAAGAGTAATTGAAGTCAAAGATGAAAATCAAATGTAAAGGACAAAGGACAAAGCAACGTTGTTTAACAGTGAATTGAAAAAAGCAGAGAAAAAGTTAACAAACAATGGCATAAATACACAAAGATAGTGTTATATTTGCACAGAAAGGGCAACAAACAACAAGAAAAATAGTGTGTTCAGTCACTAATAAACTACAACATATTTAATTGGGATTAAACAACACCATAAAATAAAGATGTTAGGGATCAAAAAATTACTCGAAATCTAGTCTAGTTCCTTCAACACTCTTCGTGAATACGAGACTTTTTCTTCTTCTACAGCTGCAGAAGTTAATTTGCGACCACTAAATTTCATAGAAATATCTTTAGTCATTTAGTAACAATCAAAAAATTTGATCTTTTTGCCAAACTTAAACACCTTCCAATCTGTACCCGAGCATTTTTTGCAAATAGAAGGAAAACTCACGCATATAATTTTGCGATTCTCCATCTACAGAGCTTCTGCTGCGTAAACTGCCATTCTCTGTAATTTTTCATGAATTCTTATCACTTATTTTCTTAAAAATGTATTTTTTCTGCACTAGCTGACGTTGTTTTATGTACCTTACCACTTGGAGTGCTCAAGTTAAGCGCGGTTTCAAGCAGCGGCCAATTGAACACCGTCCAATTCAGCCCGCCCCTGCCAGATTGGAAAACTTCCGCCATCCAGCGACTGGGCTTCGGCAACTTGAACAAGGTGGTTCTTTGCTTTGAAAGGATTTTCTGGAACCCGCAGGCCAACTTGTTCGGACATGTCGGAAGCACTACCGCAAGTCGTGGCGAACTTTTCCTGTTCTGGAACCTCTACAAGGCACCGGTTTTATTGGCGCTTGTAGCTGGGGAAGCTGCTGCCATAATGGAAAATGTCACAGATGATGTCATAGTCGGACGGTAAATATGTTTAAGCATTTTGCAGTCAGATTAATTTTTATATCTTTGGAGTTCTAAAGCGTCCATATTATTCCTCCTGATATTTGGCTAAAACTGATTAAACTGATGTCAATGGTTTAGTTGCAGCTCAACGTTTCGGTTGATAGCATTTCTGTCCGTTTTCAGGGATATTCTGGTTTAAATCCGAAAACTGCATCTTTGGCCCACTCAGTTTTCAGCCTGAGACGCTCGGTTTCAGAGAGTGATGGTTTTCAAAGCTTGAGGTTGCAGATTTTCGCTTTGCGTCTGACTTCGCTCTCCTGATCCTGCACGTAGCACTTTCTATAGTGTTTTTCTTCATATAAGACTCGAATTCGAAACTCAGTAATTTGGAGGTTTTAATTCAACACATTTTTAACTCATGCGTCTCTGACTTCAAGTGAAATTTTGCTGAAAGAAAGAGCAAATGCGCCTTGACTAATATCCAAAAAATAGCTGTAGTGTCCGGTTTGGAGAAATAAAAACATAATTTTGAATTTCTGCAACGAAGGTTTCAACAACTCCGACTTCTCTAAGCGATCAAAATTTAGACTTTAGCTAGTTTCGTAGCAGATGTAATAAATGCATTTCTAATGCCCCAAAACTGGCTTTAGTCCACAGGCTGGGGAAAATTTCAATTTTTCCAAAATTCCCCTAACGCGAAGAAATCGAGGCCTGAAATTTTGTGAGGAGATAGAGCAAATGCCCCCTTATTAATTCCCCAAAACTGGTTTTAGTCCACGGGTTGGGAAATTTTTGAAAATTTTTGGAATTTGGGCTTAACTTATTTGGGGGGAGATTTGCAAGGAAGGTTTCAACAATCGCGAACTCGGAACCGGAAACAATTCATGACTGCAAATTTTGTGAGGAGGCAGAGTAACTGCTACCTTACTAATGCCGAAAAACTCGTCTTAGTCCACGGGCCAGAGAAGTGTTGAAAATTTTTTGAATTTAGGTTTGACTTTTTACGAGCCGATTCTGCAACAGCGGATTGAACAATAGCGAACTTCCGATCCGGAAAAAATCATAACTTGAAATTTTGTGACCAGATAGAGCAAATGCTCCCGTACTGATACCCAAAAACTCGCAATTTTCAAAAATTTTTCAGAGGATTTTGGACGGAAGTTTTTAACAATCCTGAACTCCCTAACGGAAGAAAATCAAGACGTGAAACTTTGTGGGGAAATAGAACAAATGATCCCTTACTAATACGCATAAACTAGATGTAGTCCACTGGCGGGGAAAATTTTTGGATATTTCGAAAACCGTTGTCCCTGGTCATTTTTGATAAGAATAGCTTTTTTACGCCAAAATGATGAGCAATTGAGAATCGTCAGAAAAAACGCAAATTTTTTTGTATCTCCCCAATCCATTCAACAACCGAAATAGATTTGATTTTGATCTGAACGAAAAAGGCCACATATAATAAACCATCAGTTAAAAAAATTGATATGGATATTCATGTCCATGCCATTACACCATAAAAACGTAAAGCAACAAAACACCGAAAGGAAACAATTAGTAGCCGATTTATTGCTATAATCCAATTCGGAATGGTTGTTGTTTATTTCTAGATAAAGCCGTCAAATGAATTTTTAAAGAGAAACACAGTTACTTGCCGTGAAGAATTTATAATCCGATTACGAATTTTAGTTTGGATAACAGCTCATTTTCATATGCGCGCCGCAACTCATGGCTTTCATATTCAAAATTATTCTATCAACTGGAAATTTATTAGATGCTGCTCATTAGCTGTCGCCCGGCTGATTTTTATCGCTTATTTCGCTTTGATATTTCCCCATCCAGTTCAGACTTGTTAAAAGGAAGATTTATGAAGAATATCGTCAAGAGCAAGTGGGTCTTGGGGATATTCATAGATGAGAAGCATGGAATAGCAATTTTTTGACTGTAAAACATGTTCTGTGCCGGTTTGTCTGTTTCTTCTGCGAAGCATTAACCATTTTATGCACACAACTTGCAAATTTGATAATTACGATGTGTTTGTTGCTTGCAGGTGTATCGCAGTTCTTCGTGGCATTTTCGGACAGTCTGGAGTACCTCAACCCAAGGAAACGGTAGTAACTAGATGGAGAGCAGATCCATGGTCGCGTGGTTCCTACAGCTTCGTTGCTGTAGGCAGTTCAGGTTCCGATTATGATTTGTTAGCCAGTCCCGTGATCCCACCTGGTACGCAGGGAAGCGCGCCCTCAGGACCTGCTAAAGTGTTTTTTGCCGGGGAACATACGATTAGAAATTATCCTGCAACCGTTCACGGGGCCTTTTTAAGTGGTCTTCGGGAGGCAAGTCGAATTGCTGATCAAATAATTGGAAATCCTTGCCAGCCCCAACCGGCCGAAGACAAGAATTAGATCCAGATCGTCATTGGGATTTTATTTTTTTAAATACCAATTAAATAAATAGTATTTAGGGCATTTTTTTTGTGAACGTTTTGATAATTTGATGAAGGTAGTATCTACTTGCTGTAAACAAAGTGTTTTGTGTTGTTTCAAGTATGAAGATTTAAGGTTGTAACACTGGGTTTGATGATTTTTTTTTGCCTAAATCAGCTTTAAAACCCCTTTATCCTTTAAGCATCTCAGCTGACGATAAAAAATTATTAACATGGGCTTAAAATGATTAATTTTATAGCAATTGTTTGTACTTCTGTAATTTAATTTTATATTCCCAATGATTAAGAATTTTTTGAATATGCTCTGTCAGCAATGTCTGTGTCTTGGACGTTTTTTCCATTGTATTGTTAAATTTATGTAACAATTTTTTAATAAAGAATGCGTCATTTCAAAGTTTCTGTCGAATGTTGAATCCTAAAATGCCTGCTTTGTCCTTAGCTAAACACAGTTGAATACTAAGAAATTGGCCTCGTTTTTAACTAGTACTAGCTACAGGTTAAGAAGTCTCTACTGTCCTGTTTTATTGTAAACCATGAAAACTGATGTTGTAACCAGTCATAAAAAACTAAGTTCTGAAAGAACGAATTTATATCGACTGATAAGAGTGATCTTACATCATTTTCATGACAAGGAAGCGGGGAATGCAACTAACTCACGCTAAAATCTTCAGATCCGGAACCATCAACATTTTCTGTCCATTTTGAGTCGTTTTTGAGGAGTCACAGTCTTAAACCGCCTATATTTTGCTTATTATAGACCCAAAAACGTTATATTTCTATGTTGGAGTTGTTCCAATTTTTGATCGCAAATTTCAGAAGGGTGGAGATCAATTTTTTGCAAAAAAATCCCAAGTCTCCCAAAATCCTTCAAATTCTACCTCATCTTCACTACAAAGAGGTCCAGAACTTAACGGGCTCATTAAAAAAACACTAGAATCTTCAGATCCGAAATAATCAACATTTTCTGTCCATTTTGCGTCGTTTTTGAGCAGTCATCATCGTTAAACGGCATACGTGTGTACTGGGGAGGTTTTTAGCTCGGAAACAGTCCAAGTAAAAGGTCGATTTTTGCAAAAAAATTTAGGTCTCCCAAAATGCCCCGAATTCTACTTCATTTTCACCGTAAAGAGCCGAGAAACTCAACGAGCTCCTTGAAATGTAGCATATAATTTTGTGTAGCTTCGCTCTCTTCTCCCTGTCCATTTTTTTAGATTGATTAAACCTTGATGGAACCTAATGGTTGTTGTGGGGGTTCAATCCAGAAGAAACCATTAAAAACAGTTGAGGGAAGCTTTTCCAAGATTTTGTTGAAAATGAGCCAACTTTTCCCAATCAACTATCGGAGATAATACTCTTTCAGTCGTTTTTCTCCATTTCCACGAATTATGTTATCCTCATTTTGTGGGTTTCTTCATCAGAGCCGCCGTTTCTTAGTCACGGTGGATTCATGGCATCAATTTATTGGGTGTCAGGAAACTAATATTTACCTGCTTAACAAGAGTACAATTTATGGATTTTCTGTTGTTGTTCGGCTTTGAAAAAATCTTCAGACTTCTATAAATAAACGTTGCAAAGCATTGGTATTCGACTAGTAGACCTGCGACCATTAATCATATTGCCTAAATTTGCATACTTAATGAAGCAATAAAATTAATTTTCCTGCTAGTTAAAACTATGTTTTTTTTCGGAACTTGCCGTTGCTTTGATTGGTATAGTCAATATTTCTCAAGCAATTATAAAGTTATTAGCTGCAGCAAGCATTTACCTACGTATCTCGGGAGTGAGCACAATCAATTACAATCGTCTTCAATTTGGATCTGTGCTAAAACTGTTTGGAAGCGGGCAATTGGATGCTGCTTATGCCAGTGGGGCAATCGTATTCAAACGAAAATCACCAGGACTGAAATTTAAATGTAAAAATAGGTGATCCATCGACTATTTGTCATGTCAGTGTCCAAGTGATCGACGACGACCCATCTCGGCCAACATTAGCATATTGATGCATCGCGTGGCGATCAGCTTGTTTCCAAAGGAGGAACAGTGAAAAATCGTCGCTTTTGTTGTCTGTATCGCTCACCGATAGAGTTATTGAACCGAGAGACTCATGAAGAATGAGCTACATTTATCTCTTCTGTTCCTCATTTTATTGCAAGCGGTCTAGATTCTGCTGGTTACGCACGCTAAATTTCCTCAAATCTACTAAAAAAAGTCACCGCAAAGAGGTTTCTTCACCTACTCCAACTAAACGTTGAGCTGTTATGTGGTTCCTAGTCCTACTTCAAATTTTAATTACCACAATTGTGGGCAAGACCGAACGACCGTAGGACTAAGAACAAGTTCTTAGTCCTACTTCAAACTAGAATAACCACAGAAGTGGGCCTGAGCTAATGTTTACTGTTCATCTAGTAAATATAGGAAATGAAGCTCTACAAATGAGGAAATTTTGGGTTTGAAAAGGTATTTTTTTAATTTTTGGCGAATTCTTGAAAATTGTCATGTAGTGTCCAAAACAACCAAGTTCCTAGTCCTACTTCAAACTAGAATTACCACAAAAGTGGGCAAGAGTGAACTTTTATTTTACATCTATTAAATGGAGAAAATCAAGCTCTACAAATGAGGAAATTTTGATTTTGAAAGAATATTCTTATAATTTTTGGCAACTTTTTGAAAGTTGCCATGTAGTGTCCAAGTCAGCCAAGTTCCTAGTCCTATTTAAAACAAGAATTACCACAAAAGTGAGCCAGAGCTAAGGTTTGTTGCTCATCTAGAAAATAGAGAAAATGAAGTTCTACATATGAGGAAATTTTTGGTTTGGAAAGGTATCTTTTCTATTTTTGGCGATTTTTTGAAAACTACCCCGTAGTATCCAAGTCAACCAGGTTCCTAGTCCTACTTCAAACTTGAAATACCACAAAAGTGGGCCAGAGCGAACGTTTATTGTTCATCTATGAAATAAAGCAAATTAAGCTCTACAAATGAGGAAATTTTGCGTTTGGATATAATTTTTTTTTAATTTTTGGCGAATTTTTGAAAATTGCTCCGTAGTGTGGAAGTCAAGTAAGTTCCTAGTCCTACTTCAAACTTGAATTACCACAAAAGCGGTCTAGAGCAAACTTTTATTTTTCATCTATTAAATAGAGAAAATTAAGCTCTAGAAATAAGGAAATTTTGATTTTGAAAGAATATTCTTATAATTTTTGGCAAATTTTGAAAATTGCCATGTAGTGTCCAAAACAACCAAGTTCCTAGTCCTACTTCAAACTAGAATTACCTCAAAAGTGTCCAAGAGCGAATCTTTATTTTTCATCTATTAAATAGAGAAAATCAAGCTCTACCAATGAGGATATTTCGGCTTCGGAAGCGTATTTTTGTAATTTTTGCCGATTTTTGAAAACTAACCCGTGTGTCCAAAACAACCAAGTTTCTAGTCCTACTTCAAACTTGAATTACCACAAAAGTGGGCCAGAGCGAACGTTTAAATAAAGCTCTACAAATGAGGAAATTTTGGGTTTTGAAATGTATTTTTTTTGGGAATTCTCGAAAATTGCCCCGTAGTGTCCAAGTCAAGCAAGTTCCTGGTCCTACTTCAAACTTGAATTACCACAACAGTGGACAAAAGCGAACTTTTATTTTTCATCTATTAAATAGAGAAAATTAAGATCTACTAATGAAGAAATTTTGGTTTTGAAATAATGTTTTTATAAATATTGGCAAATTTTTGAAAATTGTCATGTATTCAAAACGACCAAGTTCCTAGTCCTACTTGAAACTCGAATTTCCACAAAACTGGGCCATAGCGGACGTTTATTGTTCATTTATGAAATAGAGAAAATGAAGCTCTATACATGAGGAAATTTTTCCTTTGGAAATGTATTTTTTTAAATTTTTGGCCAATTAGGCAAAAATAGCCCCGTAGTGTGCAAGTCAACCAGGTTCCTAGTCCTACTTCAAACTTGAAATGCCACAAAAGTGGGCCAGAGCGAACGTTTATTGTTCATCTATGAAATAGAGCAAATTAAGCTCTACAAATGAGGAAATTTTGCGTTTGGAAATAATTTTTTTTTCACATTTTTGGCGAATTCTTGAAAATTGCTCCATAGTGTGCAAGTCAAGTAAGTTCCTAGTCCTACTTCAAACTTGAATTACCACAAAAGTGGGCAAGAGCAAACTTTTATTTTTCATCTATTAAACAGAGAAAATCAAGCTCTAGAAATAAGGAAATTTTGATTTTGAAAGAATATTCTTATAATTTTTGGCAAATTTTTGAAAATTGCCATGTAGTGTCCAAAACAACCTAGTTTCTAGTCCTACTTCAAACTAGAATTACCACAAAAGTGGCCAAGAGCGAATCTTAATTTTTCATCTAATAAATAGAGAAAATCAAGCTCTACCAATGAGGATATTTCGGTTTCGAAAGCGTATTTTTGTAATTTTTGCCGATTTTTTGAAAACTATCCCGTAGTGTCCAAAATAACCAAGTTTCTAGTCCTACTTCAAACTTGAATTACCACAAAAGTGGGCCATAACGAACGTTTATTGTTCATCTATGAAATAAAGCAAATAAAGCTATACAAATGAGGAAATTTTGGGTTTTGAAATGTATTTTTTTTGGGGGAATTCTTGAAAATTGCCCCCTAGTGTCCAAGTCAAGCAAGTTCCTGGTCCTACTTCAAACTTGAATTACCACAAAAGTTTGCAAGAGCGAACTTTTATTTTTCATCTTTTAAATAGAGAAAATTAAGCTCTACTAATGAAGAAATTTTGGTTTTGAAATAATGTTTTTATAAATTTTGGCAAATTTTTCAAAATTGTCGTGTTCAAAACAACCAAGTTTCTAGTCCTACTTGAAACTCGAATTACCACAAAACTGGGCCATGGCGAACGTTTATTGTTCATTTAAGAAATAGAGAAAATGAAACTCTATACATGAGGAAATTTTGCCTTTGGAAATATATATTTTTTATTTTTGGCGAATTCTTGAAAATTGCTCCGTAGTGTGCAAGTCAAGCAAGTTTCTAGTCCTACTTCAAACTAGAATTACCGCAAAAGCGGGCAAGAGCTAACTTTTATTTTTCATCTATTAAATAGAGAAAATCAAGCTCTACAAATGAGGAAATTTTGATTTCGAAAGAAGAGTTTTATAATTTTTGGCAAATTTTTGAAAATTGTCATGTGGTGTCCAAAGCAATCGAGCAAAGACGAAAATATTAGAAATATGTACGTACGGTTTATAATTAATTAAAAATATTCGGTTCATTCGTTTCACTAATCTCCAGTCAAGTAGTTTTTCATGATTTATTGTTACTTCCACAACTTTACTTTATAAAGTTTTATTTAATAAATTTTATAATTTATTTAATACAGTTTTTATTTTTATATACAAACCAGTTTATATGGTATGCGTATGGCCATCTACCACGCCAAGCGAGAACCATTGCTGAAGATGCAGAACGAAATCGATAGAAACGCACGAAACCCGGGCCGGTCTTTTAGTGTTCGCTCTTTGCCCCAGATGCCCGGTGTAATTCTACATGCGCCAATTATTTCGCAAAAAACAGGATCTTTTTTTGAAAATTTTTGAAACGATACAGATTTATAAACAGTGCTCTAATTTCACAGTAGAGAAACAACTCTTTCGATTTACGTTCGAGAACAATTCATCCAAAATATCGTCGTTTGTGGTCAGCAAATAATCAGATTGAATGAAATGGATTTTTGATCGAATAAAAATCACTTCGTTTCCAGGACAAAATCAAGGAAAATCTAGTGAGATGCGAAAGAAACGAACTGTTCATTTACGTTCGAGGAAAAATCTTCTTGAAAATCGACGTTTCAAAAAGGGCAAAGGTGGGCAATACGAATCTATTTAAAATTTAAAAATTATTAATTGAAAGTATAACATAAAAAAGCCATTGAGTTTAGTGCAAATCTGTCGTGATTTTGAGCAAGGAATGTACTCTAAATACAGTGGAATATGAAAGAAACAAAGCCTTGATAGTGGAGAAGCCTCTTTGCGATTTAAAAAAACGCCAATTTGTTCAGTGCAACATGATCCAAAAATGTTCGTATGTTCGTCCAAATCGTTCGTAAAAAAACCTTATAAAAATCATAAAACAAACGTACATAACACACGCCTACGAGACGAAAAATTACCAAAAACTGCTGAGTTTCCAAGCAGAAATCGACGAAGTTTCTCGAAAATCGAACGACACGAACTGGCGAACTGCAGAAAAATCTTCCGGATATCCAGTACACCTCCTATAGAGAAAAAGTTAAACCTAACAAAGACTGGCATAGACAAAGTGAAACAACATATACATGACTACATTCAATCGCAAGCACAGCCCATTTCAATAGAAACCATACAACAATAAATTTCACGAGCCATAGGAAAATTTAGCCCGGAAATAAAACATGCTTTCTACCGACATACGATGCCCAAATTCATACTGAGACTCATAAAAACATAAGAGAGTACTGTACAGACTATATACATACACTCAAAATAACTACCTAAAAAAAGACACTGAACCAACTCAACAGAAACATTAAAACTTTGATTGGACAATACCGACAAGACAAATGGCTAGAAACATGTAAAGAAATACAAAAAGACAAAGGCAAAACATACTGGCGAAAAATTAAGAAACTAGCGCAATACAAAAAAACTAACACTACTGACGGTACACAGACAAAGAGAAAGCTGACGCGTTCGCCAGACACTATCAAAGGGCCTTCAGCATATCGACAAACCCTAACTTCGACAATGACAACTGGAACTTGATCAACGACTGGTACTTGAACTATTTCAACAGCTCACCAAACTATACATACAAACTGATCACAGACACAGAGTACGATGAAGCGCTAGCGCATATCAAAAACACAGCACCGGGAAAAGATAAAATAAAGGAAAACTCCTGAAAAGCCTAACTCAAGAAACACACAAAATGATCCTAACTGAATTGAACAACTGCATCAGAAATAACATAATCCCAAAAACATGAAAAAACGGCTTAATAATCCCTATACCCAAAAATGGACTGGACAATACACAACCGAGCAATTACAGACCAATTACACTGCTGCCAGTACTTAGCAAGGTTTTTGAGTACATAACAAGGCAGCGACTGGGAAAACTGGTCGGAAAGTACATACCATCATATCAGTTCGGATTCAAACATCAGCACTCGACTATTCACCCACTCTTCACTCTGACTAACAATATACAAACAACCCACCTAACTGACAGAAAGACAGCTTGCCTGTTTATGGACATGAACAAAGCTTTTGATAGTGTCTGGCATAGAGGCTTACTATACAAACTATACAAACTACACACACCAACATATCTACTGCACATCATAAAGAACTTACTAGGAAACAGACAACTACAAAGGCCTCCCTCAAGGACCCCCGCTGTCACCGTTTCTCTACAATATATACTGTCATGGCATATACAATTACAACTTACCAGACAAAAATCAAATCGACAGATCGGCATACATATTACAATACGCAGACGACACGGCACTTATTGTACATGACAAAACTACTGAGAGAGCAGCTCAAAGACTCCAAACACTAACAAACAACACAATGACATGGTTTTATAAATGGAGACTAACACCAAACGCGTCAAAAACCAACTTCTGCTCACAAACCACAGACTCAACGCTGACTCCCCTACAATAACTGCAAACGGCCAAACGACACAACCAAAAAACGACGTAAAATACCTTGGAATCACAATTGACAACAAACTTAAATTCACTAAACACATACGAAACATCAGGGCAGAAACAATAAAGAGAACAAAACACTTCCGATCACTAACCTACAAAGACAGAGGAATTAGCACAAACACCGGCACCAAAATATATAAAGCTATTTGTAGACCCTTGCTAGACTATGGACATATACTCATGACCAACGGAACAGAAAGGACAAAACGTTATATACAAACAACAGAACAAATTGCACTAAGACTAATAACACGAATAAGACACCCCCAAAACCCACTACACAACCCCTCCACCCAACTACTATACGAACGCGCAAACATGACAAAGATTTCGGAAAGACTCATACATCTACAGACAAAATGGACAAACAACCCCTACAACTGGACCATACTGAATCCCCTTTGTCTTACAAGACCAACCAGACAATCCCGCTTCCGTTTCCCTACATCAACGCTACTCGAACACTTACAAACGCAACTGACTACTCGACAATAAAATAATTTTTTCTTGTCATTAGAATTGGAAAGTTTATTTAATAAGATTATTAACCTAGAATAAGAGAATTTTTATCTTTGTTTTTTATGTAGACTAGGACAACATGTATTAAACAAGGGCAGAAAGACCGATAGGTCCATAGCCTTTTTTAGAAATAAAGATCTTTACTACTACTACTCTTCCTGATAATCGGCATTTGTGCGTAACAAGTAATTAGACTTTAAAACATCGGAAAAAAGGAACGAAGAAAGAACAAAAGTGGACAGTGATCTTTTCTTAATTTTAAAATTATTGCATCAAAAAAAATTGAACCAAAAAAAAGATCAGCAGTAAGGAAAATCGAGCGTGGAAGAAGCCAATAAAAAAACCTATTCTGATGGTTGCAAATCGGTTGTGATTTTGGGAACTCCCTGGACGTAACACGAAATGTCTTCTAGATGAAGAAAAGCATAAATAAGAAATCATAAATACGCAGACAAAAAATAAGCGCACCACTAGATTCAACAGCTCAACACACATGAAAAAATATATAATTTAAAACACAATTGAACGATTATGGTCGTTTCAGGCCAATTTATCGTCTTTTTTCACTCATTTTTTCGAGGATTTTTGACTGAGACAAAACTGATGGTACCATTCGACTCAGCAGCTCAAGATACGTACGAAAAAATTGGTTTGGAAAACCATCGATGGTTGTTAACAATATAGTTGCCATTTGTCTAGTAAATATTCAAAAGGAGGGTTCTGCTTCATCAGAAAGGGAGTTTTATTGGGCGATAAGAGCGTAAATTATCAAAATTTTGCCATGCGTTGTCTCGTTCAGCCGCGCTACAGATTTAGTTATGCTTCAAGCAACATTGCCTATGAAAAGCAAATAAATTAAGCAAATGTTCGTAATTCCTGTTCCCCAATCTATTAAAATAGACGGTCTTTGTAGTGATGACATGTTGACTAGGGTGACATCCCATTATACCTCACTATCATAGTCTCGTCCTTTTGTACCATTCAAATGAGCCGAAACACAAAAGGTACAAAGGACTGAAATCCCTAGGGACTTTAAATACCCGCCTAGAGCCTGTGTATTAATGTTTTTCTTCCATCGACTGATCAATGAAAATTAAAATGTAAATTTTCCTCTCGTGGAGCATATTTCAGGTTTACAGCACGTTTATTTTACGGGTATTTCGATGTCGATTTGGCGCGCAGAGAACGGTGGTCTGCACTCGGAAAAATCCCTTTGGAGTTGTCATTAATTTAAATAAAAAGCCACTTTGAGGCCACGCAAATTTGAATCGTACTCGAAATGGGGAAATTACAGGACAGCAGCCGGGCATACGATCGAGGCAGTTTTACGCACAAAAAGGTTTCATATAGTGTCGACGCTTCGTCGATGTGTCCCGGAATTAACTGAAACGCCCGACAATTTTCCGGGTTTATGCTAAATTAAATTTTTAATTTTGACCGGCGTTCGTTCCCTATTGGGTCACTTTAAATTGCACACTGAACCGGAAAAAAGTTGTTTTGGCAATTTGAATCCTTAATTAACAGCATTGGATCCGCCAATAAGTATTTCTAATTAGAGCGATTCAAGCACGAAATTGTATAATTCATTTATTTACTTGTGTGTTCTTTGAAAGTTACTGGTCGGATTTTTCCCATTTATTAACCACTTGTTTACAGATTAAATGTGTGTTTTTTTGCAATTTTTGTTAATCTTTTTGAGGGGCGCAACTGGTCGCTGGTCTCAATAATTATGGGCAAACAAATTTGCCACCATAAATACTTAAACCATATTAGACTGCACCTACCTAATATGCCGACACCGGCTTGATATACCGTCCTATACAAATACCGGGGTTCTGTAATTAAAATTGCTCAAGGATGGAAGTGGAATAATTCACGATCACGAACGAATTCACACTGAGTACATGATATTTTTTCGTTGAATTGACTATTTTCATCTAGCCAAAAACAAGGTTTTTTTACGGAATTCTGTGGAAAAATTGGTGAAAGCCTTTTTCAGGCAAAGAGTGTTATGTATTTCATTAAAAATGGAACGCAATTTGCCGTAGTCCTCTTTAAAATAAATCACTGTTTTATTATTTGTGCGTCACTTTATTTAAGCCAATCAACAATCCAGCGAGAATTCTCCAATTTGACCCGCATTTCTCCATGGAAGCGTTGATGACTATGTAATTCAGCTCCAAATGAGCTTTTCAGAAGGACCTCAAATTTTTCCGCTTTCCACTCGACGTGAATGTTGTTGTGGTGCAGCGTTGGCCGAAAACGTGGGGTTTTAATGTGCAATTTGTCGTTTCTACGAGATTTACTTCACTAATTGGCTTGTTATGAACATTTCCAATTTTTGAAGTGGTTACTCTAGGCTGATTACGTCCCTGGTTGCGTGGTACGAGGAGGAAAATGTAACAAGCCATCCGAAAAAATGTTGTTTGAGAATCATTAGATCGTCAGTAACATTCAGGTTGGCTCCACATTTACACAACAATGTTAAAATAGATATAAATTTAAAGATAGTTGGAAGAAAAGTTGTAAAAAAATACGTTAAAATACTAAAATAATAAAATTAAAAAGTGTGAAATTTAAGACTCTATCCCATTATCACAAATAGAGCTGTGCAGCTCAACCGGTTCTCTAGATATGAGCCAAAGACTAAGACCATTTTTAAGAAATTGCGTTAATCTTTAATTTACGCATTTTGCGTAAAAACCAGAACGATTTCAAAAATATTGTTTTATATGAGAATATGTGCAATTTAAGGCTCTATCGCACCATTGAAAATAGAGCTTTAGAACACACCGGGTTCTGCAGATATGAGCTAAGGACTAAGAGCGGTTTTAAAAAATTTCATTAATCTTGCATTTCCACATTTTGCGTAAAAACCAGAAACATTTCTAAAATTATGTTTTATATCAGAAAGTGTGCAATTTAAGGCTCTATCCCATTATGACAAATAGAGCTTTCGAACGCATCCGGTTCTACAGATACGAGCCAACAACTAAGAGCGGTTTTAAGAAATCGCGTTAATCTTGAATTTCCGCATTTTGCGTAAAAACCAGAAACATTTCTAAAATAATGTGTTCTATCAGAAAGGGTGCAATTTATGGCTCTATCGCACTATTGCAAATATAGCTGTAGAACACACCCAGTTCTGCAGATATGAGCTAAAGACTAAGAGCGGTTTTAAGAAATTTCATTAATCTTGCATTTCCACATATTGCGGAAAAACCAGAAACATTTCTAAAATAATGTGTTCTATCAGAAAGGGTGCAATTTATGGCTCTATCGCACTATTGCAAATAGAGCTTTAGAACACACGCGGTTCTGCAGATATGAGCTAAAGACTAAGAGCGGTTTTAAGAAATTTCATTAATCTTGCATTTCCACATATTGCGGAAAAACCAGAAACATTACTTAAATAACGTTTTATATCAGAAAGTGTGCAATTTAAGGCTCTATCGCAACATGTAAAATAGAGCTTTAGAACACAACCGGTTCTGCAGATATGAGCTAAAGACTAAGAGCGGTTTTAAGAGATTTCATTAATCTTGCATTTCCACATTTTGCGTAAAAGCCAGAAAAAATTCTGAAATAACCTTTTACATCAGAAAGTGTATAATTTAAGGCTCTATCGCACCATTGAAAATAGAGCTTTAGAACACACCCGGTTCTCCAGATATGAGCTAACGACTAAGAGCGTCTTTAAGAAATATCTTTAACCTTGCATTTCCGCATTTTGCGTTAAAACTAGAAATATTTCTAAAATAACGTTTTATATCAGAAAGTGTGCAGTTTAAGGCCCTATCGCACTATTGCAAACAGAGCTTTAGAACACACCCGGTTCTGCAGATATGAGTTAAAGACTAAGAGCGGTTTTAAGAAATTTCATTAATCTTGCATTTCCACATTTTGCGTAAAAATCGGAAACATTTCTAAAATAACGTTTTATGTTAGAACGTGTGCAATTTAAGGCTCTATCGCACTATTGCAAACAGAGCTTTAGAACAGACCCGGTTCTGCAGATATGAGTTAAAGACTCAGAGCGGTTTTAAGAAATTTCATTAATCTCGAATTTCCGCATTTTGCGTAAAAACCAGAAACATTTCTAAAATAATGTTTTATATGAGAATGTGTGCAATTTAAGGCTCTATCGCACCATTGAAAATAGAGCTTTAGAACAAACCCGGTTCTGCAGATATGAGCTAAAGACTAAGAGCGGTTTTACGAAATTTCATTAATCTTGCATTTCCGCATTTTGCGTTAAAACCAGAAACATTTCTAAAATAACGTTTTATGTTAGAAAGTGTGCAATTTAAGGCTCTATCGCACTATTGCAAACAGAGCTTTAGAACACACCCGGTTCTGCAGATATGAGCTAAAGACTAAGAGCGGTTTTACGAAATTTTATTGATCTTGCATTTCCGCATTTTGCGTAAAAACCAGATACATTTCTAAAATAACGTTTTATATCAGAAAGGGTGCATTTGAAGGCTCTATCGCACTATCGCAAATAGAGCTTTAGACCACACCCGGTTCTGCAGATATGAGCTAAAGACTAAGAGCGGTTTAACGAAATTTTATTGACCTTGCATTTCCGCATTTTGCGTAAAAACCAGAAACATTTCTAAAATAACGTTTTATATCAGAAAGTGTGCAGTTTAAGGCTCTATCGCACCATTGAAAATAGAGCTTTAGACCACACCCGGTTCTGCAGATATGAGCTAAAGACTAAGAGCGGTTTAACGAAATTTTATTGACCTTGCATTTCCGCATTTTGCGTAAAAACCAGAAACATTTCTAAAATAACGTTTTATATCAGAAAGTGTGCAGTTTAAGGCTCTATCGCACTATTGCAAACAGAGCTTTAGAACAGACCCGGTTCTGCAGATATGAGTTAAAGACTCAGAGCGGTTTTAAGAAATTTCATTAATCTTGCATTTCCACATTTTGGGTAAAAGCCAAAAATATTTCTGAAATAACGTTTTATATCAGAAAGTGTGCAATTTAAGGCTCTATCGGACCATCGAAAATAGAGCTTTAGAACACACCCGGTTCTGCAGATATGAGCTAAAGACTAAGAGCGGTTTTAAGAAATTTCATTAATCTTGCATTTCCACATTTTGCGTAAAAACCAGAAACATTTCTAAAATTATGTTTTATATCAGAAAGTGTGCAATTTAAGGCTCTATTGTATTATTGCAAACAGAGCTTTAGAACACACTCGGTTCTGCAGATATGAGCTAACGACTAAGAGCGGCTTTACGAAATTTCATTAATCTTGCATTTCCGCATTTTGCGTAAAACCCAAAAACATTTCTAAAATAACGTTTTATATCAGAAAGTGTGCAATTTAAGGCTCTATCGGACCATCGAAAATAGAGCTTTAGAACACACCCGGTTCTGCAGATATGAGCTAAAGACTAAGAGCGGTTTTAAGAAATTTCATTAATCTTGCATTTCCACATTTTGCGTAAAAACCAGAAACATTTCTAAATTTATGTTTTATATCAGAAAGTGTGCAATTTAAGGCTCTATCGCACTATCCCAAATAGAGCTTTAGAACACACGCGGTTCTGCAGATATGAGCTAAAGACTAAGAGCGGTTTTACGAAATTTTATTGACCTTGCATTTCCGCATTTTCCGTAAAACCCAAAAACATTTCTAAAATAATGTTTTATATCAGAAAGTGTGCAATTTAACGCTCTATCGGACCATCGAAAATAGAGCTTTAGAACAGACCCGGTTCTGCAGATATGAGCTAAATACTAAGAGAGGTTTCAAGAAATTTCATTAATCTTGCATTTCTACATTTTGCGTAAAAACCAGAAACATTTCTGAAATAACGTTTTATATCAGAAAGTGTGCAATTTAAGGCTCTATCGCACAATGACACATAAAGCTTCAGACGACACCCGGTTCTGCAGATATGAGCTAAAGACTAAGAGCGGTTTTAAGAAATGGCATTAATCTTGAATTTCCGCATTTTGCGTAAAAACTGCATATATTTCTACAATGATGTTTTTCATAGAACGGTACGCAATTTAAAGATGTATCGCGTAATAACATCCGGAGTTTTGCGGCTCAACCGGTTCTCTAGATATGAGCTAAAAACTAAGAGCGGTTTTGTAAAATGTCATCAACATTTATTTTCCGCATTTCGCGAAAAAAATTTAAAACATTTCTAGAATTATGTTTTAAATAAAACTATGCGCAATTGGAGGCTCTATGCCGCAATGTCAACTAGAGCTTTGCATCTCAACCGGTTCTCCAGATATGAGCCAAAGACTGGATGCGGTTTTTAGCAATTGCATTAACCTTAAATTTTCTCAATTTGCGTAAAAATAATAGCACATTTTAGAACGTCGGTTCCTATTGAAAAGTGTGTAATTTAAGGCTCTATCCAGCAATGACAGCTAGAATTGTGCAGGTTAACCGATTCTCTAGATATGAGATAAAGATCAAGAGCAGTTTTCAAAATCCTCGTTAACTTAAATTTTTTACATTTCGTGTGAAAGCCAGAAACGTTTCCAAAATCATGTTTAATACAAAAATGTGAACATTTTAAGGCTCTATACACCAATAGCAACTAGAGCCCTGAATCTCAACGTGTTCTCTAAATATGAGCTGAAAACTAAGAGTGATTTTCAAAACCCGCCTTAACTATAGTTTTTCGCATTTATCATGAAAACTAGAAACATTCCTAAAATAATGTTTAGCATAAAAAGGTGCACATTTCAGGGCTCTTTCCAGCACTGGAAACTAGAGCTTTCGATCTCATTCGGTTTTCTAAATACGAGCAGTTTCCTAAACCCAAATTAATTTGGAATTTTCGCCTTTTGCTTCGAAACTGGAAACATTCCGAAAGCGATTTTTAGTATAAAAAAGTGCACATTTTAAGGCTCTATCCAGCAATCGAAGATTGACAAATTTGTACAAATAATTTCGTCGACTAATATTTTTCGGTGAAAACGTTTAAATACCAATAGAAGAAACCACAAAGTACCAAACCAAATAAAAACGACCGTTCAGTTTTATGACAAGCGCCAAACTATTAAAAGGATACCCATAACTCCATAACATGCGATTGGAATAGAGTCCATGAATATATCCAGTTTTATCGCGCATATAAATGTAAACATCATACTTGATACATAAAAGAAAATTCCCATAGGTAGTTTCCCAAGAGTAGTAAAAGATGCCGTGAAGCTTCCTAAATGCATTGTTTTTCCATGTGGATTTCTTTAAGGGCAAAAATGGCAAGTTTAAGGGCAAAAAAAGCTCAGGAAGCAATCGAATAAAATTCCTGGCACGTTATTTTAAGCCGTCCCTCACAGTGAAGTTATACTGCAATCAGAAGCTCGTACATGGCAGCTATGTAGAAATTTGTAATTGGAAAAAGGGAGAAAATCTCGGTTTAACCGACATACCCAGGAGAATTTATGACTGGAATTAATTCTATGGCAAAAATGCGCCGGAACGGTCTCGATAAGATTAAAGCCGAGAGAAGTGATCGTAAAAAATACATTAAATCGATATTTTATATAAAAAAGCTTATTATTAATACATTTTCATTCAAGCTCTTCATTTCAAGGAAACCTACCTGAACAATGAGAAGTTATTTTCGAGCACCCTTCCAAATGATAGCAAACATCCATCTTGATCATTTTCCAAGCGTTGATTAAATTAAACGTCGCACAAGGAAAATTAAAGAGAAAAGGAACCCTTAATTAAAAAGGAAACTTAAACTGATTAGGTACAATTTTTTCAACGTCGCTACTGAACGTTAAATTCAGCTTGCAAACTCTGTGGTTTTTTTCGCCTTATTTTGAAGTCTAGGCAATTTTTGCAAAAGTCGACAAGTCGTTGATAAAGGAATTTAAATTAAGTATTTTAATTAGGAGCTTTGGAAAAAAGTTCTAAAGTGATCGAGTCTAACTAATCGCCTTGTCAGACTATTGATCAGCGACATTTTTCAGCGATGATGATGATAATAGCAGATGCTGTTCAAGAGCTCCAGAAAAAATTCTGGAAATTTCAGTTTGCATAAAGTCAATTCACATTAATTATGTTGGTCGTTTTCTAAATGAAACCAAACCACTAGGGACAATTCCATCTAGATAATGGAGTTATATTCCACAACAGATGTATTACACTCCACGTTATAACAGTATTTTACCGAAATCGACTGGACTGGCTGTCTCCCAGCAGCATCTAAATCAGATTTTATTGCCGATTTAAATTTTCAACGATATATTGCGCAAACAATTCCGAGCTTGAAACAAAACACAATGCCAAATTAGGACGCTACTCATGTTTAGGAACGAGCCATCGAAGTTGGGTGTTGTTTTTTTGGAACCTAACAATTTCTTGATACTTCTCTCTGGGGCGACCAATAAATGTCCCCATGTTAGTAGGACTGTCATAAAACTAATAATGTTTCGTTATAAATTAGGAACGTTTACCCCTGAACAAGGGCTCCCTCAAGGATCCCCGCTCTCACCGTTTCTCTACAATATATACTGCCATGACATATACAATTACAACTTACCAGACAAAAATCAAATCGACAGATCGGCATACATATTACAATACGCAGACGACACGGCACTTATTGTACATGACAAAACTACTGAGAGAGCAGCTCAAAGACTCCAAACACTAACAAACAACACAATGACATGGTTTTATCAATGGAGACAAACACCAAACGCGTCAAAAAACCAACTTCTGCTCACAAACCACAGACTCAACGCTGACTCCCCTACAATAACTGCAGACGGCCAAACGACACAACCAAAAAACGACGTAAAATACCTTGGAATCACAATTGACCAGAAACTTAAATTTACTAAACACATGCGAAACATCAGGGCAGAAACAATAAAGAGAACAAAACACTTCTGATCACTAACCTACAAAGACAGAGGAATTAGCACAAACACCGCCACCAAAATATATAAAGCTATTTGTAGACCCTTGCTAGACTATGGACATATACTCATGACCAACGGAACAGAAAGGACAAAACGTTATATACAAACAACAGAACAAATTGCACTAAGACTAATAACACGAATAAGACACCCCCAAAATCCACTGCACAACCCCCCCACCCAACTACTATACGAACGCACAAACATGACAAAGATCTCGGAAAGACTCATACATCTACAGACAAAATGGACAAACAACCCCTGCAACTGGACCATACTGAATCCCCTTAGTCTTACAAGACCAACCAGACAATCCCGCTTGCGTGTCCCTACATCAACGCTACTCGAACACTTACAAACGCAACTGACCACTGGACAATAAAATAATTTTTTCTTGTCATTGGAATTGGAAAGTTTATTTAATAAGATTGTTAACCTAGAATAAGAGAATTTTCATATTAATTTTTTATTCAGATTAAGACTACATGTATTAAACAAAGGCAGAAAGACCGATAGGTCGATAGCCTTTTTTTAAAAATAAAGATGTTTACTACTACTAGGAACGTTTATTTGCCTGAATTAAAAACAATTAGCTGATGGCATTTTGTTTCTCTTAATTAAACCCCAGCTGAATATTTCATCCCGGAAGGTGTAATAAACTAATTAATAAGAACGTTGGCGCTGTAAACGAATTTTGCCCGGCTTTGCTAGTAGAATTCTTGCGCGTTTTCTACTTTATAATGTTTTTCGCATGTAGCTTCAAATCTCCAATATACCGAAAAAACTCCTCGTCCGGAATCGTTTAATATATTTTTACAGGCGCTGTTATCGGAAGGAACATTTTGCTGGATGGATGGAACATGTGATAGAAAAACAAAACAGGGCGTTTTATCAAATTCTCAACCGTATAGCATTCAATATGTTTGAAATTTGATCTCAATTTTCTCTGGTAAATATCAGCGTATTCACGCATATCAGGTAGAAGTGAGGGCGAGCTAGGCAACATGCAAATTTCCCTAGAGACAAAGCGGCGAAAATGGATTCTTGAACAGAATGTTATTTCCGTTACTTCTATGCTTGCGATAAAAGAAAGCTACGTGTTTCAGCTTATTGAAAGATCCCAGCTTTGCATTCTGGGGAAATTAGATTGTGTAGTTTTTTGTTTTCCTGCAAGGAGCATATTCAATGTAAGGCGCTGGTGGGATTCTTTGAATTTTCATTCCAACTACAATACATTTTAACTGGAGGACACCCAATTGCCTAATTTATTGTTGCTCTAAAAGAACACGTGTAATGCGAATTAATAAATTTAACCAAATAAGACTCTCTCAAGATTCTTGCAAAGGATTCGATTGTCAAGTTTTAAAGTTTTAAGTGCTTAACATACCAACGACTCACTTTAGGTGAAAAAACATAAAAATAGGAACCAAAGCTTTGAACAAGTGGGACATAAATGAAACAGAGCTTAACATATTTCAAATGTAATTCGTTCCAGATTACCTAACTCGGGGAGTAGTCGATAAGGATACTTTGTAACTTTTCTCTTGAAATTGTAGTATTAGTTAATAAAAAAGTATGTACCTCAAGTAGCAAATAAATACTTATTTTTGCTCAAACACGCGCTTTGAAAATTCGTAACTTTTCATCCCGAACAAATGCGATTTTGAAACTTGCACATCCTAAAGAAGACTGTTGGCTCTCAAGGTTTTGAGTGTTTCATTTAAATTGCCTGAAAATCTGAGTTGTGCGCGATATGTAAATGCAGGTACAGAAAAGGGAGTTTTCGTTCAATTGTGCGGTCTTTTTTAAAATTTCGTAACTCCTCACCCAAAGCACGGCTCATCTCGAAACTCACAAAGTCTGTAGAAAATACTCTATTCTAAAAATTCTGAACGTTTCATTTTAATGGCCCCAAAATCTGGTTTGTGCGCGCGCTTTGTAAACGTACCTATAGAAATAGGGGTTTTTGCTCAAATGCACGCTCTTCTTTAAAGGGTCGTTACTCCGATCAGGAGTTCGACTCATATTGAAACTCGCAGACCCAATAGAAGATACTCGGTTCTAGAAACATAAAAGACTTTTTTTTAAATCGCGATAAATTTGGCTTCGTGTGCACTTGGTAAATGCGGGTATAAAATAAAGGTTTTCGCTCAAATACATAATCTTCTTTATAGAGTCGTCACATAAGGTCCGCAGCCCGAGTCATCTTAAAACTCGCACACCCTATAGGAAAGAGTTGTATCTAAAAATCCTGAGAGTTTCATAAAAATCGCCTTAAAATCTGATTCGTGCGCGCTTTGTAAACGTTCATGTTGAAATGGCAGGTTTGGCTCAAATTCACGCTCTGCTTTAAACAGTCGTCACTTTCCATTTGGAGCATGCTCCACTTTGAAACTCACAAGTCCCATAGAAGATACACCGGTCTAAAAACCCTAACAGTTTTATTTAAAAACCCTTAACAATTCATGCGTCCACGCTTTGGAATCGCGCGTGCGGAAATGAGAGGTTTGGCTCAAATTCGCGCTCTTCTTTAAAGAGTGGTAACTTTCCATCCGGAGCATGCACCCTTTCTAAACTCACCAGCGCTAGAGAAGACACTCGACTGTAAAAATGTTGAGAGTTCCATTGAAATCGCCTTAAAATCGGATTCATGCGGGCTTTGTAAACGCGCATGTGGAAAGGGGAGGTTTGGCTCAAATTCGCGCTCTTCTTTAAAGAGTCGTAACTTTCCATCCGGAGCATGCACCCTCTCTAAACTAACAAGCGCTATAGAAGACACTCGATTCTAAAAATGTTGAGAGTTTCATTGAAATCGCCTAAAACTCGGATTCATGCGGGATTTGTAAACGCGCATGTGGAAAGGGGAGGTTTGGATCAAATTCGCGCTCTTCTTTAAAGAGTGGTAACTTTCCATCCGGAGCATGCACCCTTTCTAAACTCACCAGCGCTATAGAAGACACTCGACTCTAAAAATGTTGAGAGTTCCATTGAAATCGCCTTAAAATCTGATTCGTGCGCGCTTTGTAAACTTTCGTGTTGAAATGGGAGGTTTGGCTCAAATTCGCGCTCTACTTTAAAGAGTCGTAACTTTCCATTCGGAGCATGCTCCATTTTGAAACTCACGAGTCCTATAGAAGATACTCCGGTCTAAAAACCTTGAGAGCTTTATGTAAAAACCCTTAACATTTCATGCGTGCACGCTTTGGAATCGCGCGTGCGGAAATGGAAGGTTTGGCTCAAATTCACGCTCTTCTTTAAAGAGTGGTAACTTTCCATCCGGAGCATGCACCCTTTCTAAACTCACAAGCGCTATAGAAGACACCCGACTCCAGAAATTTTGAGAGTTTCATTGAAATTGCCTTAAAATCGGATTCATGTGGGCTTTGTAAACGCGCGTGTGGAAAGGGGAGATTTGGCTCAAATTCGCGCTCTTCTTTAAAGAGTCGTAACTTTCCATTCGGAGCATGCGCTCCTTCTAAACTCAGAACACTATAGAAGACACTTGACTCTAAAAATGCTGAGAGTTTCATTAAAATCGCCTTAAAATCTGATTCGTGCGCGCTTTGTAAACGTTCGTGTTGAAATGGGAGGTTTGGCTCAAATTCGCGCTCTCCTTTAAAGAGTCGTAACTTTCCGTTCGGAGCATGCTCGATTTTGAAACTCACGAGTCCTATAGAAGATACTCCGGTCTAAAAACCTTGAGAGCTTTATGTAAAAACCCTTAACATTTCATGCGTGCACGCTTTGGAATCGCGCGTGCGGAAATGGAAAGTTCGGCTCAAATTCGCGCTTTTCTTTAAAGAGTCGTAACTTTCCATCCGGAGCATGCGCCCCTTCTAAACTCAGAACACTATAGAAGACACTTGACTCTAAAAACGCTGAGAGTTTCATTAAAATCGCCTTAAAATCTGATTCGTCGTGCTTTGTAAACTTTCGTGTTGAAATGGGAGGTTTGGCTCAAATTCGCGCTCTCCTTTAAAGTCGTAACTTTTCGTTCGGAGCATGCTCGATTTTGAAACTCTCGAGTCCCATAGAAGATACCCCGGTCTAAAAACCTTGAGAGCTTTATGTAAAAACCCTTAACATTTCATGCGTGCACGCTTTGGAATCGCGCGTGCGGAAATGGAAGGTTTGGCTCAAATTCGCGCTCTTCTTTAAAGAGTGGTAACTTTCCATCCAGAGCATGCACCCTCTCTAAACTCACAAGCGCTATAGAAGACACTCGGCTCTAAAAATTTTGAGAGTTTCATTGAAATTGCCTTAAAATGGGATTCATGTGGGTTTTGTAAACGCGCGTGTGGAAAAGGGAGATTTGGCTCAAATTCGCGCTCTTCTTTAAAGAGTCGTAACTTTCCATCCGGAGCAGGCGCCCCTTCTAAACTCAGAATACTATAGAAAACACTTGACTCTTAAAATGCTGAGAGTTTCATTAACATCGCCTTAAAATCTGATTCGTGCGCGCTTTGTAAACTTTCGTGTTGACATGGGAGGTTTGGCTCAAATTCGAGCTCTTCTTTAAAGAGTCATGCCTTTCCATCCGGAGCATCGTCCCTTTCTAAACTCACAAGTGCTATGTCTTCTATAGCACTCGACTCTAAAAATGCTGAGAGTTTCATTGAAATCGCCTCAAAACCGGATTCATGGGCGCTTTGTAAACGCACGTGTGGAAATGGGAGATTTTGGTCAAATTTCCGCTCTTCTTTAAAGAGTCGTAACCTTCCATCCGGAACAAGCCCCCTCTCTAGACTTACAACTGCTATAGAAGACACTCCGCTCAAACAATCCTGAGAGTTTCATTAAAATCGCGTAAAATACTGATTCGTGCGCGCTTTGTAGACGCACATGTGGAAATGGGAGGTTTGGCTCAAATGGGCGCTCTACTTTAAAGAGTCGTAACTTTCCATTCGGAGCATGCACCCTTTCTAAACTCACAAGCGCTATAGAAGACACTCGACTCTAAAAATGTTGCGAGTTTCATTGAAATCGCCTTAAAATCGGATTCATGCGGGCTTTGTAAACGCGCATGTGGAAAGAGGAGGTTTGGCTCAAATTCGCGCTCTACTTTAAAGAGTCATAACTTTCCATTCGGAGCATGCTCCATTTTGAAACTCACGAGTCCTATAGAAGATACATCGGTCTAAAAACCCTGAGAGTTTTATTTAAAAACCCTTAACATTTCATGCGTGCACGCTTTGGAATCGCGCGTGCGGAAACGGGAGGTTTGGCTCAAATTCGCACTCTTCTTTAAAGAGTGGTAACTTTCCATCCGGAGCATGCACCCTTTCTAAACTCACCAGCGGTATAGAAGACACTCGACTCTAAAAATGTTGAGAGTTTCATTGAAATCGCCTTAAAATCTGATTCGTGCGAGCTTTGTAAACGTTGGTGTTGAAATGGGAGGTTTGGCTCAAATTCGCGCTCTAATTTAAAGAGTCGTAACTTTCCATTCGGAGCATGCTCCATTTTGAAACTCACGAGTCCTATAGAAGATACACCGGTCTAAAAACCCTGAGAGTTTTATTTAAAAAGCCTTAACATTTCATGCGTGCACGCTTTGGAATCGCGCGTCTGGAAATGAGAGGTTTGGCTCAAATTCGCGCTCTTCTTTAAAGAGTCGTAACTTTCCATCCGGAGCATGCGCCCCTTCTAAACTCAGAACACTATAGAAGACACTTGACTCTAAAAATGCTGAGAGTTTCATTAAAATCGCCTTTAAATCTGATTCGTGCGAGCTTTATAAACGTTCGTGTTGAAATGGGAGGTTTGGCTCAAATTCGCGCTCTACTTTAAAGAGTCGTAACTTTCTATCCGGAGCAGGCGCCCCTTCTAACCTCAGAACACTATAGAAAACACTTGACTCTAAAAATGCTGAGAGTTTCATTAACATCGCCTTAAAATCTGATTCGTGCGCGCTTTGTAAACTTTCGTGTTGAAATGGGAGGTTTGGCTCAATTCGAGCTCTTCTTTAAAGAGTCATGCCTTTCCATCCGGAGCATCGTCCCTTTCTAAACTCACAAGTGCTATGTCTTCTATAGCACTCGACTCTAAAAATGCTGAGAGTTTCATTGAAATCGCCTCAAAACTGGATTCATGGGCGCTTTGTAAACGCGCGTGTGGAAATGGGAGATTTTGGTCAAATTTCCGCTCTTCTTTAAAGAGTCGTAACCTTCTATCCGGAGCATGCCCCCTTTCTAAACTTACAACCGCTATAGAAGACACTCTGCACTAACAATTCTGAGAGTTGCATTTAAATCGCCCTAAAATCGGATTCATGGGCGCTTTGTAAACGCGCGTGTGGAAATGGGAGGTTTTGGTCAAATTTGCGCTCTTCTTTAAAGAGTCGTAACCTTAAATCCGGAGCAAGCCCCCTCTCTAAACTTACAACTGCTATAGAAGACACTCTACTCTAACAATCCTGAAAGTTTCATTAAAATCGCGTAAAATACTGATTCGTGCGCGCTTTGTAGACGCACATGTGGAAAGGGAAGTTTGGCTCAAATTCACGCTCTTCTTTGAAGAGTCGTAATTTTCCATCCGGAGCATACGCCATTTTGAAACTCACAAGCCCTATAGAACACACTTGGCTCGAAAAATCCTGAGAGTTTCATTTAAGCCGCCTTAAAATTCGGGTCGGGCAACCTTTGTAATCGTACGTGCAGAAATGGGAGGTTTGAAGTTATGAATACATTCGAATCCCAACTAACTAAAGCGAGGCTGCTCTTGAAGAAAAGTAAAAGAAAAGCTAAGCACATTTCGTGAGAAAGAGAAAAATAGAAAAGCCAAAAAAAGAGCCATTATTGTTATCATATAATTTTCATATGGGGGAGTTCAGAGCATTCGATGTTTACATAAACTAGAAAGTAACGTCTGATAATAGATTCTTATATTATTAGCTATGGCCCAAAGGACAGCGTATTCAAATCGCAATTTTAGATAAAATTGAGAACGGCGTTGTTAAGGAAAATTGATAAAGATGATATATTTCGCTATACAGGGTTATAGGAGGCAATTTTGTAGGAAATTGCATTGCCCGCAGCCATTTAAAGAACTATCATAAATTTTGCCACTTTAGATAATATTGTTGTCCTGGCGGAGCAGGTGCAATTTAGTATTTGCACATTACCTGAATATTTATATTCGCTTTGCAGGATTTTGCAATAGGACTTTGAACGCGAAAGAACTGCCAATTACTCGCGAGCCAAATGCAAATCGAGTTTCGGAAAAATCATCTAGGAATGTCTGCAATGAATGGCTAGTCGCTTTTATTGGATTTTCTCAGGGATGTGAAGGGTATTCAATTCCAATATATTCGTCAATTTCTACCGGGAACAATGAACTGACGTTTAGTGCTGACAAAGGCGATATTGCAGTTTTCTTCAACTTGAAATAGCTGACTAGATAAAGCGAAAAATTATTCGCCATCCCAAGCAATTCCCTCCTTTAAAATGCCCTTCTGTATCAGATGCAACAGACATCAGTTTCGATTTAAAACAATCCTGTTCCGAAAACTGCACAATTAACATTAGGATTAGTATGATTTTTTTTACAAACTCATCCTTAACAGAGACACAGACCGTTGCGATGCTGCGGAAAATTCTGCAAATTCCCAACGGTCCAGATAAATAAAAGTCTCCGTACTCCAAAGCGAACAAACTGGCAAAAAGGCCTTTGTATGTCCCCGTATACTCTTTGTGTTGACAGAACAATTTAGAGAATACGAAAAATGTGTCCTCAGCCAAAGATAACCCAAGGGCAAAGCACACTGATCTCCGTACATTTCTATTCAAATTAAACATGTGCTTAGTTTTGAACCCTCCTCATTAGCGATTCCCCTTGAATATATCCGACACGTTCTAATCAAAGATCTTTTGCCAAAAATTACGATGTAAAGTCCCCGAAAGTTTCGCCGTCGAATTAAACCCTTCCATGCCTTTAAGCATTTGCTTCAGTCCCCAATTATAATCATTGGAAGTATGTTAAGCTAATTCGGAAATACGTGAGAATCACGGAATAAATGTAATGTATATTATCCGAGCAAACTTTGCATATTGCTACATATGAAAGCAGAACGGCAGAAGGGCGTAAAATGAAGCTGGAGGTTCGAAGTTATTGGAAGCAACTGAGTTTTATGATTGAATACGATCTGAAGCAACTGAATCTAGTTTGGTGAAAACTCAACAGTTTTTCGAAGCAAAAGATGTTCTCTGGATGAACCGTTAAGGGAAGGAAGTTACACTATCCTGCATGAAGGAAATTTGCTGCCCACTTTCTCAATTTTCCACTTTACACTACAAATTATTTTTTGAGGTAAAAAAGAAACTATTTTATCAACAGCTGAAAAGTAGTAGTAGTAAACATCTTTATTTCTAAAAAAAAGGCTATCGACCTGTCGGTCTTTCTGCCTTTGTTTAATACATGTAGTCTTAATCTGAATAAAAAATAAATATGAATATTCTCTTATTCTACGTTAACAACCTTATTAATAAACTTTCCAATTCCAATGACAAGAAAAAATTATTTTATTGTCCAGTAGTCAGTTGCGTTTGTAAGTGTTCGAGTAGCGTTGATGTAGGGAAACGGAAGCGGGATTGTCTGGTTGGTCTTGTAAGACAAAGGGGATTCAGTATGGTCCAGTTGTAGGGGTTGTTTGTCCATTTTGTCTGTAGATGTATGAGTCTTCCCGAAATCTTTGTAATGTTTGTGCGTTCGTATAGTAGTTGGGTGGAGGGGTTGTGTAGTGGGTTTTGGGGGTGTCTTATTCGTGTTATTAGTCTTAGAGCAATTTGTTCTGTTGTTTGTATATAACGTTTTGTCCTTTCTGTTCCGTTGGTCATGAGTATATGTCCATAGTCTAGCAAGGGTCTACAAATAGCTTTATATATTTTGGTGGCGGTGTTTGTGCTAATTGCTCTGTCTTTGTAGGTTAGTGATCGGAAGTGTTTTGTTCTCTTTATTGTTCTGCCCTGATGTTTCGTATGTGTTTAGTGAATTTAAGTTTGTGGTCAATTGTGATTCCAAGGTATTTTACGTCGTTTTTTGGTTTTGTCGTTTGGCCGTCTGCAGTTATTGTAGGGGAGTCAGCGTTGAGTCTGTGGTTTGTGAGCAGAAGTTGGTTTTTTGACGCGTTTGGTGTTAGTCTCCATTTATAAAACCATGTAATTGTGTTGTTTGTTAGTGTTTGCAGTCTTTGAGCTGCTCTCTCAGTAGTTTTGTCATGTACAATAAGTGCCGTGTCGTCTGCGTATTGTAATATGTATGCCGATCTGTCGATTTGATTTTTGTCTGGTAAGTTGTAATTGTATATGTCATGGCAGTATATATTGTAGAGAAACGGTGAGAGCGGGGATCCTTGAGGGAGCCCTTGTTCAGGGGAAAAAGAAAATCACAGTGTTTTGTCAATTCGTACTTGTAGTTGTCTGTTGCAGCTGAAAATTAACTCCTCAAGTTAATTCTATGAAAAATGTATGACTTATCAGATTAAGAAAATTATTAAAGTGACTTTAAAAAATTTATGTTTCGAAAACCGGCCTAGGTAGAAATATATGTGTTGCGCCACTGAAATGAGTGAACACTCCTTTATCGTCGCCGCCAAATTGACGCTAATGCCATTTTTTTGTAAATTTTGAGGATTTTTTAGGCACTGATGTGCACTTGCACACTGATTTGCCGACTGAAGGTTTAGGAACTGATTTTGAAAATTTTATTTCTCGCAAATCACTGCAAATAAAAAAGCACTTGTTACGCCACTGGAAAAAACAACCCTCCCTTTATTATTTTTGCAAATTTAACCATAATACCAGCTTTTCCTGATATACATTTATCCTTCATACACTGAGCTGCGATTGTGTTTGCAGTCTGGTGGTTCGGAAACTGACTTTCAAAAATTAAGTTTTCGCCAATTAATCCAGATAAAAAGGCGCTTGTTACGCCACTGGAAAGAGTAAAGCTTTTGTCAGTATTCACGCAAATTTGACTAGACTCCCAGCTTTGGCTGATTTTTGACGAGTTTTTATACACTGAGCTGCGATTGTGTTTGCAGTCTGGTGGTATGAAAACTGACTTTCAAAAATTAATTTCTCGCCAATTAGCCCAGATGAAAAGGCGCTTGTTACGCCACTGGAAAGAGTGAAGCTTTTTTCAGAATTCAAGCAAATTGCACTAGACTTCCAAATTTGACTGATTTTTGACGATTTTTTATACACTGAGCTGCGATTGTGTTTGCGATCTGGTGGTATGGAAACTGACTTTCAAAAATTAATTTTTCGTCAACTAACCCAGATAAAAAGGCGCTTGTTACGCCACTGGAAAGAGTGAAGCTTTCTTCAGTATTCCAGCAAATTGGACTAGACTTCCAAATTTGACTGATTTTTGACGATTTTTTATACACTGAACTGCGATTATGTTTGCAGTCTGGTGGTATGGAAACTGACTTTCAAAAATTAATTTCTCGCCAATTAGCCCAGATAAAAAGGCGCTTGTTACGCCACTGGAAAGAGTAAAGCTTTCTTCAGTATTCAAGCAAATTGCACTAGACTTCCAAATTTGACTGATTTTTGACGATTTTTTATACACTGAGCAGCGATTGTGTTTGCAAACTGGTGGTTCGGAAACTGACTTTCAAAAATTAATTTCTCGCCAATTAACCCAGATAAAAAGGCGCTTGTTACACCACTGGAAAGAGTGAAGCTTTCTTCAGTATTCCAGCAAATTGGACTAGACTTCCAAATTTGACTGATTTTTGACGATTTTTTATACACTGAACTGCGATTATGTTTGCAGTCTGGTGGTATGGAAACTGACTTTCAAAAATTAATTTCTCGCCAATTAGCCCAGATAAAAAGGCGCTTGTTACGCCACTGGAAAGAGTAAAGCTTTCTTCAGTATTCAAGCAAATTGCACTAGACTTCCAAATTTGACTGATTTTTGACGATTTTTTATACACTGAACTGCAAAATTTATTATTATTTATTATTAAAAATTAATTTTTCACAATTCGGCCCTGATAGAAAAGTGCTTGCTACGCTAATGGAAATAGTGAGGCTTTCTTCATGATTGGTGCAAATGTGGCTACACTAGCAGCTTTGACTGATTTTTGACGATTTTTTTATGAGCTGCGATTGTGTTTGCAGAATGGTGATTTGGAAACTGACTTTCAAAAATTAATTTTTCGCAATTCAGCCCGTGGGAAAAGTGCTTGCTACGCTACTGGAAATACTAAAGCTTTCTACATGATTGGTGCAAATTTGGCAACATCAGCAGCTTTGACCAATTTTTGACCATTTTTTATACACTGAGGTGCGATTGTGTTTACAGTCTGGTGGTTCGGAAACTGACTTTCAAAAATTAAGTTTTCGCCGATTAATCCAGATAAAGAGGCACTTGTTACGCCAGTTGAAAGAGTGAAGCTTTTTTCAGTATTCACGCAAATTTGACTAGACTTCCAGCTTTGGCTGATTTTTGACGATTTTTTATAGACTGAGCTGCGGTTGTGTTTGCAAACTGGCGGTTTAGCAACTGACTTTCAAAAATGTATTTCTCGCTAGCCAACGCAGATAGAAAGATATTCTTTACGCCATTTAAAAGAGATAGGATTTCTTTATTATTCTGAGAAATCTGACTGCACTACCAGCTTTGAATAATTTTTGACGATTTTTTAAGTGCGCTTGTACGTGCCAACTGATTTTTCGACTGTCCTTCGAGAAGACTTCTAGAGAAAATTTTTCTATAAATAGAGAATACAAAGTTTATAAAAAACTGGAGTTTTGTACACATTTTATCAGTTACTTGGGTTTATTAGTTATATTTTGGGCGCCGGGTGATATTAATTGGCCCCCAACCTCTAAATGACTGAAGAAACTGGCCATTTGATAATATCTATTGAAAGGCCTTTATTTTCTGCACAAAATCGATCCTTCGTGTGCTGCTTTATTCGAAAACTGCTTTCATTTCTTAAACAGAAAGCAGAAAAGATTCTGGAACTTGGCTACTTTTTGCATCCTGAATTTGACGAGTTCGAGATTCTCGTGCTTCAATAGAATTCATGAGCTTTAGCACACTAACTTTCCTCAAATCTTTCGGCTGAATTTAGGGTCTTTCATCCTTAACTGACGACAATAACAATCGTAAAAATAATTTACACTTGACTGTGATTGTTCAAAGCAATTGACCTGTAGCATGTTAAGTTTTAGCAGTTTTGAGAGAGAATAAACCTGCAAACAAGTTAACCGGATGGTTTTGGCTGGGTAATTTTGACAGCCTCATCTGAATATACCTGCAAAGTCGAAGCTGGAAATTACAGGCAAAGTGCGTGTATTATTCAAAAGGGGGTATAACAGATCTCAACATATCGGAACGGTCTTAATGATCATTAATGTATCGGGGGTGTAAAGGATTATTTGTAATTTCCACTCCCCTAACAATATCATGTTTTCAGTGTAGCTGGCCTTAGAATTTAATATTATTTAGGGCGCAAAGCTGAATTCGAGCAGATCCATGTGCACAATATATTAGTTTCACATTTTCATCTTCTAGGCGAGACAACAAGAAAGGCGGATCAACAAGCACAAGTATCTAGTAAATAATGTCAAAGAAAATGCCGGATCTTTTGGGGGAAAAAGATTTATTTTAACAAGACAAATATCAAGGATTTATTTTGCTTCTTTGCCTTGCTATTCGTGATGGTATTCCCTGACAGGCATAAGACTAATATACTTCTAAATAACTTTAATAAAAGACCACGCGAGTAATAAATTGCGCCGGATGAAGCAAAAACTCTAGAGAATTTTATTTCCGACGAAGCCCCACGTATTAATATGAAGATTTAATTTGTTAAAAGGCCCATACAAAACAGGAAAATGAGATGTTAATATCGACAGATGTTGTGTATTTTGACATCAATTCGGCAATAAAGACTTCTACGCCCACGCTGTAAGCGCCCCTTTCATTCCTATTGATTTCAAATGTAAATCGACTTAAAAACAACGGGAAAAGAGAACAAATTTTATATTTCATCGGAATTTTCAAATGGTTTTTATATAGCAAACTTTTTCTGGCGTATTCTACTAGCTAAATGAAAATTGGTGTCTTTTTAAAACGCAGAAACAAAATACTTTGAACACATAAACAAATAAAGTGAGTCTAAGTTTTAAAAAATCAATATTTCCTGCCCCGGCCAGTTGATAGATTCCATTAAGTCGAGTAAAGTGAGTTCAATCCACACTTCAATTTACCGAGACCGATTTCTGAATTTTCCGATATCAAAGAGACCCTTAAAACAGTTGTAAATTTTAAACGAGCAGTCAGCTTAAAGCAATCCAGGACCATTAACTTTAACAGGCGAAAAAACCCTTAAAGAAAGGTTTTCTTGCTGACGCAGTTATCTGCTAAAAACGAAAATATCATGAACGGAAATCCACATATCCTAAAGAGAATGGAACAAGCTGGTTACCAAATATTTTTGTTGAAAATGAAAAATATTGGCATGAACATTGCGCTAAAAAATTTCCATTAGATCACGAATTTACATTTTGTAATAGTGAGTAACTGAGTAATATCAGATCGAAATAAATTCCTATGATGATTATCAAGAAGAGTATAAAATTATCATGAAAAAAACTTCAAGTTTCGCTTTTCCCACAGCAAAAATAAATAGAAATATTTTGGTTCATAAGTTGAGAGGTACAACAGTACGAATTATCTTTATCGACTTCTGGGCCAATATCTGTGTTAGCACAGTTTGCTTCCATCGTCACCTTTTCCAATATTTCCGGTATAAAAACAGCGCATAATTACTAAAGCGAGAGATCGTTAGAAACAAAGAGCATAATAAATTTGAAAACGTACGAAGCAAGACAAGATAGAAAATGGCCGTACAGGCGTAGAATAATAAACTGATCGTGAAAAATCTCCAAATTGCTTACTGACGTTGGGAAATGATGGAAGGTTGAAGGGGCCAAAATACATTATCGACTGTATAAAATACCCGATCTATACAGTGGCATTTTGTTCGTTTAGAAAACATCCCTCGAAATGTGGCCGAAGCATGGTGGTTTCCTTTTCCTGGGAGTCAAGCAGTAACAGACAACAGTGAAATGGACATTATATTTTTCGGGCTTTAATAAGTAAGCGACATTCGGGACTGAGCTAACCCAGCGAGACATAATGAAACAAATAATAAAAACCCCTGGTATTTGACTTGCCTTTATTTCCGGACAAAAAAGAAAATCATTGTAGCTTTTGTGCTGAATTCACGTCCGATTTCTTAATTTTGTCTCGAAAGTTGCACCGCACGCAAGAAAAATATATATATACAGGGTGATTCAAAAGTGGCGTCATCCCTCTGGGTGTGTTTTGGGAGTACAGGAAAAATAGTAAAAAAAAATAATTCGTATCAAAAACTGAGATATTTGAAAAAAACTAGATCAGAATTACGGCAACGATGCTTCGCAAGGTAATAAGCCTAATTAACATTACATAAATACCTGTTGCTTATTAATGATCCAGAACTCGGGTAACCATAACTAAACATTGAAGTCAAAATTATATTTGATTGGGGTTAGGACAACCCTGTAAAGAGTTTCCCCTTTCTGTCAATTGGTCTGTTCGGAAATTAATATTTTATACTAGTGATGACGTCATTTGCGAGTACTAATTTGCTAGTACCTTTTTGTATTTAACTAATGTTTCAATGCAATTCCAGATTTCGGAAAATAAATGATGCGAAACAAAATAATTTTCACTAAATAAGAATATTTTTTAAATACGGCGCGGCTTAATAATTTGAAAATTCAATTTGATTTCAATAATAACTCCAATAAAAAGTTTTAGCTTAATGAAACCAACCTACGGTAAGTGAAGAACCTATAAAAATTGAGTCATTAACCTTTAAATACGAAAATCATTTCGGTGCTTGGTGGTAAAACGAAAATCTTAGACATAAATCTGTGGTTCTGAAAAGTGAGTTGAGCAGCTTCTAGTATTCGTGTAACTAACTCCTGCTCATTTTGTATCGGTGTTCGATAGGCAAGAGATTTAATGTGTCCCCAAAGGAAAAAATCCATAGGAGTCAGGTCAGGAGACCTTGGTGGCCAGTTTACTGGTCCATTTCAGCCTATCCACTTATCCGTGTGCTCCTGATTCAGCCAAGCGCTTACGGGAGCAGTGAAATGGGCTAGAGCCCCGTCCATTTGGAGCCACAGAATTTGAACGGAGGCTAGGGGCA
Source organism: Dendroctonus valens (assembly GCA_024550625.1). NCBI lineage: Eukaryota > Metazoa > Arthropoda > Insecta > Coleoptera > Curculionidae > Dendroctonus > Dendroctonus valens. The sequence goes on along the minus strand of JAJTJO010000018.1, from coordinate 88,200 downwards.
GATTGCCAACAAGATTTTCAAACTCCGAATGAAGAAAAAAAATTCACCATTGAGCCGAGATGGAAAAATTACGGGTCCCAGTAGGTAAATACCCAGAATACCTGCCCAAACATTCACACTAAAACGGTTTTGATGATGTTGCGAAATGGAAGCATGTGGGTTGTCGGTGGCATAAACATGAGAATTGCGGGAGTTGAAAAATCCATCTCTACTGAAGTTGGCTTCGTCGGTCCATAAAATATGTGATAAAAACTGAGAATTTTGTCGATTTTGCTCCAAAAGCCAATCACAAAAACACTGCCTTAATGAAAACTGAGGGTAAAAGCGCGAGTGTCTTACATTAATGGTAAAGATGAAGTCCATCCTCGGTGTACAGTTGATTGTCAAAGCGTCATTTGTTGCGCAATACTCCGTGTACTCCTGGAAGGATCTGCTGCAATGATATCCTATACATGTTCCTCTATGTCTGGAACCCGAGCACCTCTTGGTCGTCCAATATCTACCTACTTCAATTACAGGAGCCAATCGTCCAGTATCTCGAGTAAGTAAGTCACAATTTGACAAATACTTGTTGTTCTTGACAAAAGATATCTGATAATGACAAAAAACATCTTTGCCGCTTTGACTTTTCATCAAAAAATTGTAGAAGAGTAATTTTTTTATATCGAAAATTTTCGTGATTTGAAGTAAAGATTGTAATTTCTCTTTTCGTATGCTTAAGTATTCCAATATGCTACCAATCAAACATGGAACAATTTCAGAATAATGCTTAATAACAAAGTTGAAATTCGATTTTCAACTGTTAATATCTTTAAATCCATAAATTTTCGAAAAAAATGTTTTCAATATTTTTCCCGTACTCTCCAAGTGAGCCCCTTTACCCCTTAAAAGGAATGACGCCACTTTTGAATCACCCTGTATATATAATCTTTATTTCCCAATAGGCTATCGGCCCTCGGCCTTTCTGCCCTTGCATATATACCTGTATTGTGTTAATTTTCTAACTTAAACTATCTTAACTGCAAACTTAAAATTATTACAAAGCAAAAACAAAAAAATCTTTCTTCTATGTCATGTCTTTTCATCGTCTAGCAGGTTGGTTCAGTCGTGTTGGAAGTGTTCTTGTTGGGAAGCGGAAGCGGGATTGTCTCGTTTGTCTCGTGAGGCAAAGGGGATTCAGTACGGTCCAGTTGTGGGGATTGTTTTTCCATTTCGTTTGCAATTGGAGTTGTCTTTCTGTTATTCGCGTTATTTCTGTTCGTTCGTAGAGTAGTTGGTTTTGAGAATGTCTTATTTTGGTAATTGATCTCAGGGCAATCTGTTCTGTTGTTTGAATGTGTTGTTTAGTTTTCCTAGATGCATTCGCTGTCAGTATATGTCCGTAGTCAAGTAGAGGTCTACATATTGATTGGTAAATTTTTGTGGCGGTCTTTGTACTAATTCCTTTGTCTTTGTACGTCAGTGATCGGAATTGTTTTGCCCGTTGAATGATTTTTGTTCTTCCGTTCTGTGCGTGTTTTGTAAATTTTAGTTTTTGGTCCAGTGTCATTCCTAGATATTTTGCCTCTTGTTTTGATCTAGTTCTGTTTCCGTCCGTTGTTGTTGATGGAGAGTCGTCTTTAATTTGGTGGTTTGGTAAAAGTAGTTGGTTTTTCGTGGCGTTTGGTGTAAGTCTCCATTTATAGAACCAAGCAATTGTATTGTCTGTTAGTGTTTGAAGTTTTTGTACTGCTTTTACTGTAGTTTTGTCGTGCACGATCAATGCAGTGTCGTCGGCGTATTGTAGTATGTAAGCAGATTTGTCAATGTGTCTTTTGTCGTGGAGACTGTGATTGTATATGTCGTCGCAGTATATATTGTAAAGAAGGGGTGATAGCGGGGATCCTTGCGGGAGTCCTTGCTCAGGGGAGAAAGCAAAGGACAGGGTGTTGTCTATGCGTACTTCTAGGTGTCTGTTTGTGAGTAGGTTTCTGATTGCGGGAATTATGTATTTGGGGGTTTTAAGCTGGTAAAGTTTATATAAAAGTCCTTTGTGCCAGACACTGTCAAAGGCCTTATTGATGTCCATGAAGAGACATGCTCTTTTCTTGTGCGTGAGGTGAGTTGTTTGTATGTTGTTGGTTAGTATAAAAAGTGGGTGAACAGTTGAGTGTTTAGGTTTAAATCCGAATTGGTATTGTGGTATGTGTTGTCCAACTGATTGTTGCAGTATATTTTTCATTATAGTTTCAAAAATTTTACTCAGTGCAGGGAGAGTTACGCAAGAGAATTATCAGTGCACTGCCTATTCGCTTGCTCTTAGTCTGGAAAAGCTCCAATGGAAATGCAGGCTTCAAGAAATTGTCTTTTATAAATAAACATCGTTGCTTTCGCACATTTTCCATCAAAAACATTTTAATAAAATTGGAAAAATGCTTATTTGTTCCTACCATCGCACGACAACGCCTGATGACTTGTAGATACAATTCCCTTTTTCCCATCAAGTTATTTGCGAGAAAACAATAAATCAAATGAAAACTTCCACTTTTATGAGCAAAGAGAAATGCAACCAATGTATGTAGGTTTAATAAAGTCCTCGCAATTATGGAACAACTTCCGCTGAATTATTTCGGAAACTTTCCTCGATATATCACTGAAAATATAGAGTGCATGTCTGATTGCGGTTGTAAAATCCGCAAACTCAGTTAAAACTATTGGACGAGAGTTTAATTGGTGAAAAGCCACTGCCAGTCTCCGTATAATTTTCAACGAAAATTCTTACTTGGTTTGTTTGGGGGGATAAATTCAGAACAATCTTTCTTCTAAATTCCCATCGAGGACTGCAAAGTTACAATCATAATACAAATAAATTTCCATTTTCCCAAAGTTTTGCTAAGGGTATTCGGGGGCCCTTATAACGTCGCGAGTTTATCAAATCTATATTAAATTAGTATTCCCGACAAAAACTTAGAGCCAGCTTAAAGCAACCCAGGGAGTTAAAGATTACAAAGTATTTTTAAATCCTGCATTAAAGTTAATTAAAGTTTAGTGCGCGACTATTCCCAGCAGAATGTTGTGCACCAGTGCCATTTTTCTGCACTGTTTGCTTCAGTTTTTCCGTTTGCCAACATTACGGTGCCGTAATTAAAGCTACAAAAATGTTACGTACGAAATTAGCTATTTCAGCTTACGGGCGCAACCGGAATTGAATTGCTGTATATTAAAAAAGAAACGCTTCTGCGCCCTGGTTACATTTACTCCTCATCACTCACTCACTTAATTAGCTGTACGTTCAAAATAATGGAGCGAAAACATAGGGAATGTAGATTTTGTGAAAGCTGAAAGTTGTGCAGACGCTCGATTATTTTGGAAACTTCTGAAAATACGGAATTAACTGAATTAACTGATTTTAATACTTAAAGGCGAAATTTGATCTTTGATATTAAGGAATCTTTAAAAAAACTTAAGTAGTCGTTTGCTAGGCTAAAAGTATAGCTAAACATTACTAAATGTTCATTTTTGGAATAACTAGGTTGCTATTAGCTTGAGAGGAAAAACCGCAGTAGCAAACAATCGCCAATATCCAGACTCATATTTCTTGGCAAATAAGTGGGTTAGGGTTAAACAGCATTTTTGCGGTTAGCTTCTAAATGGTGCTCTTCAAAACTTAAAATGTAAAACAATGTAGAAAATGAGTCAAGTTTTTCGTATTTGGGAGACTGTAAATCGGACAAACCAACTCTTTTTGGGCCCATATTTTCCTTAATTTCAAGCTATTGAGGAAACTCCATATACAACAACCATAAATTTTTGCTTCATTTGTCTGCTTCTCAAGCCAAATGATGGAATGAATGAATATAAGAAAGAAAGTTTGACTTGATAGAAGATGGATTATTTTCATATCTCGGTTCGATGCAGTGCGATTTGCGTCAAATTTTTAAGGTTTTTAGCTTGAACTGTCTACTTTGGGGTGAGTAAATTGCTAGCACTCACCTGCTCTGGATTGAAAGTTAGGAATTTTCAAATGCGAGCGTGCAGTTGCGTGAGAGGTTTCATTTTCCACCCGATATCACAGGGTTGAAACAAATCAAACGTTTGCGCGATTTTATTGCAAATTTTCCCGCTTTGAGCCTGGAGTTTCTTATATCTGATCAGATAATTTCAAACTCAAATGTCTTCTGCAGAGTGTGTGAATTTCAAGTTACTACTTGCGCCTGATTAGAAGTTGCGAATTGAGGTATTTTGTTACTGTTCTCATCATTCAGCAGGGTGTCAAAAATCGGAATTTTTCGAATCTTAAGTAAATTTACTAGATTTTTTCGCCCTCAAGTGTCGTCTATAGATTGTGTGAATTTCAAGTTGCTACTAGCGCTTCAATGAAAGTTGAGAGTTTTTAGGTGATATCGTGCAGTTGAGTAAATCTGTTATTTTACTCACCATTCGGAAGTGCTCAAAAATTGGAAGTTTTTGCAACTTTAGTAACAGTTTCACACTGTTTTGCCCTGAAGTGTCTTCTATCGGTTGTGTGAATTTCAAGTTGCTACTTGCGCCTGAATAAAAGTTTAGAATTTCTACTTGAGATCTTGCAGTTGCGTTAATGTGTTATTTTCCATATCATTCAGAAGGTTGTAACATATTGGAAATTTCAGCAATTTTAGTAAAAGTTCCAAGTGTTTTCACCCTCAAGTGTCTTCTACAGGTAGTGCGAATTTCAAGTTGCTAATTGCGGCTGAATTAAAGTTTAGAATTTTTACTTGATATCTTGCAGTTTAGTTGGTGTGTTATTTTTCACATCATTCAGAATGTTCTCAAAAATTTTAAGTTTTTGCAACTTTAGTAAGAGTTTCACAGGTTTTTGTCCTAAAGTGTCTTCTATGGGTTTTGTGAAGTTCAAGTTGCTACTTGAATTTGAATGAAATTTACGAATTTTTACGTGAGACCGTGCAGTTGCCTAAAAGTGTTATTTTCACATCATTCAAAAGGTTCTCAAAAATTGAAAGTTTTTTCAACTTTAGTAACAGTTTCACGCTTTTTTGCCCTAAGGTATCTTCTATCGGTTTTGTGAAGTTCAAGTTGCTATCTGAATCTGAATGAAATTTACGAATTTTTACGTGAGACCGTGCAGTTGCCCAAAAGTATTATTTTTCAGATCATTCAGAATGTTCTCAAAAATTTTAAGTTTTTTCAACTTTAGTCACAGTTTCACACTTTTTTGCCCTAAGGTATATTCTATCGGTTTTGTGAAGTTCAAGTTGCTACTTGAATCTGAATGAAATTTACGAATTTTTACATGAGACCGTGCAGATGCCTAAAAGTGTTATTTTGCTCATCATTCAGAATGTTTTAAAAATTGAAATTTTAGTAAGAGGCTCAAAATGTTTCGCTCTCAAGTGTCTTCTATAGGTCGTGTGAATTTCAAGTTGCTACTTCTTCCGGAATGAAAGTTGAGAATTTTTACTTGAGATCGTGCAGTTGAGTTAATGTGTTATTTTCCCCATCATTCAGAAGGTTGTAAAATATTGGAAATTTCTGCAATTTTATTAAAGGTTTCAAGTTTTTTCGCCCTCAAGTCTCTCCTACAGATTGTGAGAATTTCAAGTTGCTACTGGCGCCTGAATGAAAGTTGAGAATTTTTACTTGAGATCGGGCAGTTGACTTAATGTGTTATTTTTCATATAGTTCAGAATGTTGTCAAAAATTGGAAATTTTTTGCAATCTTAGTAAAAGTTCCAAATATTTTGCCCTCCATTGTCTTCTACAGGGTGTACGAATTTCAAGCTGCTACTTGCGATGGATTGAAAGTTCCGTATTTTTAAGTGAGGCTGTGCAGCTGAGTAAATGTGTTATTTTTTTCAACATTCAAAAGGCTGTCAAAAATCGGAAATTTTTGCAATCGTAGTAAAAGTGTCATATGTTTTGCCCTCACGTGTCTTCTACAGGGTGTGCGAATTTCAAGCAGCGACTTGCGATGGAGTGAAAGTTCCGTATTTTTAAGTGAGGCTGTGCAGCTGAGTAAATGTGTTATTTTTTTCAACATTCAAAAGGCTGTCAAAAATCGGAAATTTTTGCAATCGTAGTAAAAGTGTCATATGTTTTGCCCCCACGTGTCTTCTACAGGGTGTGCGAATTTCAAGCTGCTACTTGCGATGGATTGAAAGTTCCGTATTTTTAAGTGAGGCTGTGCAGCTGAGTAAATGTGTTATTTTTTCAACATTCAAAAGGCTGTCAAAAATCGGAAATTTTTGCAATCGTAGTAAAAGTGTCATATGTTTTGCCCTCACGTGTCTTCTACAGGGTGTGCGAATTTCAAGCTGCTACTTGCGATGGATTGAAAGTTCCGTATTTTTAAGTGAGGCTGTGCAGCTGAGTAAATATGTTATTTTTTCCACCATTCAAAAGGCTGTCAAAAATCGGAAATTTTTGCAATCTTAGTAAAAGTGTCATATGTTTTGCCCTCACGTGTCTTCTACAGGGTGTGCGAATTTCAAGCAGCGACTTGCGATGTATTGAAAGTTCCGTATTTTTAAGTGAGGCTATGCAGCTGAGTAAATGTGTTATTTTTTTCAACATTCAAAAGGCTTTCAAAGATCGGAAATTTTTGCAATCCTAGTAAAAGTGTCATATGTTTTGCCCTCACGTATCTTCTACAGGGTGTGCGAATTTCAAGCTGCTGCTTGCGATGGATTGAAAGTTCCGCATTTCTAAGTGAGGCTGTGCAGCTGAGTAAATGTGTTATTTTTTTCAACATTCAAAAGGCTTTCAAAAATCGGAAATTTTTGCAATCGTAGTAAAAGTGTCATATGTTTTGCCCTCACGTGTCTTCTACAGGGTGTGCGAATTTCAAGCTGCTACTTGCGATGGATTGAAAGTTCCGTATTTTTAAGTGAGGCTGTGCAGCTGAGTAAATGTGTTATTTTTTTCAACATTCAAAAGGCTGTCAAAAATCGGAAATTTTTGCAATCGTAGTAAAAGTGTCATATGTTTTGCCTTCACGTGTCTTGTACAGGGTGTGCGAATTTCAAGCTGCTACTTGCGATGGATTGAAAGTTCCGTATTTTTAAGTGAGGCTGTGCAGCTGAGTAAATGTGTTATTTTTTTCAACATTCAAAAAGCTGTCAAAAATCGGAAATTTTTGCAATCGTAGTAAAAGTGTCATATGTTTTGCCTTCACGTGTATTCTACAGGGTGTACGAATTTCAAGCTGCTACTTGCGATGGATTGAAAGTTCCGTATTTTTAAGTGAGGCTGTGCAGCTGAGTAAATGTGTTATTTTTTTCACGATTCAAAAGGCTGTCAAAAATCGGAATTTTTTGCAACTTTAGTAAAAGTTCCATATGTTTGGCCTCAAGCGTCTTCTACAGGGTGTGTGAATTTCAAGTTGCTACTGACAATGAAGTGAAAGTGCCGAATTTTTCAGTGAGGCTGTGGCAGCTGAGTTAACGTGTTATTTTTTTCACCATTCAAAAGGCTGTTAAAAATTAGAATTTTTTGCAATGTTAGTAAAAGTTCCATATGTTTTGCCCTCAAGTGTCTTCTACAGGTATTTTTTAGCTGAATCTTCTTACTAGGAATGTTAATTTTCTTAAGCTGATTGATAGCCCTATTATGTGGCAATCTCCATCAATTTTATATCGTGTTTAGAAGGCGAGTTCAATATGAAATTCCCTTGGCATTGCACCTTTAACCCATATTTGCATTTTAAACAGGCTCCAATTTCTAGCTTCAAGTAGCTGCTTTCAAAAATCCCCACACTATTTCCTGGTAAAGGCGTCGAATACCAAGCGACCGGATTCTTTCATATCAGCTCTGCACACTCAGAATGTTTGCAGCTATTTTCCGGTGAGACGGTTGTACATCGAATTTATATTACACGGACCATTGCCTGTGTGTTCCCCCGTTTTACACTTGTATTGTGTCCGGGGCAAAATCGAAATTCAAACCCACCACTCAACAAAATAGTACCTCAAAAGAGGCCAGGATATTTGACAAAAATTTCAATTTTAATCCTCCAATATTGGGCTCTTTTACGCCAGGATAAATTACAGACTGTTATACAATCAAATCAATCAAGCAACTTATCAGGGAAATCTGAAGCTCCAGAAAGTGGCTCAATTTTTTCTGCCTAAAACTCTTACGAAAAACCCAAGGATTTACAGCACAAAAATTTTATCCGAAGATCTTAATAAATTTGTGATACAAATACATAAAAAACTTTACCAAATAGATGAAAAAATCCCCAAAAAAACATATTTTGTTTGCAGTATAAAATTTAAAAAAAATATGATCAGAAATCATCGTCAACCATAACCCATTTGTTGCTCACATTACTATCAACTGTCTGGTGCTTTTTTCAAATGGTATCAATCGGAATATTCCAGAAGAATAAACATGCCCAATCCTGTTTTAAATTTCTCTGTGGTGCTGTTTCTTATGTGGCGCACATGTTTGTAAATTTGGATTCAAAGAGTGAAAATCTCTGGAGGAACTCCTCGACCTGCATAAAGCGGGCGCTAATAAATTAGACTTTTATGGCCACTTGGTTTTATTGTATAAGAAAGAGGCTGGAACTTATAGCTTTGTTGCTGACATTTTTATGTTAAATAATGCCTTCGTCCTAATTCGCTATTTTCGACTTTTTCCAGCAGTTGCAATCTAGCCTTACCCACCCAGCCGCTAGTGCCAGCCAGTATCAAAAGCACTTATTTGCGACAGCAAATTAATTAAGCACTCGTTCAAAGCCCAGCAAACTTTTAATGATAATAATCCAACAGTCCCATAGAAAATTACGCGTTGTAATAAATAACGGCCCCGTCAGCCACAATTTTGTAACATTGAAAGGTTCCTGCATAATGTATTCCAGGTTTTAACATCCCGTGATATATTGCCGTACTCGGGCCGATAAAAAAATATCGATGACGCATGAAAATATATACATGCCTTCAGAAGTGCGCGAAGAAGTTTCGGGTAACTCTTTCAGCCTCACCCATCCATCATAGTTAAGTGTCTATGCATTTAATACGGAATTACCTGTTTTTCCTTCCTTGGTAGCTTTACAGCCTTCGGAGCGTTACTGGGCTCTCAAGAAACACTTATAGTTTTAACTTCTGGTTGTTTTGGCAATCATCCATGAAATTCTCAGCCCTTTGAGCCAGCTGCTCTAAAGAGTTGTTTTGAGCTGCATCCAAACCCTTCTCTGAGGTTCTGAGTCAAGAGGTTCGTCTCCCTCCTGCACTTCTTTTGCCTTACAGTATTCTATCTTCCCTTACAGTATTCATCGTAAAACGTTGCACTTCCCTCCACGCATTAAGTGTCCCAGATACTGCAACCTTTTCTGTTTAATTGAGACTTCAACTTCTTTTTCTTTGTCCATCCTTCTTAGCAATTCAGAAATTCTTATTTTTGATGCATTTAAGAGCATTTCCTACCTTGGACTTAGTTATTTCAGGTCCCATGTCCACCTTGGTCCACCCAAGTCCTCTATGTCTTCTTTCCAGCGTTTTAATTTTTGTTTCGTCTCTTTTCTGAGTCCTCCCTCATTGTCCAAATGTATGTTTGATTTCCTGATTCTTTCAACTCCTGCTAGTTTCTTGATCGTTTCATGTAAGCTGAAAGTGTCGTATTCACTTTGTAACTCTTCTCTCTAACAACATCTTTCAGCAAAATAAGTTTCTTTTGCTTCTCTAACTTTTCTTCTTATTTGACTTTGTGGTTGATTGTAACGAACCTTGTTATTTGCCTTGCATTTTCTTCTTTCGTTCACTAACATTAAGATTTCGTCTGTCATCCAATATTCCAGTTTATGTTTGTTTGTTTTAAGTTCTTCTTTACTACCTTCTGTGATTGAAGTTGTTCTGCGTCTTTTTCACTGTGTTAAAGTTTGATGATTTTCCGTTTTGAATTTGCATTGATCTGTTGTTGGAGCTTTTCTCTGATTTCTTCTGCGTTAACTTTATCTATCTATGTCTAGGTTATCATCTAAAATAGTCATCAGACTTCTGTCGATTTTGTTAATTGTCCAACTTCAAGGCATTTTCTTAAAACACATGCGAAAATCTACTGTTTTATGATACACATTTTGTTCTTTCAGTCACTAATTCTGCATGTTTCTACAAAAGCAAACATTTGCCCATTTAACAGTCTTCAGCCAATTGCGCCCGCTTTTAAATGAGAATTCCTTAAATCGCCCCAGGGCTTAGATTTTTTTTATAAATGTCCAAATTAAAAAAGTGCTTTAAATTAAGGAAAAACCCCAAAGAAATTTATACAACAAGCGTGAGGATAAATTCAGTCACATTCCGAAAGAGAAAAGTTTAAATCCCCAGCGACAGCAGCCGAGTTGTTGAAGTTAATACAAAAAAGTAAGACGCTACAGAAAATGTTAAAATGCGACCGTGGGGACAGACTTTGCGAGAATTTCGAATAAATAAGGATTTTTGCTCCACTTGTACTGGGGCAGTGCCTCGTGCCGCGCCCTATTGGCTGCTGAAAACAGGGTTAACTTCAAATTTTCGAAAATTTCAGAACAAAATTGTCCTACCTGCTCACTGCAAAGATTCTAATTAATTTTACTGCCAACATAAGAAAATTATACGTGAAATTTTTGTGATAAACCAACTTTTTCCATTGTTTTTGGAGAACCTCTAGCAATCATAAAATGGTGGAAAATGCAAAATAACTTAAGAATTATTTCCAATGAGACTGGAATTCTTATTATTCAACCAAACATTAGAACAGAATTCTTGGAACAAATTTACAGCGGCTGATTGTGTTTGTTGGTGGAAGCGACAGTCACTTTTGTGAGTAGTTAATTAAATGGGGTTCTAACTTAAAGGAGCAAAACTCTTGTAAACAGATTTAAAACCCGCAAATTCGTCCCATGCGAGCTGCTTTCGCTGAAATGTGGCTGCATTCGCTTCTTCCAAGCCATAGTTTTTGTGCCTAACAGCTAAGCTACGTTTAGTTGCACACTAGTTTTGCTAAAAAAAGGCTAACGTTGGTTGTTATCTTGCAAATGTTCTTAAAAATTCCGTCCGAATAAACAACAAAATGCTGTATTCTAGGTCTCCTTCAGACAAATAGCAGCATTTAGGCACGGATAGGGGCTAAACGATAAGCATTTGACCCAGTTAAATAAAAGTTTTATGACTAATTCCATTCCCTAGAAGAAAACATTTAATAAATTGAAATATGCAAAACCATGTGGCCAATTTGCGTTGTTTTCTTTCGACTCAACTAGCTCTGAGTGAGTTAAGTGCATTAAGAGCAAGCACTCGTAAACCTTGTAAATGCAATTTGAATATGCAGAGCGTGTGTGGCTCCTAAATTCGACGAACAACTCATTTGTTTTAGGGGATTTGTCCTGAATACTAAGACTTCAGAGACCATACTTTCCGCAAGGAGTCAATTAGTTTAGCTTAGCTGGCCACTATTCGCTTGAAGACACAATAAACCTTATAATTTGTGCTACATTGTGTATATTTGAGAGAGACATGGACTTTTCACTGTTCAGTTTTAACTATTTTTATGTTTAAACCTTTTTGAAACCGACTAAATTTCCCCGATTTCTTTATGTTTGCAAGTGGAAACTTTGAAGTAATTAGAAACTGCATGCACTTTAGACAAGAGTAAAGTTTTTAAGTCAAAAGCAATTATTTAGTTGCAAATTTCTGCAATAAAACGTGTCTATATATTTTCATAGAAGATAGAGCAGCTTTAGTGCGAAGCAAAGAAATGGTGACAACTTGGAGCACTTACAAAACGTAAAATCATAAAAACATAATTTTTTGTTGTTGCTTTCTGAGTTCTGGCTAAAACTGCGGTTTTTTAACGAATTTGCACTTGATTCCAGAATGCCAGATTTACTTGAATTTAAAGTGAAATTTAAAGTTAAAGTTTTCTTGCCAATATCCTCCACCTACGCAATAAAGCCTCTTCTATAGGACTTCGGCAAATTAGGTATAATTTCCACGGAAAAAGTTATCGTTTTTTCAATCCATAAATAATTTCACCGGGCAATTTTACTCAAGTTATTTCCCGAGCGTCAAGTGGTTTATGCTGAGAAAAAGTCGCCCCTACAAAATTTGGCTCGCTACCAAGCCACATTTTTAAAAGTGGCATAACTAATGGCAATCGGGGAATTCCTCAAGTTCTTTTTCTCAGCTCCTCAGGGACTGCAATGAAATTAGTCGTACCCAATAACTGAGCATGTCACATAAGCACAAGATGTTTTCACTAGAAACCATGTGAAAGTTCAAAAATCAAATCAATGCAAATTTATTTTTACGTATGTAAAGGCACGAAGCTGTCTTAATAGGAAAAGTTGGAGAAACTCTTTCGTATTCCGTGAGAGGCTGAACAGAGACTGAGATAATCAGAGTTGCTGGCGGTTCAGTGCTTTGAAATATACTTTTCAGGCCAATCTACACGCCTACCAAAACTAGCTGGATGGTGCGAATTTCTCAAACCGTACCAACTTTATGAGGCATGCATTTTTAAGTACAATATCGCCGAGAAAGAATAGAAAATCCCCAGTCAAGCTAATAAATCCTCTAAAAGCTTGCTCAAAGTAAAGAGATCCGCGCGGAAAAAGTGTCCATAAACTTTTTTGCTTTACTTAGAGGAACCGTCTGAGTGCTTTGATACTTTAAAAGGAAATCAACCACGTAAAAACTGTTGGCATGAGATTATGCATTTTTTAAAACGCCTAAGTGGCTTGACGAGCTTTTAGCTATTTTTCATAAAATACGATGTTTTAAGTTTGGAGTAAGATCTTCGGATTTATATTACCGTGACGAAGTTCAGGAAATATGCGTAATTTAGGGAATTTATTGATATTTAATCTGCAAGAAATTGTTATAGAATTCAGCGGTTTTGGAAAAATAGTTTTCGTGGCAAAATTTTAAATTAACTATTCCAGAAACTGTGTTTCAAAACTAAAATTCCAGCCATATAAATAAGCCATCAGATGAACCATTTTAACGATATATGTGTCAGAGCGGATACTCTAATTCATAAAAATAAAATAATCAACATTTTTTGGAAAGATTTCGGAAATACTCAAGAAAAAGGACGGTATTTTGCTGCCTCGATGTCGATTTTTGTACTGAAAAAATTATTGTTTATTAAGTTTATATATATATATATTTATAAAGTCTTGAAAATCTTATTTTCATCAATTATTTTATTTGCTATGCCTGATGTCAAAGAGAATCCAGCCAGGAAAATAACTTGTGCAGTAACTGGATAAAATACGGGGTGTCCGATTTGAAAACTTCCCACCCTTAATATCTTCCTTGCAGTTGGAAATATGAAAAATCCGAAAGACACTTCAATTTTATTTGTAAGAAGAAAGAGAATTGAAGGCCCCTTAAAACGACGTGCCACTTGACCCATTCCCGTTTCCCGTTCCCGTTTAAGATTCTAAGTGTGACATCTACCCCTCCTAGGGGATTGAAACAAGAAAAAGTGTCCACCTTACAAAAAAAATTGACGCGTCCTTCGGATTTTTCATATTTCCAACTGCAAGGAAGATATTAAGGGTGGGACTCTTCACTCGGACTAACAATATACAAACTACCCACCTAACTGACAAAAAGACAGCTTGCCTGTTTATGGACATTAACAAAGCTTTTGATAGTGTCTGGCATAGAGGCTTACTATACAAACTATACACACCTGCATATCTACTACACACCATAAAGAACTTACTAGAAAACAGACAACTACAAGTACGAATTGACAAAACACTGTCATTTTCCTTGTCCCCTGAGCAAGGGCTCCCTCAAGGATCCCTGCTCTCACCGTTTCTCTACAATATATACTGCCATGACATATACAATTACAACTTACCAGACAAAAATCAAATCGACAGATCGGCATACATATTACAATACGCAGACGACACGGCACTTATTGTACATGACAAAACTACTGAGAGAGCAGCGCAAAGACTCCAAACACTAACAAACAACACAATGACATGGTTTTATAAATGGATACTAACACCAAACGCGTCAAAAAACCAACTTCTGCTCACAAACCACAGACTCAACGCTGACTCCCCTACAATAACTGCAGACGGCCAAACGACACAACCAAAAAACGACGTAAAATACCTTGGAATCACAATTGACCACAAACTTAAATTCACTACAAAACATCAGGGCAGAAGCAATAAAGAGAACAAACACTTCCGATCACTAACCTACAAAGACAGAGAATTAGCACAAACACCGCCACTAAAAATATATAAAGCTATTTGTAGACCCTTGCTAGACTATGGACATATACTCATGACCCAACGGAACAGAAAGGACAAAACGTTATATACAAACAACAGAACAAATTGCACTAAGACTAATAACACGAATAAGACACCCCCAAAACCCACTACACAACCCCCCCACCCAACTACTATACGAACGCACAAACATGACAAAGATTTCGGAAAGACTCATACATCTACAGACAAAATGGACAAACAACCCCTACAACTGGACCATACTGAATCCCCTTTGTCTCACAAGACCAACCAGACAATCCCGCTTCCGTTTCCCTACATCAACGCTACTCGAACACTTACAAACGCAACTGACTACTGGACAATAAAATATTTTTTCTTGTCATTAGAATTGAAAGTTTATTTAATAAGATTATTAACCTAGAATAAGAGAATTTCATCTTTGTTTATTTATTTAGACTAAGACTACATGTATTAAACAAGGGCAGAAAGACCGATAGGTCGATAGCCTTTTTTTAGAAATAAGATGTTTACTACTACTTAAGGGTGGGAAGTTTTCAAATTGCCACCCCGTGTATGGGCAAGACCCAAATAATGTTTAACCAAGTAGGTAAGAATTATTAAATGTTATTGATTTATTAAAAAAATATTTTAAAATTCTGAAAAAATAATAATAATTTTGTAAATTTTGTCTGGTTAAAAGTATACTGAATTCTCAATTTAAAATATATTTCCATTGGAGTTACATCATTTCGAGCCAAAGCAAAACCCCTAAGGAAAATTTGGCTTAAATTGAATAAACTCGGACGGGCCTTTGTTAGGAAATCGAGGAAACTAATCCAAAAATGCGAAACCCCGAGGCGCACCACATGCATTTATTTAACTTTTTAAATTGTATTAAAATCAAACTTTCCGCTTTGGTCCGCTGTTTCAGAAATCTCCAAAGTACTTTCGGATTGTTGTATTTTTGTTGCCGCTGAAGTTTGAATTCAATAAAATTTTAAATCGAAATCAATGCTGCCGCTCTAGAACCCACATTTCCCGTTTCAATGGTTTAGGTTTTAAACGATTTAGGGAAATACTGAACTGCCAATTTTTGGGCTGAGAGTGCATTTTAAAAGAGTACGATTATTTCGAAATTACCTAGCAAGAAGGGAAATTTAAGATTCCAGGGTGATTAAATGAGAGGGCAAGACACGGTTCAACGTAATTGACTTTTAATGCAAACAACTACAAAGCGAACTCCTATTATTCCATACATGAACATTGCATGGAAGAAAACCACGCAAAATCCTGTATTTTATTCTGAAAACAGACAGCAGTTTTACCTTCGAGGGAAATAATATATTTTACTCGTTTTAAAGTTAATAAAAAAATAAAAGAGTTACACAATACGTTAGGTGTCACGATACAAAAAAAAAACATTATTACTGGTATAAATAAATGAAACGGTACAGAACTGTATACAGACCAGGCCAAAGCGACGCATTTGCCACACATTTTCAACATGCCTTCACAACCTACACTAACCCTAACTGACGACTAAAACTTTAACGCAATAAATGATTGGTACGAGACCTACTTCACAAACGAAACAAACAACGCACATCAACTAATTACTGAAGAAGAATACGACGAAGCACTCGCACACAATAAAAACAAACGAGCGCCGGAAAAAGACATATAAAGGCAACCACTGAAAAATCTAACTCCACAACACACACAGACCCCATACTGAACATATTCAACAAGTGTATTGAAACTAACACGATACCAGATACCTCGAAAACGGGAATAATAATACCAATTCCTAAAACCACCGGACTACACAATACACAAGCACAAAACTACAGACAGATCACACTACTCCCTGGAGTAAAATTTTTGAAACATATAATGAAAAATAGACTGCAAACAATCAGTTGGACAACACATACCACAATACCAATTCGGATTTAAACCTAAACACTCAACTGTTGACACCACTTTTTATACTAACCAACAACATACAAACAACTCAACTCACGAACAAGAAAACAGCATGTCTCTTCATGGACATCAATGAAGACCCTTTGACAGTGTCTGGCACAAAGGACTTTTATATAACTTTACCAGCTTAAAACCCCCAAGTACATAATTCACGCAATCAGAAACCTACTCACAAACAGACAACTAGAAGTACGCATAGACAACACCCTCTCCTTTGCTTTCTCCCCTGAACAATGACTCCCGCAAGGATCCCCGCTATCACCCCTTCTTTACGATATATACTGCCACGACATATACAATCACAGTCTCCACGACAAAAGACACATTGACAATCTGCTTACATACTACAATACGCCGACGACACTGCATTGATCGTACACGACAAACTACAGTAAAAGCAGTACAAAAACTTCAAACACAACAGACAATACAATTGACTTGGTTCTACAAATGGAGACTCTACACCAAACGCCACGAAAAACTCAACTACTTTTACCAACACCACCAAATTAAAGACGACTCTCCATCAATAACAACAGACGGAAACAGAACTAGACCAAAACAAGAGGCAAAAATATCTAGGAATGACACTGGAACCAAAAACTAAAATTTACAAAACACGCACAGAACGTAAGAACAAAAATCATTCAACGGACAAAACTCTTCCGATCACTGACGTACAAAGACAAAGGAATCAGTACAAGACCGTCCACAAAAATTTACCAATCAATATGTAGACCTCTGCTTGACTACGGACATATACTGACAGCGAATGCATCTAGGAAAAATAAAACAACACATTCAAAACAACAGAACAGATTGCCCTGAGATCAATAACCGAAAATAAGACATCCTCAAAAAAACCAACTACACAACCCCTCAAACCAACTACTCTACGAACGAACAAAAATAACGCGAATAACAGAAAGACAACTCCAATTGCAAACGAAATGGAAAAACAATCCCCACAACTGGACCCATACTGAATCCCCTTTGCCTCACAAGACAACGAGACAATCCCGCTCACAATAAAGTTAAGATAGTTTAAGTTAGACAATTGACACAAAACATGTACATATGCAAGGGCAGAAAGTCCGTGGGCCGATAGCCTATTGGAAAATAAAGAGTATAGATTCTGGAAGCATAGCAGTAATGGCCAGAAGCTGACTGCGAAAAAACCACTGTTTCAATACAAGCTGGACCTTATGGCTGTATTTTTTGGAAAAAATAATAAAAAACTTTTTTGAAACACAAGAATTTGAAACACTGTAACTCACATGAGCCTTGAGATCTCACATATTTCAGGTGAGAAACATTAGTCGTGCTTGAGTATTATTCGTTCAATTTCCGTCTGCTGAAAGCCTCTTGAATGAAGGTTTGAGCGTGGAGAAATTTCCTATCTAATTTTAAAGCTAAAATATAAAATAAACGAGAATGGCAGTTCAAAGAAGTTTCACTCATAGAAGGAACACTACTATTAAAAATTCATAAGTGCCGTGCATCGGGTTTCGAGGGCTGATCCGGCTGTTGAAGTGCAAAAGAAGCCATATAATGTACAGCGATGCAGAAACCGCAAATGCCTTTTCACCCTTATTTTGGAGCGTTCCAAATTTGCTGGTTAAATTCTAATAAGGAATTTTTGCCTTTGAATCCGAAACGAAATAAAACCGTTCATTGCAGTTGCAAATTGTTTGAGTGTCCTCAAGTAGGCGATTAGAACACGAAGATTTTCCGTTGGGAAAACTTGATGCGAAACTGTAAAAGATAAGGCCTTGGAAGGAATGCCGCCAATTTTTAAGTCAATACACTGGGGGAGGAAGTCAATAAATTAAAAATTGATGCTGCGACATGTGGCCATATGGCAAACGGATACGCTTGGCGGAAAATTACATTTTTATGATGGATATATTGAAAATCGCTGCTTGAACACATTTTCCCGGGAATTTTTATACTCTCCTACTATGTAAAGACTGTTTATTACATTTTTATTTTGTCGCTCTTGTCAATTGAAAAATGATTATGTTTTAAACGAAATTTTATTATTTTATTTAGCGTTTCCGGAAAATTTATTATATCACTGTCCCAATGAGAGATTGGATTGACGATTAATAGGTTCAGCTCACTAACTGGGGGTCCTGCCACTTTAAGTATAGAGGAAAATGTCATCTGCATCCTCCGTTCGCTGTCTTTTAGGTCTTTACGAAAATATCAATTTTTTCCATTAAACGACCAGTGTGTCCCAATTAACGGGAAATTCCATTGCAAGCCCAGCACTAATTGCCTAATGGAAAGCTGCGAAATTTTAGTTCTCTTGTTATGTTCGGATGAAAACGCTTTAGAAACGATAAAACTGGTGAATTTTTCCGCTGTTAGAAACGTTGGGCGTAACTGATTCAAAAATGTCATCAATTTTCCGGCGCATTGGAATTCAAAGAGACGCAGCCCCGATGTTGAACAAGGCGATATTATTATTACACAAAGGGCTCACCCTTACTCGCCAGTTTTCAAGCTCAATCTATTAACATTCTTCGGGATCCATATATTACAAATATCACCCCGTAGGACAACTGGGTTTGATTGAATTAATTCTTGACTTCAACCCTCCTAGAGAGGGATGATTTTATTGCTTTGCACATGGACCACGAAATCACCTAGACTTGGCCTTTACATTAATTTTACTTGCTTGAAAAAGCAAACTGTGCCCTTCTTATAATTAACAACTTTCGCTCTTTTTTTAGTTTGATTTCAGCTTCAGTTGACTAATTTATGTATAACCCTCTACTACTGTAGACACAGGGCTTACAACACTTGGTGTTTCCTTTCAAAATGTCCTTAATTTGATAATCCGGATGTGTTTCCAGAGTACCCTCTGAATCCAGTCTTTATCCCATTTTACAAATAATTAAAATCCTGTGCACAATACTGCACAAACAAACAAACAAACGGAGACCCTCGTCTCGTGGAGACTCATAAAAACCTGTCCCGAATTAATCCGAAACGACATTCGCAGGAAAATTCAAAGCGCTTTCAAGCCAACAGGAAATTATAGCCTTTGGCCTGAGGTGACACCGACGCCAGCTTTTTCTCTTCCACCAGAATAATGGTGAAATGCTGGCAATGACGAGAGTAAAATCGTGAGATGTTGTACACTGGTATCCTGCAAAATTTTGCAACTCTTTTCTTCGCGATCCAGGCGCAAAGTGGATCAAACAGCCACATTTAAAGTTTTGCTTTTACTTGCTGACGGAAAATGCATTCAGCAAGATCCTTTCGGATTGGGGAATTTTCTGGTGAAAATTGAACGAAGGAAAGTGAAAAAACAAAAACTAACGAATGGAGGACCGCATTAAGTCCCAAAGTTTTAAAAGCGAGTGGTTTCTAAAATTTAGTTCAAAAGAGTGAGTCTTCTTCTATCTTTCATACAGAAACTTGTGAATATTTTATGAAATTGCCCGTTTCCACGTTTTAGACCTAAAATCTTCAAATTCCAAGAGATAATTCAACTGGTGAACATCAGAAGAATCTTCAGAAGTCTAAACTGGTCAATAAACATTGAGTTAAAAACCATTCGAATTGAAAACACAATGGGCACAAAGATCCACCTGGAACTGGAGCAGCTGATTAGTCCTTAGGAACTATGCATCGTGATAATCTTGCAGAGTTTCATTAAATTTGATAAAGTTTTACGCCCAGTTTCGCTCGAGAGACCTCGAATCTCGTTCCTTAAGCATATCATGCTTGTTTAGGCAATAACGAAGCGAGAATCTAGTGGTGCAAGCTCGCTCTCCTCATTCTAAAATTTAATTAGATCATTGCAAATTGGAAAAATTTACTCAACTTCCTTAGGCGAATGTTTATTGGGAAAGTTTTCAACAATAAGACCGTTTGTCTTAATTAGGAACCTCACGTTTGACGAAAGCTCCTTGAAATACTTTTGCTTGATATCCGTTTATAAAGTTGAGGTCCCTTGGTATTATGCTTTCATGATGGTTCGGTATCTGCTTGATGTTATTTCTTAGTTCTTCCTCAAAGGCAGCATCTTTCGCTTGAGCTGTAGCATCTTCATTTGCGGCATAAACTCCTATGATCGTCATATTTTTTCGTCTCATTTGAATGAGGATGGTTATGTCTAATTTACGCTGGATACATTCTAGAAGAATTTATTGTGGCTTATTTCTTATTCCTTGCACTTTCCATATTCCAAAAAAAGTATGGGTTATGAAGAAGCAACAGAAGCTTCGGATCAGGACGGATACACGACGACGAATAACGCAAGTATCAAGGAAGGAACATATGCATATTGGAACATGGAACGTGCTCAGTTTCTACCGATCGGGTGCAGCAATAAAAGCGATCAAATAAATGGAAAGAGTGAATATGGATATCACCGCTCTGCAAGAAATACGGTGTCCTGGAGTGGGTCATACTGACGTTGGGAGTTCAGTACTTTTCTATAGTGGCAATGAACAAAACGCCCACGCTTTCGGAAGAGGTTTTGCACTCAAGAAATCTCTGCTGAACTCAGTTTTAAGGTTCGAGCCACTTGGCGACAGAATGTGCTATTTTAGGATAAAAGGCACTTTCTACAACTTTATATCGGTGCATGCATCAACGAAGACAAAGATGAGGATATAAAAGATCTGTTTTACGACACTTTGGAGAGGAAACTAGCCCAACTTTCCAAACAAGACATGACACTCGTCCTGGGAGATTTCAATGCGAAAATTGGACAAGAAGAGGCGCTAAGACCTCGTGTGGGCATGCACAGCCTGCACAATGCTCCCAACGACAACGGTCTAAGAGAGGCAGATCTTGCAGCATCAAGTAATATGTTAATAAAGTCCACTATGTTGACACAAAGATATACACAAAATGACATGGGTATTTAATGATGGTGAACCAGGAACCAACTAGATCACGTTATAATTGATACAAGGCACGGACGTAATGTACAGACGTAAGAAGCTGCAGCGGGGCAGACGGGCGATTCAGATCATTTTCTGGTCAAAGCCAAGATCAAAGTCAGAATATCTATAATCAAAGAACAAGCAAACCTATCGGTCTCTCTCCTCAGTGAGATACAGAAAAGCTTCAACAGACAGAGATTACGAAGAACTAGAGCGACTTATCAGAGAAAATACTAACATCCATACAATACTGATTTGATACACATTGGAAGTTTATATCTGGAACCATTACAGAAGCAGCTGGAAAGGTGGTAGGGCAGAAACCCAGGAGACAACAGAAAACGCCCCTGGTATGATCAAGAGTGTAGGAAAGATGCTATGGAGAAGGAGAAATACTGGCTAGACTCAAAATGCTAAAAAGTCCCACAGACAGAACAAGGGAAGATAAAGAACTACGACGACTAAGAACCCTAGGAAAGCGAATGTTCAGAAGACAAAAGAGATAATGGCAAGACAGAGAATTAATTGCACTAGAAGTAGGACAAAATAACACAAGAAGATTCTACCAAAAACTACGCTCCACAAAAGCAGGATTCAGACCCAAGACCGACAAAATCTTAAAGAAGGAAAATGGAGGTCTAAAAAGTGACAAAGTAGAAATATTGCAAACGTGGAAAAACTGCTTCCATCATCTGCTTAATAGAGGAACCGGTGAAGAGGAGGACGCACTGGATCTGCTGGCTGAGAAACAACCCCATGTTATCCCTTCTAAAGAGGAAATTAAAATAGCAATAAAGAAATTAAAAAATGATAAAGCCCCTGCCGGATACCTATTCACAGCAGAACTTCTTAAATGCGCTGGTGATACTGTCATAACACAGCTGCAAAACCTCACTAAAACCATATGCGAAAAAGAAGCGATCTATACCGATCCACAAAAAAGGCGATAGGACGGTCTGCAAAAATTACAGAGGGATAGCACTAATCAATGTAGCCTATAAAGTCCTTCCCCGAAAAAATATTGGGAGACCACCATTGCGGTTTCAGAGCAAATAGGTGAACAACGCACCAGCTGTTTACCATTAGGCAATTGCTAGAGAAGTGTTGGGAACTCAATCAAGACCTCCACCAGTTGAAATAAAAATTAAACCACCAGGGTCAAAATATGGCATACAATGGCTGAGTTTGGCAACCCACCTACGCTAATGAGAGTAACCAGAGCTTGTGCTGAAGGTTGTAGGTGCAGAATAAAGATTGGTGATGACCTCTCAGATGTGTTCAGGTGAACACAGGTCTAAAACCGGAGACGCACTATCACCTACGCTTTTTAATATCGCATTGGAGAAAGTAGTAAGAGAAGCCAAAATCGAAACCCAGCTATTCAGGGCCAGTGGATCAAACTTTGTTTGATTTTGATGATCAACTTGTTGTTTGAAAAAGCAAAACAACACTTTTAACAAAATGGAAGAAGAAGCAGCTATATGGGGCTTAACGACAGCGAGTCCAAAACAACATACATGCATGTCTCAAGACCAGGCAGAGCTAGGGTTAGAACAAATGTGACCATGGACATATACGACTTTGAAAATGTAAAACATGAGTGAAGACATCGGGGAACGCCTAAAGTCAGCCAACAGCTGCTTATACGCCCTAAAGGATATACTCGGTCCAAATACGTGACTAGGAGAAGGACAATCAGAAGGTACCAGAGCATGAAAGACCCGTGGTCATCTACGGTGCGAAATGAAGAACTCATTCTACGATTGGAGATAAAAGTGACGAGGAAAATTTTCGGACACACCAAAAACCAGGATACGCAAAGCTACCGAATCAAGCAAATGCAGAACTAAAACAAATATACAATCAACCAGAACCGATTAACCCTCATAAAGGCACAAAAGGGTGAGTTGGGCAGGGCACGTATGAAGACAGCCAGAGGAAAGAATGGTCCGCTTAATATGGGGGCAGAGCACCAGAAGGAAGACGACCACTTGGAAGACCGAGATTAAGCTGGCGTAAAAATATAACATCGGACTTCCGCAAAATGGGCATCGGGGATGGTCTAGAAGTTATGGTAGACCGAGACAGATGGAGGCAAATGGTTGCCTCAGCCAGGGGTCTGTCATGGGCTGTAGCGCTACGGAGTAGTAGTGGTAGTTCCATACTCCTAACTTCAGTGTTCATTTCGGTTGTCTGTTTTCATCTACTTTTGTCTTGTAAAGTTGCCTCAACCCCCAGTCTTGGAGACCGGACACCTCCCTTGACCTGTTCGACTTGGGTGTCCTTACGGGGTGACCTAAGGTGGAGGTAACATCTAGGGAGCATTTTTTTTGATTTCTTTGCAAATTCACCACATTCGCATAGAGTTTTTATATGGAATAGATGCCTCCATATTAAGGATGATCTGTTATCTAACTTTTCGTTAAGATACTTCCAAAGGCTTCAGTTGATTTAAATGATGTGATCTGTATCTCCGATGTGAGGCTGTAAGTCTGCACTTTTCTGAAGATGGGCAAATTGTCGTTTTTATTGGGAATACCATTTATGTGGCCACTTTGTGACAACTTGGCCAGTGAATTCGTCTATTCTATTCACGCTCTTCCTTTAAAAGTTTCCCATTCGAACCAATAAAGTTTCTATTTTCTAAAGGAAACCCCGTGGGCCAACCAACCGAGAAGTTGCAAACGCAATTCGGGAAACGTATTCAAGGACAAATACAAACCCAACTGTTTTAATACTAACTTTAATGCGATGTAACTCATTAAAGTTACACAGTTTCCCGTTGTTCCGCCTTATGGACTAACTTGGCACATTCTCGATTGGTTTGAAATTGGAAGTTTCAAATAAGTTATCGATTTCTCATTTCCTATTCCCAAAGTTCGACCACCGATTTTATTTGACTATTTACACACACGCATCTCTGTTAGTTTATTGCACTTTAATCAATAACGAATCACTGGATTTGGATTGTAACTCTAGGAACAAAGCATTTCAGTTGGTAACACAACCCGTTATAAGTTTGCGAAAGCTTTTTCTCCGCATTTAGAGCTTTTACCAAAAACAACTCGGATAAATCTTGCCCCCGAAAGCATTCTCGAAAAGCCTATAGATGACGATGTTAACATGTGCGTGGATTCTCAGGGTTGTGTGCTTTCTTTTTTCGAGAATCCGGTTCAGTATTTACATACTCAGATCTCTCCGAACGATGCTTTTATGTAAGAATAACACGACTTAATTTATCGTGAACAGAACGAGATCGAAGTTATTCTAACATATAACAATACCCGATCTCTCATGAGGGCGATTCAGAACGAGCGTTGTAAAGGTATTCTGAGGAATAAATTAGTCCCTTTTATGTACGCATTTAATTCATGAAACCTTTTGTGTCGACAGGTTCAGTGTAGTACATTAGTTTGGAGGGAGTTTTAGTCCCAAAATGTTATGGAAATTTGCTATTTGAAAACGACCTGAAGCCAAGCACCGAAGAAAGAATCCTTTCCAGTCGCTAGTAATTTGTGGGCAACATTTTAGAAGATCAAATTTTATATTAAATTAAATGATTTCACCTTCCTGAAGCAGCTGTAATCCTGGCTGGGAGGTAAATTTTAGCAGCAGGTTTTATATTCTGACCGGGCTCGTAAATTTATCGGTAATTTAAAATAAATTTCACGAAATCCGAGACAGAGAAAGCTCGTACGTTCAAATAAAAATTCAGGAATAAAAATTTGAAATTCAAAGTGTTATTACTCGTTAGTATAACGAGGTGGGAGCGAGAAGCTCCGCATAGAGTCATATTTCTTAAATAACTTAAGTAGATGGCACACGCATGCTAAGAAATACCTTCGGCGAGGTTCAGATTTAATAAAACTTTATGGTTGCCGCGAGAAATAGGGGCTTTGTTCATTGCTCCATAAGGCTGAAGCTCTAATGCTAAATTAGGTTTTTTCTACAGGATGGAAACCATCATGGAAATAGGCATTTGGCACAATAGTGTTCAATTATTTTGTTGTGATTTCGGCCTATTAAGTGCATGCTTCCTTGCTCAAGCAGTTAGTGAAGATGTTTGCTGCCGATGCAAACGAAACGTCTGTTAGGAAACAACTGAAAAAGCTTTAAAGCCCGGAAACATCTACTTTGTGTAACAGGCGGTGTATGAAAAATTTCTCAATTTTCCTCGAAATTTCAGTATACAGAGAATGCTCATTAAAAGCGGTTTTCGGTTCTTTGCGAATTTCAAGTTACCACCTGCTCAAGACCGGAAGTTAGGAATTTTTAACGAACGCCGTGCCGTGCATTTGCGTGAAAACTTCAGAATTCACTAAAATGTTACCTGGTTTGAACCGCAAGTTTTTTATGAATGGTTTGGGAATTTCAAGTTACTACTGCTCTGGATCGGAAGTTAGGAATTTTCAAAAAAGAGCGTACAGTTGGGTGACATTTCATTTTCGGTGCGATTTTTCAAAATCATGATCGCTTGTAATTCGAGTTAAATTTTCAGCTGCTTGAGTCACGATTCTCTTCTATAGGGTGTGCAAAAGTCAAGATCCTACCCCTCTGGATCGGAAGTTACGAATTTTTAAAGAATGCGTGAAGTTGAGTGAAAAATTTTCGTTTTTTGTCCATCATTCACGAGGCGGCTAAAATCATGATCGTTTGGAATTCGAGTAAAATTTGTGCTGTTTTGAGCGACGATCCTCTTCTATAGGGTGTGCAAAAGTCAAGATCCTACCGACTCTGGATCGGAAATTATGAATTTTTAAAGAAATGCGTAAAGTTGAATGCAAATTTTCGTTTTTGTCCATCATTCACGAGGCGGCTAAAAATCATAATCGTTTGGAATGCGAGTCAAATTTTGGGTTGTTGGAGCCACGAGTCTCTTCTATAGGATGTGCAAATGTTAGATCCTACCTACGCTGGATCAGAAATTACTAATTTTTAAAGAAGAGCGTGCAGTTAGAGTGAAAATTTTCGTTTTTTGTCCATCATTCAAAAGGCGGCTAAAAATCATGAATCGGTTGGAATTCGAGTCAAGTTTTGAGCTGTTTGAGCCACGAGTCTCTTCTATAGGATGTGCAAATGTTAAGATCCTACCTACTCTGGATCAGAAATTACTAATTTTTAAAGAAGAGGGTGCATTTAGTGAAAATTTTCGTTTTTTGTCCATCATTCAAAAGGCGGCTAAAAATCATGATCGTTTGGAATTCGAGTCAAATTTTGCGCTGTTTGAGCCACGAGCCCTTCTATAGGGATGCGAAGGTCAAGATCCTACCTACTCTGGATCGGAAGTTATTCATTTTTAAAGAAGGACGTGCAGTTGAGTGAAAATTTTCGTTTTTTTTTTCATACATTCACAAGTGGCCAAAAATCATGATCGTTTGGAATTCGAGTCAAATTTTGAGCTATTTAGAGCTACGAGTCTCTTCTACAGGATGTGCAAATGTCAAGAATCCTACCTACTCTGGATCAGAAAATTACCAATTTTTAAAAAAGAGCATGCAGTTGAGTGAAAGTTTACGTTTTTTGTCCATCATTCACATGGCGGCTAAAAAGCGTGATCGGTTGTAATGCTAGTTAAATTTTGAGCTGTTTGAGCTACGAGTCTCTTCTATAGAGTGTGCAAATGTCAAGATCCTACCTAGTCTAGATTAGAAATTACTAATTTTTAAAGAAGAGCGTGCAGTTGAGTGAAAATTTTCGTTTTTTGTCCATCATTCACAAGGCGGCTAAAAATCACGATCGATTGTGATTCTTCGTGCTTCGTCTACAGGGTGTCCGAATTTCAAGATCCAATCTGCTGCGAATCCGAAGTTATTAATTTTTGCTTTCGAGGGATTTTTTTAATTTCTGATCTATTATTCATTCGGAAGAAAAAAACCCATAATCGTTTTGGAATTTGATTAAAAAATTGACTGATTTGCGCTGCAAGTTTCGCCTATAGGGTGTGTGAATTTCAAAATCATAAGTGCTCTGGATCGGAAGTTCGGATAAGTTTATAAAAAAAGGCGTGGAGTTGGATGAACATTTGGATTTTCGTTCTATCATTCACACGGTTACCATAAACCAGTATTTGCCAGTATTTGAGGCACGTTATGTCGGTTTTCAGATTCAGTTGTTTCCTATGGGGTGTGCGAATTTCAAGTTACTACCTGCTCTTCATCGGAAGTTAGAAATTTTCAAAGAGGGGTGTAGTTGAGTTAAAATTTGCATTTTCAGGTCCATCACTCAGCAGGGATGTAAAAAACCAAACATTTTCCACTATTTAGTGTAAAGAACCGGCAACAGTTTAACACATAGATGAAACTGCAATGGCTGGAAGCCTGCATGAAATAGGAGACAAAAATAATCAACTTTTACTTGTCGCACTAAACGAGTGTTGAGGAGAAACTTAGCTGAAGAGGGAACTCTGCGACTCAGAGAAAACAGTAGGTACATCGGATGAAAAAAGGCTTCAGATGGCAAGTTTTTATCTTTATCTTAGTCTGATAGCAAAAGGTTTCCGAGGCGGAAATTTTGACTGCTGAAGAAGTTGCAGAAGAATAGTTATATTATCACACTAATTTCAAAAACTCAATAAGTAGAGAGTCAATTGCGGTGTAAAGAAACATAAGATTTCCTATCCAGGCTATTTTACGCGCGTTGCGATTACATTCTAAACTCACTGTATAGGAACTACCAGTATTAAAACTCCACAGAATGGGTTTTCACATCCTAAACAGAAAGTGTTTTGCTAATCCACTTGTGTGCATACACACCCTGTAAAACAAGATCATATTAACTTATCTCAGCAAGTCTGGTAACGCATTAAAGTGTAATGCCTTTGTGGCAACCGGGAGACTTACTAACTGGCTAACAAAGTAAGACGAAGGGTTGGGATCTCTAATTTACGAAACGACCTACTCGTAAAGATGTATAATTTATTTGCCCCTCAATGTTTGCCCTTCGTGTTTTTTTCGGGCGTCTGATGGTACATCAGAAAAAGGGATTTTATTGCTTTGTTTAAGACAAAAAGCTCTCAACAAATCGAGGCAGACGATGGAAGATTTTTCAAACTAACTTCTTTATTTGAGGTAAAATGCTTTTTCATGTAGATCAGAGAGAAAATTAGAAATGGATGAACCAATCGCAGTTCAGATAATTTGTCTAGTCCATACTTACATACAAATTTTATTATTTGGCTATTTCCGCTTCAGGCAGTAGAGGTTTCGGACAAAGTTTCCGTGCTGCTCGGTCATGAATTAATAAAAACTACGTTCCTTTCCTGGAGACCTACTGGTTTATTAAAACTTAATGAATAATCAATCCGCAAGTGGGTGTCCTGACCATACACTTTGAATCGAGCTATAAAAGCCCCGAATTGGCCCTTTAAGAATGTAGTTGTCGTTCCAGGACAATAATTGCCGTTCTATGAAAATCTGGGAAATTGGAGAGAAAATGGTCAAAGACTGGTTGAATATGAATGAAAAAATAAATATATAAGGAAGGCAATGAAGTGCACAGTTGAAGCAGAACAAGGAAAACAGACAGATAATGTCGAGGGTCAATAAGGACTTGGAAAGTTCCAACAAACATTTTATCTAAACATCAAGCAAAAACTCAATTTGCACATGTACATAAATAATAATTTCGAAGCTAATAAAATCAGCTAAATATACAGCAAGAAAATAATTTCCATTTTGGAATCAAATTCGCAAGGCTCGAAAATGAAATTAATAAAGCAGGATGGCTAGACACACACACAAAGCAATGCGGCATTTGAGCTTTACCTGTAACCCTTTCACCCTCTTATAATCTACATAACTTGAATTTGATGGAGTCGGAAAGTTTACGAAATTATTTTCTCCTGCTCGAAATGTAGCAACTTTGCCCTAACTTTTACTCAATATGTTTGTTTAGATGTGACGCCTGTTGAAAATTTATAAGGCGGCGGTAACACTGGATGCGTATTTTAAGTCAAAATTACCGAAATTGTAGGTGTGGGCCTGGCAAAACTACAATAAGAATAAATATTAATTTAAGCAAATTTGCCAGCCTGTGGAGTTTATGGTTATGGCAAATTTGAATATTTCTGTATAATTTTCTTTAATCAAGTTTCGTGGCGTAACGGAGCTTGCTCAGCCAGTTCTTAATTGCTTTTAAAATTGTTTTCATTAGTCGATTTCGTTTCGATTAATTACGTTTCCTTCGCGAACTTGCTAAACTTTCTAATGGCCCTAAATACGCAACTAAACATCAAAATACAATAAACAATACAGGCAAACCGAACTACTTCCAAAAACTTCTGTTTATTAAATACAACGGCAAACCGACAAAAATCAAAAATCTAAATACAAAGCGGGAGTAATACATACTTGAAGTTAAAATAAAGTTTCGATTTTACTTCGCAAAAACATGTGAAAACAAACATTTGCTCGAGGCATGTCTATTTGTTGAAACGAACAACTCCCATAAACCGGACAAATTAAAATATACTGTAACTATCAAAAGTTGGAATGTTTTCGGCTGGGATTAATTAAATTCGAGAAATAAAAGGGTTTCTATTACCTCGGTTGAAAATGAAAAGACAAAAATTGTCGTGCATTGCGAATTTAATCGCGATTTTGACTAAAACAATAGAGCGCAACCATTTCACTTTTCTAATTGTTTTGGTTCATTACCAGCTACAAGCTTGCATTGCTTTGTACAATGGTGCTAGTTGGGGAAAATGAGCCAAAACTCCCAGTAGAAAATGCCGGATTTTAACAGCAGCCTTGCAAACTATAGTGTAGAAATACTAAAGTTACAAAATACAAAAAAGTCCACTTTTTGTAATTAAACGACAGTGAAAAGATTTAAAAAGGGAATTGAAATTACATTTCACTATCAAGTAACTTTCAGTTGAGCTGCTTTTGAACTTTGAACTGTTGTCTGTTGGTCTGCGTTGTTCTGGCTAATGATTTTGCTACCATCAAGGGAAAACAGCAGTAAAAAACACTACAAATATTCAGCAGTTATTAAGCTCGATTGCCTGTTTTCTACGAGTTAAAAAAAATATATACAAAAGACAAACACATGCATACAGGAAGGATTAGAAAATGGTAATAGCTAAACATGTTTCTTGCATGCAAAAAACTCGCTAAACTAGAGAATTTGACGATGTTTATCGATTTATAGACTAGAAGATAAACATAAACCTAAAAAAAGTATGTTAAAATGCAATAAAAACATTCACTTTTATGGAATTTATGGTGTTAAGTGTCCTTCAGTTCTACGAAGTTTCGTGTCTCATTTGTAGGAAAACGAATCTTTATAGGAAAAACCATATTTTTTTCGTCGGTATAATAGCAATATTCATGTAAAACTGGGAATTTTTACAGAATGTGAACCTTTTGATGCTGGTTTTGAAACAAAAACATATCGACTGGAAAATAAGTTAATGAAAAAATGGTCCACTTTTACAGACATGTTTTAGAACTAGTAAGAAGAATCTTATAAACACGTACATAAATTCATCGTTCATTCATTCGTCATTAAAATTAATATGGAAAAGGAAAACCAAACGGCAGACATAAAGCGAAGAATACGACTGACATGGATGGCATGTAGTTAAAAACCCTGACGTTCCTATAAACCTTAAGCGAAAGGTCTTTAACACATGCATCCTGCCTGTCGCAACATATAGTCTTGCGACAAAGGCTTTAACCAAGAAAGTACACCAATAACCTTAGAACAATTGCAAAGGGCCATGGAGCGCGGCAATGCTTGGCGTCAGCTTACTAGATAAAATCCGTAACGAAGAAATAAGAAGACGAACGAAGGGAGCTTAAGTGGCAATGGGTACCAAGGCTTGTACACTGGAGACCACGGAAAACTAGGAGGAATGTCGGCAGGCCACAGAGGAGATGGTTGGATGGTACCATACAGCGAAAAACAGAACAGCTTGGAAACAAATGAAAGAGGCCTTTGTTCAGGAGTGGACAGATAATGGCTGACAAAGAAGAAGAAGAAGAAGGAATAAGTATTTAAAAAAACATCTATCCACAAAACGAGGAATTTTTTAGGTGGACATTAAAAATCACCGCAAATTTCCGCAATTAAATAAGAGTTTCATATGAATTTTCTTCAGTTCAATGCCGATCTAATAAAGGCGGTTTTTTTGAAAGCCCAAGGCAAAATATTGTGGATGTTATTTGGAAAAAAAAATGGTATAATTTTCTGTCTTCTGCTTCCTAGAAATTTTTTTTTTAACAAATTC
This sequence comes from Dendroctonus valens, assembly GCA_024550625.1. Lineage (NCBI taxonomy): Eukaryota > Metazoa > Arthropoda > Insecta > Coleoptera > Curculionidae > Dendroctonus > Dendroctonus valens. The sequence goes on along the minus strand of JAJTJO010000018.1, from coordinate 56,855 downwards.
TGAAAACCCCAAAACAAGTAAGTAAACCGAGACTGCTTTCATCATAGCAGTTTTCTTTTTATGACAACGAAAACAATGTTTGGTATTTTTAGACTGTTTTTTTTTAATTTCTTCTTCTTTTATGCTTATAATATCTTTTAAAACTTAAATATTTTGCTGATTATTTCATTCATAATCAGATTCAAGATTTAAGGGAGTTGGATGGTCTAAACAGATTTAATCTGACTGTTGTTGTGAAGAAATTAAATTTTTCAACTGAGTTTTGTTAATCATAAGACGTATAAAATTGTGTGGAAATACATTATACGCAGTTTGTGGCCGAGCCCTTTGGGCACGTCACTGGTTTGGGACGCAAAAAACACCCAAAATCAGTCAAATAGACACTTCTTTGCATTCATATCAGTTCGAAAACGAACATTTGGCAAGTTTAGAGTGTTTTTTTTGCATCTAAACCAGTGTCGTGTACGAAGGGCACGGATTTTGATACAGAGGTACAGGCTTTATCAATGAGAAAGGAGAAGTACCGCAAATAACTATTTTAACTTATAAAACTGTGATCTAAACACATAATTGTGTGAATTTCCAAAATTTCTGTCATCGCTTATCTTGTGATTTTCAGATGATTTTTTCTGTCACCACTTCTTTTCACTGTGTCTTTTGTGCAGTGGTCAAATTCTTCACGCTCACCATAATTAAAGATGGTGTGATTGCCCCAATTCGCATTTAGGTTTCCCCTTCAGTTCAACCTGTGAATATCCACCGAATAAAAGATTCCAAAACTACTTGCTTTCAAATAAATTTTTTTTCTTCGGCATCCAAAATGTCTTGAAGAATGTTTCTATCTATGCTTCTTCACCAGTCGCCAGTTGCTCATTTTTTCCATAAATTCCAGCCACAAATTGTGAACTGTATCTATTATTTTTCAGAATGTGAAGAGGAACATCTTCAATTGCTCAACTTAGCACAGTCTCTTCAAAATTCTTAGGATGTTCCGTTCGTGCAAATGTTTGGTTGTTCACACATCCAACTAAGAGTCTAAGAGCTTCTTTTCGGGCACTAGGAGTGTGGATTAAAAAATTCCAGTAATTTTCACTTTTGTCCACTTTTTAGCAATTTTCGTCCACACTTTTCACAAGTGTGTCCTGGAACACGACAACGGACGCATCAGTTACGCTCGCAGCCAGATGACATGGACACCGCAAAACGTCCGTCGCCAGATGTCGCTCGTTTCGCTGACCAACTGGAAATTTAATATAAACGCGTTGCATGTACTTTTGCTGCGAAATTTAATAAAGGACGCCCTGCACTGCCAAATGAATATGGCCTCGACTATTGCACATTCCATCCGGTGATATGTGGCACACTTAGTTGCCGAGTTTCAAAGTTCAGCTCGATAAACTAAAACCACTGGCGACATCCAGAACTTCCAGTATTTCATTTATTATTAACGAGATTAAGCAATGGAAAAACTCGTTTGTTCCATGATCTTCCATGGATATATGCCGGTTTAGAGCGTTTGTCTTCGCTGTCCGAGCTCCAGATTTTTCCTCCATTGTATACGATTGTGACAATATGCAACCGTGAGGTTTCTCTAGCTCATAGCTTTTTTTCGGTAAGCAGCCAGTCCATTGCTCTTTCTGGTAGTCTTCCTTCGGGTATTCTTCGGACATGGCCGTACCTGATCAGTGGCTTTTCCGTGATGTCCTCTATTATAGTTTCCTTTTAAGTTCTTCTCAAGACATTCCACGCTTTGGCTCCCTACAGTGCACCGCTCTTCGCAATTGTATGGCATATATTTAGCCTCGTTTTTCTTGCTCTTCTTCCCTGTCCTAAACGTTCTTTGCTTTCTAAGCAATATTTTCCTTCGCTGTTCAACTCTATTCCGAGATATTTGTATTTAGCACATTTCATGATTGTATCGTTGTCTGCTACTTCCAAGTCGTCTACGTTTACGTTGTTTCCCCCAAACACATATTTAGTCTTTCATAGACCTGATGTTTCTTATTCTTCTTTAATCTTTCGAGTTATATATTCTATGTCATCTCTGTCTTAGGCGATTATCAGTTGATCGTCCGCAAACTGAAGTGTGACAGGAAAGTTCCATTTAGATCTAGCCCCAGTTCTCCACATTTTTTACAGTTGGATAATACATGATCTATTTATATTTTCAACAAGGTCTGAGAGACTCAACAACCTTGTCGAATTTTTCCAATTTTTATTTTTTTTGGCGCCTCTATAAAGTCCCTTTATCGCTGTTATTATGGGGTGGTTGATTTTTGTTTCTTCAATGACCTTCCATAGTTTAGATATAGGGATGCTTCCCTAGGCTTTCTTAAGGTCTACAAAGAGTAGATGGATTTCTCCATTGGTGGCGATTTTCTTCTCGATTATCTGTTCATTTTGCGTCCAGTTGTTCCATTAAAATCGCCAATCATTTTTACTTCGCCACTATCTTCAATTTCATCCAGAATTTGTTGTAGTTTTGCGTATATACCAATAATAGTTACTCGTTTTCCGAATATTGTTTATTGACCTTTATTTTTCGTTCGTCTGTTGCCACTTTTATATTGTTTCTTCATCAATATTGATGGTCCCCGTTTGGATCTTCTTTCGATACTCCACTGTATAAATGGATATAAACTTGCGTGCATAGAAATCGGCCCACTGTAAACTTTTGACTTTAACTATATATTTTTGTTAAACTATTCATCAGATCAAAAAACGAAATATGCTGTTTGAAAGACAATTTAATATGCTTCAGAACTTCATATGCACCCAGAACAAGCAGTATCCTAAAATGTGATGGGGACGAACTAATAACTGACACGACGGAAATACTTAAAACGTGGAAAGAATACTTCAGAAACCTCCTCAATGCAGATAACGACATAACAACAGTGACCACAACATAGCAGACTGCGGAAATAGATGTAGAGGAGCCAAGCTCCAAGAAATAATAAGGGTAATCAACAAACTCAAAAATAATAAAGCCCCTGGATGCGAATACAATACCAGCAGAGTGCCTAGAATATGGAGGAATACAACTCCATAAAGAACTACATAAACTAATACTAGCCATATGGAAACGGGAAGCCCTGCCAGACGAATGGAACGAAGGCATCATCATCCCCATCCATAAGAATGGGGGACCGCATGAAATGTACCACTACAGGGGAATATCCCTACTGAACGCAGCATACAAGATACTCTCCAATGTGCTATTGAACCGTATATCACCGTATGCGGAGGAACAGATTGGGGACTATCAGTGTGGATTCAGACCAAGGACGTCAACAGTGGACCAGATATTCACAATCCGGCAACTAATAGAGAAACACTGGGAATTCAATAAAGACGTACACCAGCTGTTTATGAACTTCAGACTAGCCTACGACACAATCATACGCGACAGTGTCTGGATAGCCATGGCAAGTAAAGGAGGTACCACAGAAAATCATCACTCTCACGAAACTATGCGTAAACAACACCAGGTGTCGCGTAAAGTAGGAAAACCAGATAACAGAAGAATTCTCGGTCATGAGTGGATTGAGACATGGAAATGGACTGTCGCCCATACTCTTCAACATAGTCCTAGATATGGCTATCAAAAAGACGAAGATTACCACGGAAGTATATACTGACCAGGGGCCACAGATGATCCAGGCCTTCGCGGACGACATAGACGCGGTCGGAGGAAGTACTTTCGGAGTAAGGAAAGCTTCCTGAAAATCGAGAGGAATGTAAGGAAATGGGCCTCAACATCAACAGAGACAGAATCGGTCAGAACGTAACGATGGGACACCTATAACTTCGAATGTGTCAGACAGTTTTTAAATACCTTGGAGCCACGATATGCTCAGACAATGACAGCAACGAAGAGGTGTAGATGCAGTGGCAATAGATGTTTCTTTGCTATGCGAACCCTCGTGCAATCCAAAACGGTTATCAAGAGTGTCAAAGCTGAGGGTTGTATCAGGCTGTATACAAACCGATTATCTGCTACGGCTGTGAGACGTGGACCCCTTTCGAAACACAACGAGCTCTACTAAAGCGGTTTTGAAAGGAAGATCTTGTGAAGAATATTTGGCCCCGTAAAGGATCCAAACAACGGAGCAATATCGCATAAGGACGAATGCAGAAGTTCCAGGACCTATACCAAAAAAGATATAGTCAAAACAATAAAATCCCAACGTCTGAGATGGGCCGGACATGTTCAAAGAGCATCGGACGATCGACTGATCAAGATAGTATGGGAAGGAAACCCATCAAGGAAGATACCGCTGGGCAGCCGAAACTTAGATGGAGGGACAACATCTTGAAGAACATACAGACTATGCAGGGACGGGACCGATGGAGGCAAGTCGTTTAACGCAGCCAAGACCCACCAAGGGTTGTAGTGCTACCCAATTGAGAGAACTAGACTGCTCAACAAATTGAACGTTACCCATCCAAATTTGCCCTAATTTTGGAAACTCGATAAATTCTGATTGTTTAGAGCAATTTGGATTCTGTTTGAAGCCTTATTGAGCCTCATTTGTACTCCCTTAGTCAATATTTTCATAAAAATTAATAATCGCAGACAAACTTTCTACAGGGTGGCAAATGAAAAAAACTGCAAAGTTTCGGAAAGTTTGGCTTGCTCCTAGTTGGCCAAAAAAAGACTGCATCTTAACACCAAAAGATTAAAGATATGCCAAACAGCTCAAAACAGTTTCTGAATTTTTCGCTCCTCTCGTTTATTTACAGGGTGGATTCAAACAATCAACTTTTTGGTCTTGCAGCGAAAACGTTTCTGCTCTGGTCTGATTGTTGACGATCTTAAGTTCGTGTTGAAGCTAAAACTTCTTCGACAATTTAAGACAAAAATTCGATATTTGACAGGGTTGCATAAATATTACCCAAATGAGAATTGGAAGATTTTGAACGAAGTGAAGTTTACTTTGAAATATTTCGTTCATTCATGCAACCCGATTATATTGATATTTTCCTGTCGTTTGAAGCCGACTGGGAAGCGTTAGCTTCAACATGAGCCTTATATTTTGCAAATCAACTAAAGAATCCACTCTGTAAATAAACGAGATGAGCGAAAAAAAAAAAAGTGTGTTGAAATACAAAAAAAACGTCTTTGTGTCCAACTGGGAGCATGTGGAACTTTCACCAATTTTGCACTTGTTCCATATACCACCCTGTAGAAAATGTATCTGAAGCACTAATTTTTGGCGAAAACACGCACTAACCGAAAAGGAATTTCACTAACTAAAGCTGCAAACAGAAATAGAATCAGCAATCCGAATTTATCCAGTTTCAAAGTTAGAAGTGCCAAATTTGTTTTACAGTTTTACAGAGGAGTTTACACTAATTATACAAATAAATAAAACTAAATAAAGGTTTGTTCTGCAAAATTAAATTTTGCACAAATAGATTTCGCGTCCTTTCGTTGCATCAGATCATTCATCATTTAATTCGCATTGCAGCTGAATGACTCAAACGGAAGAAATGCCCTTTCTCTGGAAAATGGCTTTAAATATAATAAAATTCACGTTAGAAAAGTTACATTTCACTGCAGAGCTTTGCCATTTTAAATGCCCGAGCCAATCAGTCTTTAACGCTGAAAAAACGGACGGCGTAAATTGGAAAGATAATGCTGGATATTTCAACGTCGAATTTATCCTATTTCTTTCGGTTCACTTGTAGTATTCCTCTCATTCTTAATGCATTGAGAAGAAACGATCGGAATCTGGTGGTGCGTAATTTCCTTTGATTTTGATGGAATTGGGGTCGCTTGTCTCCATTATAATCCCTGTTTTTTTTAATTTAAATTTATTTCTGGTTAATATCGTCTTCTGGTTTATCGAGCTCACATACTCCAACATTGATGGCAAGCATGCTGGAAAAATTTTATGCAGCAAACACGATTTCCTCATAGAAATTCTGGCCGACAACGTCAGTGAAATGATCCATCGTGTAGAGGTACAAGTGGAGAATATATATTTCAACCGCACACTTTGCTGCATAGCAAAATTTTTGTATGCTTTTTATAAGCGAATTGATAGTATATGGGAATGTATATGTACTGAATATCCATGCATTTACCAGGGTTTGCAGATTTTAAATTTTGCGTACTCGGCTGTTCTGTTTAGGATCAAGCAGCTTTTTTTGTAAGAATTATTATTCTCGAGTCACTAAAGTTGTGGACGGTTTTTTCAAAAGAAAATTAAAATATATCAGAAACTCTGAAACTCTTTAATTTAACATTAGAGAAATTAACTGTCAGGATTTCTTTATTTAGCTCCACTGTGCTTCTCATTTGCTTAGATTTAGTGCTTTTAGGGTTTTTTTCGCCAAAATGGAAATTTCCCATTTAGGATCTGGGAACGGAGGCTCAGATTGCCGAGATACACATCGAATTCGGCTATCTCTATACGCTATCGCCATTATCCCGTCCACCTCAACAATCCGAATGATTTTTTCCTCAATAAAAGTTCCTTCTCGAAAGATAATCGGTTGCGACAAATGGCAAAGGGCTCCATCCAGGTTGGAAAAGGGTCCGCACCTTTCTATCTGCTGATTGAAAATATGCAGTTTTGTTAAATACATAGATTTTATTCTTGGGTTTTTTTAAACAACTTTTAGTCGTGCAGTTATATAATGGATGCTGATTAAATTGCTGGTTCACCCCTTTTTTGAATGTTTAGTCGTGTTTTTTTGGGGGTTTCAAACCCTTCAGTTAGCAACATTTCTGTTAATCTGTTATGAATAAGCATTGGAAATAATCTGATTATAACACAAATATATTTTTTTTTCTTAACATGATTCTTCTTTCACAGACTTTCCTTGACAGACATTTTTGGTTTTATGTACGGATTGTGTAAACATTTTGTCCCAAACAATTAGTTTGTCCGCAAATAATACAAAAATTGATGTTTCGAAGCTTCAATTTTACAGCGATTTTATGTGCAAAACACACATTTTTGGTGTCATGTACGGATTCAGCAAAAATGTTGTTCCAAAAAATTTGTTTTTCAAAAATGAAACAAAAATTACTGTTTTAATACTTCAATATTTCAGAGCTTTTATGTGCGGAAACAGTAATTTTTTGGTTTTACGTGCGGATTCAGCAAAGATTGTGTCCCAAAAAATTAGTTTGTCCACAAATAATGCAAAAATTGATGTTTCAATGCTTCAATTTTACGTGCAAAACGGACATTTTTGGCTTTTTGCTTAGATTTACCAAAAGTTTTGTTGCAAAAATTGGATGCTTCAAAAAAATATAAAACTTTATGTTTTAATGCTTCAATCTAACTGCGGTTTTATGAGCAAAACAGACATTTTTGGTTTTATGTACAGATTTATCACATTTTTGATGCAAAAAATTTGATGCTCCCAAAAAAATATTAAAATTGATGTATCAATTTTTTATTATAATATTACAGCTTTAATATTACAGCGCTTTGATGTGCGGAAAAAGTAATTTTTGGTTTCATGTGCGGATGCAACAAAACTTTTGTTTTAAAAAATTTGATACTCCAAAAAAATACAAAAATTGATGTTTTAATGCTTGAATCTAACAGTGGCTTTATGAGCAAAACAGTCATTTTTTGGTTTTACGCGCGGATTCATCAAACATTTTGTCAAAACAATAAGTTTGTCCGCGAATAATACAAAAGTTAATGTTTCAATGTTTAAATTTTACGTGCAAAACAGAAATTTTTGGTTTCATGTACAGATTTACCAACATTTTGGTTGCTAAAATTGGATGCTTCAAAAATATATAAATTGATGTTTCAATGCTTCAATTTTACAGCGGTTTTATGACTAAAACAGACATTTTTGGTTTTATGTACGGATTTATTAACATTTTTGATGCAAAAAATTTCATGTTCCAAAAAAGTGTTTAAATTGATGTTTCAATGCTTTAATATTACACCACATTTATCTGCGGAAAAAGTATTTTTTTGTTTCTTGTGCGGATTCATTAAAACTTTGTAGTAAAAAAATTGATTCTCCAAAAAAATACAAAAATTGATGTTTCAATGCTTCAATCTAATAGCGGTTTTATGAGCAAAACAGTCATTTTTTGGTTTTACGTGCGGATTCACCACATTTTGTCCAAACAATAAGTTTGTCCGCGAATAATACAAAAGTTGATGTTTCAATGTTTAAATTTTACGTGCAAAACAGACATTTTTGGTTTTATGTACAGATTTACCAACATTTTGGTTGCTAAAATTGGATGCTTCAAAAAATATATAAATTGATGTTTCAATGCTTCAATTTTACAGCGGTTTTATGACTAAAACAGACATTTTTGGTTTTATGTACGGATTTATTAACATTTTTGATGCAAAAAATTTCATGTTCCAAAAAAGTGTTTAAATTGATGTTTCAATGCTTTAATATTACACCACATTTATCTGCGGAAAAAGTAATTTTTTGTTTCTTGTGCGGATTCATTAAAACTTTTGTCGTAAAAAAATTGATTCTCCAAAAATATTTAAAAATTGATGTTTCAATGCTTCAATTTTACGTGCAAAACAGACATTTATGGTTTTATGTACAGATTTATCAACATTTTGATTGCTAAAATTGGATGCTTCAAAAAATATATAAACTGATGTTTCAATGCTCCAATTTTACAGCGGTTTTATGACTAAAACAGACATTTTTGGTTTTATGTACAGATTTATCAACATTTTTGATGCAAAAAATTTTATGCTCCCAAAAAAATATAAAAATTGATGCTTCAATGCTTTAATATCACACCGCTTTTATGTGCGGAAAAAGCAATTTTTTGTTTCTTGTGCGGATTCATTAAAACTTTCGTAGTAAAAAAATTGATTCTCCAAAAAAATACAAAAATTGATGTTTCAATGCTTCAATTTAATAGCGGTTTTATGAGGAAAACAGTCATTTTTTGGTTTTACGTGCGGATTCACCAAACATTTTGTCCCAAACAATTAGTTTGTCCGCAAATAATGCAAAAATTGATGTGTCAATGCTTCAATTTTACAGCGATTTTATGTGCATAACAGACATTTTTGGTTTCATGAACAGATTTATCAGCATTTTTGATGCAAAAAATTTGATGCTCCCAAAAAAATATAAAAATTGATGCTTCAATGCTTTAATATCACACCGCTTTTATGTGCGGAAAAAGCAATTTTTTGTTTCTTGTGCGGATTCATTAAAACTTTCGTAGTAAAAAAATTGATTCTCCAAAAAAATACAAAAATTGATGTTTCAATGCTTCAATTTAATAGCGGTTTTATGAGGAAAACAGTCATTTTTTGGTTTTACGTGCGGATTCACCAAACATTTTGTCCCAAACAATTAGTTTGTCCGCAAATAATGCAAAAATTGATGTGTCAATGCTTCAATTTTACAGCGATTTTATGTGCATAACAGACATTTTTGGTTTAATGAACAGTATTTATCAGCATTTTTGATGCAAAAAATTTAATGCTCCAAAAAAATACAAAACTTGATGTTTCAATGCTTCAATATAACAGAGTTTCTATGTGCGGAAGCAGTCATTTTTTCCGTTTCATGTGCAGATTCAGCCAAATTTTTGTCCTAAAAATGTGTTCGTTCGTGGATGATACAAAAATTGATGTTTTAATGCTTCAATATAACAGCGACTTTTTGTGCGAAGCCAGTAATTTTTGGTTTTATGTGCGCATTCATCAAAACTTTTGTCGTAAAAAAATTGGTTCTCCAATTCTAGTGTTTTCGAAAACTTCAGCTTTTACCATTAATTAGAAAATCAAACTGAAATCAAATAGCAAACAGCCTTAGAGGATTTCGTTATTATTAAATGTTTTTTAAGCAGCTCAAAGACTCCAAACCACTAACAACCAACACAATGACATGGTTGTATAAATGGAGACTAACACCAAACGCGGTCAAAAAAAACCAACTCTGCTCACAAACCACAGATCAACGCTGATTCCCCTACAATAACTGCAGACGGCCAAACGACAACAACCAAAAAACGACGTCAAAAAACCTTGGGAATCACAATTGACCACAAACTTAAATTCACTAACACATCCGAAACATCAAGGCAGAAAACAATAAGAGCACCCCAAAACACTTCCGATCACTAACCTACAAAGACAGAGGAATTAGCACAAAACCGCCACCAAAATATATAAAGCTATTGTGACCCTTGGTAGACTATGGACATATACTCATGACCAAACGGAACAGAAAGGACCAAACGTTATTACAAACAGCAGAACAAATTGCACTAAGACTATAACACGAATAAGACACCCCCAAAACCCACTACACAACCCCTCCACCCAACTACTATACGAACGCACAAACATGACAAAGATTTCGGAAAGACTCATACATCTACAGACAAAATGGACAAACAACCCCTACAACTGGACCATACTGAATCCCCTTTGTCTTACAAGACCAACCAGACCATACATCAACGATACTCGAACACTTACAAACGCAACTGACTACTGGACAATAAAATAATTTTTTCTTGTCATTAGAATTGGAAAGTTTATTTAATAAGACTATTAACCTAGAATAAGAGAATTTTCATCTTTGTTTTTGTTTAGATTAAGACTACATGTATTAAACAAGGGCAGAAAGACCGATAGGTCGATAGCCTTTTTTAGAAATAAAGATGTTTACTACTACTAAATGTTTTTACGATTTATTAAATGAAGGATTTGCAAGACTCTGTCTGCAAGAACTGTCTTTTGGACTTGCTCTGCTCATCATTACACCCTGGCGTTCCATAAAAGTAGTCGAGTCACTCAGAGAGCAAAAAAAAATGAATACGGAACCAGTGAACGAATTACGTGTAATTTGAATGTCCGCATTGACTGGTTGAAAACATTTGGCAGCAAGAAAGTGGTATCATTTTGCATATTATGACTGCGATCCACTCAACTAGGATCGACCGCAACCTCAAAACTGATAGCCAGGATATTTCCCCAAAGAACACTCAGACCGATAGATAAATACGTCGCTGGGGTTTGATGACTCACGAAGATTGCTTTCATAGGACCGAGTCATATATTTCGGCAGATAACTGCACTGGCCCTCGATTTGTGATTTATTCGCGACCAGAGGAACACACCCTAGTTTGCACCCTCAAGTTATGTTAACCGCCACCCGTGCCCATAAAGTTTAAGATAGTTTTATTTGATCAGACCCTCCGTAATCAATTTGGTAATACAAAGGCCCATCTTTTAATGGCATGGAAAATTTGGGTCAGTTCCTAGGGAGTTGGAAACATTTCGGCTCTGCATGTGGATTCACCGCATGGAGTACATGCGTATCAATTCGCTTGGTTATTCATATGTTAGGATGTAATATGAATAGCGCCATTATCCTTAAGTAAATGGCTGCATCCCAAAATACCTGAGGGCAGCCCGATGCAATAGATCCATGTCAGGCATGGTTAATATCGCTAATTTGTCCTGTGCAAATCTGTCACACACGCTTTAGATGCCGTGTCTGGATTGTCCTCTGCAGTAATCTAATTAATGTTGCCCATCCACTGGCGCCCATAATACTATATTACATTTTAAATAGCTAACAACACTATTGCATAATTGCATGTACGGTTGATGGATCGAACGTTTTCCTCAATGTACACTAACACAATTTCCAATTACCCCTAAAGCTCAGCTAACCATGACCTGTGCATTGTGCACTCGATATCAAGGGAAAACACAACACTAATTAAGTTGATTATTGAAGTATTAGTTGATGCAGCAAAGTTCATATGTCTAAATCCACAAGGGTTGAGCCCATTTATGCAGCTGCATCCACAAGGTAAATTTGTTTGTTTCCTGGCCAGGGTCTCGATGCAACCTAGTGGAATTTCCTGCGAGCATAACTTTAAATTTGCATCACTGCACAAGCTGAGACTAACCATGCCTGCAATAAATGCCCAACTCAAATAAATAAATGCGCTAAGTAATTATTGCGGATGTTAAGAAGTCAGTGACTTTATTTTTAATATTGGACTGGGATTAACCATCGAGTCAGACACTGCATTATTTTGCTGCATTTTTCTACAAAGAAAGTAAGTCGTTGACTTTTGTTCCACTTTTGTTGTGGTTCCGTCGAACTAACAAGAGCCAAAAGAGTGTAATTTTTTATGCCACATTAGGACCGTAACAAAGTTCAAAAGCTGCCTCTATCGAGTGCTCAAAATCAGGCCAAATTTACTAGCGAAATTTTCTTTTTATTACTCCTCTTTTTGGCAAAAGTTTGCCATTTTGGCTTCCAACTTTTCAGATTTTAGACGTTTCGGATCAATTTTTGTTCACCAAGTACAGTTTTTTTACAAACATTTTGATTAGAATAGTTGTTTGGCTATTTACACATGTCTTTTCGATATCTGAGCAGAAAATGAACTTTATTTCTACATTTTCCATCCACAAGCGCTTCTTTGGTACATTTTGTCCCAAACAATTAGTTTGTCCGCAAATAATCCAGAAATTGATGTTTCAATGCTTGAATTTTACAGCGATTTTATGTCCAAAATAGACATTTTTGGTTTTATGTACAGATTTATCAACATTTTTGTTGCAAAAATTGCATCCTCCAAAAAAATATAAAAATTGATGTTTCAATACTTCAATCAAACCGGTTTTATGAGCAAAACAGACATTTTTGGCTTCATGGGCGGATTTATCAAAATTTTTGTTGCAAAAAGTGGATGCTTCAAAAAATATAAAAATTGAGGTTTCAATGCTTCAATATTATAGCGGTTTTAAGTGCGAAAACAGTTTCATGTGCGGATTCATCAAAACTTCGGTCGTAAAAAATTGAATCTTCCAAAAAATACACAAATTGATGTTTCAATCTAACTGCGTTTTTATGTGCAAAACAGACCTTTTTGGTTTAATGTGCGGATTCACGAGAAATGTTGTCTCAAAAAATTTGCTTGTCCAAAAATTGTACAAAAATTGCTGTTTAAATACTTCAAAATTACAGCGGTTTTATCTGCGAAAACAGTCATTTTTTGGTTTTACCTGCGGATTGAGCAAAAATTTGGTCCCAAAAAATTAATTTGTCCTCAAATAATACAAAAATTGCTGATCCATTTTTTTGAGAATGTGGCATACATTAGGACAGTAACAAAGTTATAAAGCTGCCTCTATAGAGTGTTCAAAATTAGGCCAAATTTACTACCAAAACTGTTTTTTTATTACTATTCTTTTTGGCAAAAGTTTGCCTATTTTGGCTTCCAACTTTTCAGATTTTAGACGTTTCGGATCAATTTTTGTTCATCAAATACAGTTTTTTTTACAGCCATTTTGATTAGAATTGTTTTTCGGCAATTTACACATGTTTTTTGATAGTATTTTCGTTATCTGTGCAGAAAAATAAAACTTTATTTCTACATCTTCCATCCACAAGCGCATCTGTAGTTCATTTGGTCCCAAACAATTAGTTTGTCCGCAAATAATACAAAAATTGATGTTTCAATGCTTCAATTTTACTGTGCAAAACAGACTTTTTGGTTTTATGAACATATTTATCAACAATTTTGTTGCAAAAATTGCATCCCCCAAAAAATATAAAAATTGATGTTTCAATACTTCAATCAAACTTCGGTTTTATGAGCAAAAGAGACATTTTTGGTTTCATGCGCGGATTTATCAAAAATTTTGTTGCAAAAAATTGGATGCTTCAAAAAATATAAAAAATGAGGTTTCAATGCTTCAATATTACAGCGCTTTTAAGTGCGAAAACAGTTATTTTTGTTTCAGGTGCGGATTCATCAAAACTTCGGTCGTAAAAAATTGAATTCTCCAAAAAATACACAAATTAATGTTTCAATCTAACTGCGGTTTTATGTGCAAAACAGACCTTTTTTGGTTTAATGTGCAGGTTCAGGAGAAATGTTGTCTCAAAAAATTTGATGGTCCAAAAATTGTACAAAAATTGCTGTTTCAATACTTCAATATTACAGCGGTTTTATCTGCGAAAACAGTAATTTTTGGTTTTCCTGCGGATTGAGCAAAAATGTTGTCACAAAAAATTTATTTGTCCTCAAATAATACAAAAATTGATGATCCATTTTTTTGAGAATGTGGCATACATTAGGACAGTAACAAAGTTATAAAGCTGCCTCTATAGAGTGTTCAAAATTAGGCCAAATTTACTACCAAAACTGTTTTTTTATTACTTTTCTTTTTGGCAAAAGTTTGCCTATTTTGGCTTCCAACTTTTCAGATTTTAGACGTTTCGGATCAATTTTTGTTCATCAAAAACAGTTTTTTTTACAGCCATTTTGATTAGAATTGTTTTTTGGCAATTTACACATGTTTTTTGATAGTATTTTCGTTATCTGTGCAGAAAAATAAAACTTTATTTCTACATCTTCCATCCACAAGCGCATCTGTGGTTCATTTGGTCCCAAACAATTAGTTTGTCCACAAATAATACACAAATTGATGTTTCAATGCTTCAATTTTACAACGATTTTATGTGCAAAACAGACTTTTTGGTTTTATGAACAGATTTATCAACAATTTTGTTGCAAAAATTGCATCCCCCAAAAAAATATAAAAATTGATGTTTCAATGCGGTTTTATGAGCAAAACAGACATTTTTGGTTTCATGTGCGGATTTTTTAAAATTTTGGTTGCAAAAAATCGGATGCTTCAAAAAATATAAAAATTGAGGTTTCAGTGCTTACATTCATGGCTTACTTCTGACTGAAAATTTTCTCACTGGATCATTTAATTTGAATAGTTTTTTTATCGAATCATATATCTATTCCTGGACAAAATTTGTGCTATAAAATAAGTAAAAAATAATAAAATAAACATTTCGTACGTGGTGGAAATAATGTCATGTTTTCTTGCTCACAGCTCAAATGCGTCTGCGGACACTATCGGGTAGCGCAGAGAGAAAAAAGTATACGATGTTATAACCTTATGCCTGCTGGGTAATTTGGCTCTTTTCTCGACTGTAGTATTTTTTTTTATTCGGAAAAAAGTGTGCAAACAAAATGTTATTACAACACCAGCCATAGGTGAGAAAATAAAAACACTTTAGTCTTAGGAAAAAAAAAACTTTTAAAACTTAATTGACAGAGCACAGAGAGTGACAACTTGTAATGAAATGTTGTTTGCACAGCCTTTTTAAGCCAGTAACTTTTTTGGCAAAAAGTTTAAGTAAATTTCGCGCGGAAAATGTGACCGGTCATAAAAATTAAAATCTCCTAAACGACGATTAAAGATACAAATTACTCAGAAGACATGAGGTTAGAACATCGTATACTTTTTTCCTTTCTGCCTTGAAGCTTTGACCACAATAAGAAGACAGTATTTAAACACCAATGAGAAAATTTTCACAGTCAAAAGTTAGTGCATATTTTGAGTTAATCTTTCTTGCTCGACGATGGAATGATTATTTTAGACAAAAGTATCGGCTGTTTTATAAAAAGCTGGTAAAATTTTGCAACTCAAGTGAAAAAGTCCACTCTATATTCAGCTGAAGCAAACAGTTTCACTGAGAACCAAAATCATAAAACACGAAGAAGATGGAAAGTAATTGACAAAGCTAGTGGTAAATCCATAAAATGCTATACATATTTATAATATGCGGCGAATAGTTTGCCAACAACAATAAAACGAAAACCTAAATGCTTTCTGGATTAAATTCCTGCAGGCAAAACGTATCTCTAGCAAAGAGGAGTCTATGAGAAAGCTCCGGTGGGAGTAAGCCCGAGTAATACTAATTACTCCACTATGATGCCCTCGGGCACACTTAATGAATACAAAGTTTCTGGATTCAGGGTGAGGAAAAAAAACTGAATGGCGATCATAAAACGGGAATATTTGGCTTTTTCGCCGCTAAATGCTCTCCTCTTTTGTCTGGCGCTCTTTAATGAAAAACTTGGAGAAATAAAGGGAATAAAAGAAAACAGGGGTCGGGAAAATAATGTTTTGTCATTCACTTTTATTGACGATGGTCGCATTAAGAAGCCTATTGTGTTAAATTGTGCTTGTTTCTTTCTGCTCTTTTTTGTTCAGTATTGGTCGAAAATTTACAGCCGGCACAACAAACACGTTCAAATGTAAACCTCTTGTATGATAATTGATATCTTTGGAAATGCTTTTTATTGTCCATCAGAAATGGTGCGCTCTTGAGCGCTGGTGTGATTTCAGGCCGGTGAAAAAACAGATTCCCCACATTGAATGACCGCATGTGGAAGCTTAATCGAGAAAATATGGACAGTGTCCTGCAGATGTCTGAACTTGTACACTTTTGGTGTCCTCACTTTTTACTTATATAGTTTCATAATCCTTTAATAATGAACTTTGCGCAAATAAACCTGTATACCTAACTGACAGAAAGACAGCTTGCCTGTTTATGGACTTAACAAGGCTTTTGATAGTGTCTGGCATAGAAGCTTACTATACAAACTTACAAACTACACACACCAACATATCTACTACACACCATAAAGAAACTTACTAGAAAACAGACAACTACAAGTACGAATTGACAAAACCTGTCATTTTCCTTTCCCCTGAACAAGGGCTCCTCAAGGATCCCTGCTCTCACCGTTTCTCTACAATATATACTGCCATGACATATACATTACAACGTACCAGACAAAAATCAAATCGACAGATCGGCATACATATTACAATACGCAGACGACACGGCACTTATTGTACATGACAAAAACTACTGAGAGAGCACGCAAAGACTCCAAACACTAACAAACAACACAATGGCATGGTTTTATAAATGGAGACTAACACCAAACGCGTCAAAAAACCAACTTCTGCTCACAACCACAGACTCAACGCTGACTCCCCTACAATAACTGCAGACGGCCAGACGACACAACCAAAAAACGACGTAAAATACCTTGGAATCACAATTGACCACAAACTTAAATTCACTAAACACATACGAAACATCAGGGCAGAAAACAATAAAGAGAACAAAACACTTCCGATCACTAACCTACAAAGACAGAGGAATTAGCAACAAAACACCGCACCAAAATATATGAAAGCTATTTGTAGACCCTTGCCAGACTATGAACATATACTCATGACCACGGACAGAAAGGACAAAACGTTATATACAAACAACAGAACAAATTGCACTAAGACTAATAACACGAATAAGACACCCCCAAAACCCACTACACACAACCCCCCCACCCAACTACTATACGAACGCACAAACATGACAAAGATTTCGGAAAGACCAATACATCTACAGACAAAATGACAACAACCCCACAACTGGACCATACTGAATCCCCTCCTTTGCCTCACAAGACCACCAGACAATCCCGCTTCCGTTTCCCTACATTAACGCTACTCGAACACTTACAAACGCAACTGACTAGCTGGACATAAAATAATCTTTTCTTGCCACTGAAATTTTATTTAATAATATCCTTTAACCTAGAATAAGAGAATTTTCATACATTTGTTTTTTGTTTAGATTAAGGACTACATGTATTAAACAAGGGCAGAAAGACCGATAGGTCGATAGCCTTTTTTAGAAATAAAGATGTTTTGCTACTACTAAACCTGTATAAAACGTGTATATTTTATATTTTTTAAAGGCCTTATTGCGCGATTGAAAGCTGAAACTACTACTCAGGTGAATTTTATAAATGATTCCATGTAAATTTGGATATTAAACGTGGATAGTAAAACCACAATCGGCTTCCAAATTTGAAAAATATACGATATTTTGGTGGAAATGCATAAAATAAGCGTAGATCATTGAAATAAAATTTTATGAGTTCTGGCAGTTTTACAGCTGCAAGATACAATTGAAATTGCTTATGGAGATTTTTCGGAACGCAGAAAGAACAATAACATTTTATGCGACAGCTTTGTAACATGCTGCAAAGCACTGCTCGGATATTTCGTCGTGCATTTATGTTGTCTTTAAAAAGACCTTTTCGAGAAATTGAGTAAAAGGTACGTAGAATTTTTATGTTACGGTCAGCTTTGAGCCAACCCAATCATAGCCGAATTTTAGGGCAGCTCATGGCGGAAACTACGGAAGTTAGCAAGTATAATCGTCTGTTAAAATATTCAGAGCATATTTAGAAGCTGGTCGGAACTGATATCAAAGATGATGTCGGCAATTTAACTCCACTGCTGCTCGAATTCTCCAACTTACTGATAGAGCGCAATTTGAGATTATAGTAATTCCAGTTTCCTAAACAAGATTTTCGTTGTATTAAGCTTATGCCTTTTAAGATCAATTAGCAGCAGCAATTTACTGGCTTACTGAGCTGGGTTTATCCTTTTCAAGTCGCAAAACCCTCGATGGTGAACTAGAATATGCTGAACTACTTAGAATCACATACTATTCAATTAAGAATGTTGGCCGACTTGGCGATGAAAACTAAATAAATCGGTGCTCAGAGTGTAATTTTTTTAAGCTAAAACAGTATGCCTGTTTGCTATCGACAAACCAGCTCATTTTCTAAATATTGCTAGATTTATCAGACTATGAATGCTTTCACGGCCGGTCAAATCACATATAGAAATGTTTTTCGGGCTTTGAAGCCGTGGTTCATGGGAATTTCTTCCTGACGTTTCGTCCACAACTGCGGTGGACATTATCAAAGGCGATGAGGCAGTGGGCGAAGTGATCTCCGGTCTTTCCGACTAAGACTGGTTCAACTACTGGATTCTTTGTCGTATTTATGCGGTCCGGCCGTGAGCTCATGCGTGAGGAGTGGGAGGCGCTTCAATGGTTTTGGCGTACACGCTGTTTGTCGCAAAACGCGTTTCCAATCTGGATTAAGGACCGTGACTTCTTCTTTCCTGTTAAAATTGTTGTCATGTTTGAAGATCTCAATGGCCTCTCTGGTTAGTCTCGGATAATACCGTTGAGATTGTGCAAAATGTCCACTTCATCGAAACGTATTTGGTGGCCGTCTAGAAGTGCGTGTTCCGCTACTGCCGATTTTTCTGTTTGTCCTAATCTGCAACTTCTTTTATGCAATGATCCTCGTGTTTACACTACGTTTTGTGGTGCTGATATATGCTCTGCCACAACTGCATGGAACCCTGTAGACTCCTGGTGCCGATAAAGGATCCCGTTTGTCCTTGGCCGATCTGAAGGTCTGTTGGATTGTTCGAGTTGGTTTAAAGCTGTTTTCACTCTGTGTTTCTCCAGTATCCTGCCGATCCTGTCCGTGACTCCATGTATGTACGGGAGGCAAGCCCAACCTTACGCTCATCATGCGTATCTGTTTCCTCGGACGACCTCCACTGTTTCTTGGTCGAATTGCTCTATTAAACTAGTTCTTGCTGTATCCATTCGAACCAAAGCTCTTTCTCTATGTCATGTCATCATGAACTACGAGGACAAAATTAAAGAGCTTTTGACCTCGTACAAGAAGTTGGCACGGGATCCGACGGCACGGATACTAAGGACAACAAACAAATTAAGGAATGACTTTCCGTCCGAGGAGTTGGCCAAACTCAGAAAATCAGAAGCACTCCCACCAAGGCTCTACGGACTGCCCAAGATTCATAAATCAGATGTACCACTGAGACCCATTGTGAGCGCTATTGGAAGTCCGACCTATGATATTGCAAAATATCTAACAAGAATTTTACAGTCCAAAATAGGAAAAACCGACAGTTTTATAAAGGACTCATCCCATTTTGTTCAGATGCTGCACTCGTTGTCATTAGCTCCCGGAGAAATCCTTGTGAGTTTGATGTTGTTTCGTTGTTCACAATGGTACCAATCAAAGAGGCAATGGAACTTATTGAGAGAGAATTTCCAGCAGGCATCGCCAAACTGTTCGAACACTGCTTAACCACAACCTACTTTCAGTGGAAAAACGAATTATGAACAGACGGATGGAGTAGCAATGGGCAGCCCCCTTAGTCCGGTGATAGCCAACTACTTTATGGAGAAATTTGAGATGGACGCTCTGGACACAGCCGCGAGGAAGCCTAAGTGTTGGTTTCGATATGTTGATGACACTTTCGTTGTTTGGGGCCATGGTTTGGTTGAACTTAAAGACTTCCTGAGGCACCTCAACTCAATCAACTCAAAAATACAGTTCACTATGGAAGTGGAGAAGGATGGGCGACTGCCATTTTTAGATGTCTTGGTAACCAGAAAAACCAACGGAAAGCTGGCCACACGGTGTACAAAACGACACATACCGACCGGTAAATGCACAGTGGATCAAACCATCATCCCAGTCAAAAGATAGGAGTCATTAAAACCCTCACCGAAAGGCCAGAAGAATTTGCGAACCATATGAGTTAGAAAGAGAATTGAAACACCTAGAAAGAGCCTTTGGTTGGAATGGATACAGCAAGAACGAGTTTAATAGAGCAATTCGACCAAGAAACAGCGGAGGTCGTCCTGAGGAAACAGATACGCATGATGAGCGTAAGGGTTAGGCTTGCCTCCCATACATACATGGAGCTCACGGACAGGATCGGCAGGATACTGGAGAAACACAGAGTGAAAACAGTCTTTAAACCAACTCGAACAATCCAACAGACTTTGAGATCGGCCAAGGACAAACGGATCCTTTATCGGCACCAGGAGTCTACAGGATTCCATGCAGTTGTGGCAGAGCATATATCGGCACCACAAACGTCAGGAAGAAATTCTCATGGGACCACGGCTTCAAAGCCCGAAAAACATTTCTATATGTGATTGCTAGATTTGACAAACCATTTTTGTCACTCTTAAACTTGCAGCACAAATTCAGAGCTCAGGCATTATCTTCTAGCCGAGATCTAAAACAAAGCTTCAACTAAATAATTAAACTTTGAAAATTATTGGCATTAAGAACAATACAAAAACTACTTTCTAGAACGACAATTAGAAAAGGGTGCAGCATCAGTTCAAATGAAATGAACATAAAATGTACAAAAAGTTGAAGGAAAATGGGAGTTCCGTCTTTGCGAACTTTTGGAAGCCTTCATAAACTTAAACTTTTAGAAGGTTTCAGTACTCACTTAAAGAATAAGTGCCATTAAGGGTCCTTTAACTTAAGTGCTTTCCGATAGATTATTATAAACCCCGGAAAAAATGGTTTAAATTATGCAAAAAGCCTGGGGTGGAGTATTGTCTTGACTTAAAAGCCGCCATTTTCGTGCGGCCCACGATAAACGTTAAGAAAACGGAATTTCGATAGTGTTAACAAATTTTGTTAATTTTATGTTTTTTTATGAGTCCTAAGAGAGGCAACTTCGTGCCCAAGAAAACGTTCTGGATGTTTTTAGGTAAACTTTCTAATCAGTCATCCGAGTCGCATAAAACAAACAACCAAACTTTTAAGTATTCCCCCAAAGTGTAGTAATCTCGTTTCAGTCCAAAGCATCGTACGTGAGGTGCGTTGCCTCCATTTGAATACGCCTCTCTATCTGTTTTAATGTCTTAGGGAAGTATCACTTTGTAGTTTAACGAGTTCCGACATTTTAATTAAAGACCGGCGAACATTTTATCTTGCGCCCAAAATTTCCTTGTCGGAAAACTGCTCGGAGCAAATAAATAATTTTCTGTAAGATTAAAAGCTCTCTTCGTTTCCGCTCGCGTTTTATTTACTACCACCATGAAGACCGACCAATTTGCTTGAAATTCACTTATCGAGATTCAGGCTTTCGGAGTCAGTTGGAAAATGTAATGCAAGCTTCGTTAGTTTCCGTTTTCAAGTTGCGGCTTTTACTAGGCTGGACCCAGTTGAAACTGCAAGATTCAGGAAGCCAAGCATGAAACTCAGTTTTGCTAATTTTCTAGTTGCTGTAGATAGATAATATGTCGGTAGATTGCCGGTTGAAAAGTATCTGGAAATCTAAATTTCTAACATTTTCTTGCAGAGCTTCAGAGAGATTCAATTTGAAAGTTCCCCTTCAGTAGGATCTTGAGGAATTAACTGGAAAGGTCGTATTTAAAAAATGGAAGTCATCAAACTAAAAACTGATTTTGATTTTTAACTAATAGCAAGCTTTTATCCATGATTTTGAGAAACGACAGAGTTTTGGGGATTTTTTTAAATTTCAGCCCATTTTTGTCTTGATTTGTACACACATTTTGTTAAAACCTTTAGAGGAAAACTTCAGGCTTTCTGGAAATTTCCAGAACGTCTATGTACGAGGATAAGTTCGCTCAAGTTTGAGTAAATTTTGAGGATTTTTTGAATATCTTTGCTCTTGAATCTGAATGCACTAATCAAAAATGTATCTTCCAAAATTCTTAAGAAAAGCTTTCTATTTTGACCAAAACAGTGAAGAAAGGCTCTACGAATTGTCAATTTCAAAAAAAGCCGAGCTTTTAGCGAATGTTTGTGATTTTTTAAATTTTCCCCGAATTTTTTTTACTTCAAAACCTCTAAAGAAAAAGCTCCAAAATTTGTCCAACAAAAAAAACATTTTGCTGTTGTCTCTGGATGAACTGGAAAATGTCGTCAAATTTTGAGAGACGACAGAATTTTGAAGAATTTTTAAAATTTCAGCCCATTTTCGTCTTGATTTGTACACCACTTTCAAAATCATTTCGTTAAAACCTTTAGAGGAAAACGCTCAGGCTTTCTGAAATTTCCAGAAAGAACGTCTATGTACGAGCGGATAAGTTCGCTCAAGTTTGAGTAAATTTTGAGGATTTTTTGAATATTTTTGCTCTTGAATCTGAATGCCACTAATCAAAAATGTGTATCTTCCAAAATTCTTTAAGAAAAAGCTTTCTATTTTGGCCAAAACAGTTTGAAGAAAGGCTCTCGAAGTCAATTCAAAAAAAGCCGAGTTTTTAGCGAATGTTTGTGATTTTTTAAATTTTGCCCCGAATTTTTTTTTCTTCAAAACCTCTAAAAAAAGCTCCAAAATTTGTGCAACAAAAAAAAATTTTGCTGTTGTCTCTGGATGAGGTGAAAATGTCGTCAAATTTTGAGGGACGACAGAATTTTGAAGAATTTTTAAAATTTCAGCCCATTTTTGTACTTGATTTGTACACCACTTTTCAAAACAATTTTTAAAACCTTTAGAGGAAAACGCTCAGCTTTCTGAAATTTCCAGAAAGAACGTCTATGTACGATCGGATAAGTTCGCTCAAGTTTGAGTAAATTTTGAGGATTTTTTGAATATTTATTTTTTGAATCTGAATGCCACTAATCAAAAATGTGTATCTTCCAAAATTCTTTAAGAAAAAGCTTTCTATTTTGGCCAAAACAAAGAAAGGCTCTAGACTAATTGTCAATTTCAAAAAAACCAAGCTTTTAGAGCGAATGTTTGTGATTTTTTTAAATTTTGCCCCATTTTTTTTACTTCAAAACCTCTAAAGGAAAAAGCTCCAAAATTTGTCCAACAAAAAAAAATTTTGCTGTTGTCTCTGGATGAGGTGAAAATGTCGTCAAATTTTGATAGACAGAATTTTGAAGAATTTTTAAATTTCAGCCCATTTTTGTCTTGATTTGTACACCACTTTTCAAACAATTTCGTTAAAACCTTTAGAGGAAAACGCTTCAAGCTTTCTGAAAATTTCCAGAAAGAACGTCTATATACGGTCGATAAATTCGCTCAAGTTTGAGTAAATTTTGAGGATTTTTTGAATATTTTTGCTCTTGAATCTGAATGCCACTAATCAAAATGTGTATCTTCCAAATTTAAGAAAAAGCTTTCTATTTTGGCCAAAACAGAATGAAGAAAGGCTCTAGACTAATTGTCAATTTCAAAAAAAACCAGCTTTTGAGAATGTTTGTGATTTTTTTGAAATTTCCACCACATTTTTTTTACTTCAAAACCTCTAAAGGAAAGAGCTCCAAAATTTGTCCAACAAAAAAAAACATTTTGCTGTTGTCTCTGGATGAGGTGAAAATGTCGTCAAATTTTGAGGGATGACAGAATTTTGAAGAATTTTTAAAATTTCAGCCCATTTTTGTCTTGATTTGTACACCACTTTTCAAACATCAATTTCGTTAAAACCTTTAGAGGAAAACGCTTCAAACTTTCTGAAAATTTCCAGAAAGAACGTCTATATACGATCGGATAAATTCGCTCAAGTTTGAGTAAATTTTGAGGATTTTTTGAATATTTTTGCTCTTGAATCTGAATGCCACTAATCAAAAATGTGTATCTTCCAAAATTCTTTAAGAAAAAGCTTTCTATTTTGTCCAAAACAGAATGAAGAAAGGCTCTAGACTAATTGTCAATTTCAAAAAAAACCAAGCTTTTAGAGAATGTTTGTGATTTTTTTGAAATTTCACCACATTTTTTTTACTTCAAAACCTCTAAAGGAAAGCTCCAAAATTTGTCCAACAAAAAAAAACATTTTGCTGTTGTCTCTGGATGAGGTGAAAATGTCGTCAAATTTTGAGGGATTACAGAATTTTGAAGAATTTTTAAAATTTCAGCCCATTTTTGTCTTGATTTGTACACCACTTTTCAAACATCAATTTCGTTAAAACCTTTAGAGGAAAACGCTTCAAACTTTCTGAAAATTTCCAGAAAGAACGTCTATATACGATCGGATAAATTCGCTCAAGTTTGAGTAAATTTTGAGGATTTTTTGAATATTTTTGCTCTTGAATCTGAATGCCACTAATCAAAAATGTGTATCTTCCAAAATTCTTTAAGAAAAAGCTTTCTATTTTGTCCAAAACAGAATGAAGAAAGGCTCTAGACTAATTGTCAATTTCAAAAAAAACCAAGCTTTTAGAGAATGTTTGTGATTTTTTTGAAATTTTCACCACATTTTTTTTACTTCAAAACCTCTAAAGGAAAGAGCTCCAAAATTTGTCCAACAAAAAAAAACATTTTGCTGTTGTCTCTGGATGAGGTGAAAATGTCGTCAAATTTTGAGAGACGACAGAATTTTGAAGAATTTTTAAATTTCAGCAGATTTTTGCCCTTGACTTATACAACAACCCTTTTCAAAAATCAATTTCCTTGAAACCTTTAGAGGAAAGGGCTTCAGGCTTTCTGCAAATCTGGAGAAAGAAAGGCAGTGATGAGCGGGTAAATTCGAAGAAGTTTGAGTAAATTTTGAAGATATTTTAATGGATTCCACTAATCAAAAATTGATATCTTCCAAACCTCTTTAACAAATTACATGTAAACTGGATTCGATTGTAATATGAATGGAGAACAGGCTGATACTATTGAAGCTCGTCCATGTTCTCATTCGATCAAATAAATTTTAACTGGATTCTCTTACTTAGGCTCCAGTGAGAATTGTGCAAACAATCCGGTCAATTTGCAATCGACAGGACCAACAAGCACGGCTTTCCACAGCGCATAAATTTGGAAACCAAAGCAAACAATTTGGAATAACGTAATGATTATAGGGGGCGATATTTATTACGAGTGCTGTTGTTCTGGAATTTATTATCCCCACATGATACTGCCCCATATTGACTTATTTAATTGTCTCTCATAAATCACGTGGTTGAGTTGAGATCCGGTCAATTTGATGATGTGTATGCACAAAAATTCAACTGGCCATCATACCCTAATAAATTATGACAAATTGGAAATTGATCAGGAAATTTTTCATTACATTTTTGAACACCCGAAGTTTATAGATGGTTATATTTGTAATTTGGCAATCAAAATTAAATATTTTTAGACTAAACAAACTAAATGTGTTAACTAGATTGGCCCTTGAACGACTTGGCTTTACATATTTTTAAAGTGTTTTTAATAAATGTGTTTGTATATATGTTCTCTTTATTTGTTTTCATGTAAATTTTCGAATAAAATATCGCCCTGTATGGATTCAGGCGTACTGAAAGAACTAGTGCAATTTACGTTTTGAGCACGTGATGCTATTAGGGGAATCGACGTAATGTGGTAATGTCGAAGCATTAAAACCTCCATGTTGGAGTATCAAGGCTTTCAACTCGTATTAATCTTAATTACGAAAATTGCACCATTTTGCCCAAAAGGCAAAACGGCTCTAACGTATTCCGTTTGAAAACACCATCCTTGCTCCAGAATGTATTTATCTAAAATGCCCTATCCCGGTTATAGAATTACGGAGTTGAGAGTTGCTTCGCATTGAATTTTACATCGCGGATCCTGGATGAATAAAAAGGCGGTTCGCTAACTGAAAAAAATGCGGATTCATGACATTTGCCGCACTGTGATCTAATGAGACTTTGGAAAATTACCGATTCAACCCAGTACATACGTAACATTAACCTTCGGGGTGTTCCAATTAGTTTTAGTTCAACACGAACACGTTGCACCGAAGCTTGCGGCCTCTTATTAGCGAACAAGCGTGATTTCATTAACGGGAGAGATTCAAACGAGATTTAGCGTGAAATTTTATTAAAATCATCCAAATTTGGAGAGATTATCACGTTTTGCCTGTGCCGAGCGATGCCAGAGCTGCGTAATTGGAATAAGGCTCTAGGGCCATTGATATTTAATTCCGAAGTGGCTCCGGTTTCCGATGAGATTGGAATTTATCACTTTCTAAGACATTTTATTCCTGAACTCGACCTGAGCAAGGAAAAATTTCTTTGAAATTACTTTCAGTCGAGGCTTTAAACCAGAGCAAAAAATCTAAGCGCAAAAGTGGGTATAACATTTCTTTAATATCCATCAATTAGAGGTATCGGCGATGTTCAAGCTAACGCTGTATTTCTGAACAGCAAACAAGAAAATTACGTGGGCGGAATAAAGTGCAGTTTTAACTTAAACCCAGCTGCTAAGGGCCAGTAGGTTCAAAACCGGTTAAGTGGGGTTCCGGGGAAGAGGTCCGGATCTGCAACTTTGCAGATATATTAGAAGTACTCGAGCCTTGAATCGTGCAAAATGTGAGTAAATTCGCACAGTGAATTAGTAATATACAAAGCTAAAAAAATGATTTAGACAAAATGTGATAAATCTCAATTGTGCACTTTTTAATTGAAAAATTCCAGAAAAAAAGCCAAAAATTCAAATATAACAATCAATACTAAAGCACACAGCACTTACAAGAAAAATTAAAACTCACTAATTAGTTGCAATTAAGCTCCGTATAAAAAAAATAATTAAAATTTAACTTTGAACCCGCCCACCCTAAGAGGAACACCCGGTAAAACAGTTAGTGAACAGGGAACTCAACTCGGCAACTTTCCAGCTTAAAAACCTGAATTTTGCAAACATTTCTCGGCAATAACCATGTTCAATTAATTATAAGCAAACGGTGTGTCATACTTTGGTAAATTGTGAGAATATTTAAAAATTTGCCAACATTTTATACGACATATAATCTATTGAATTTTGAAACAGTGATACTTTTAGATGTATCGGTTTGTCACCCAAATGCATCAATTTGTCAATTAATATGGAACTTTTCTGGTCACCAAAGATCATTTTCGTTTAAAAATCACTTTTCTTATTGTAGTTATTCCAAAATCCAATCAATGAAATCTTTTGGTTGCCCATGATCTTCCGGCTCTAACTCGTACAAATTTTGTACGCAAGACGATTTCAATATTTTGTTAAAATTCGATGTATCGTGGTTGCAAGGAAAGTAGCAAAATAATATGTTTCCCCCCCCCCATCGAAGCCAAGTGAATTTTTATTTTAGCTCTGTTCCAGAAGAATATTTATATTATTGTCGCTGTTGCATCTTCTCTAAGGTTATTCTATTACGTGTTTGATTCAATCACCAAACTGAGAAAGTTGCTTCAGCGAGAATCGAGAGAAATTCTATGCGGATGGTCAATTTTCAGGCCGGCGCTAAAAGCTTTACGTACACAGACAGAAACATTTTAAACAGCAAAATGCCAAACTTCGTTTTCAAAAATTTGTGTTATGGATTTTAGCTTTCAAAATCGAAAAAAATTAAGCTTCAAAACGTCCAAATGTGAGTGACTGAATTTCGAGAACGTGATTCAAGCACTGAAACATATTAACCTCAGCAAGAGGTTAATGATTTTTGCCCAAATTAACTGAAGATCAAAGATACTGAAAGGAACCCCTCAAAGCAAATGTTGGAAATTCTTTAAATACTTACGTCAACTGAAAACAAAGAAAATGTCGACAAAAATTTATAATTTGAGGCAAAAATAACCAAAACCTTCTTCAGGACAGAAAAAACATTCCTTGAAAAGTTCAAAGGAAGCAAGAGGCAACGAAGAAACAACAACAAAAAAGGGAAATATATAACGAGAAAAATGACGAAATAAACGCAAATTGAATTGCAATGTGTAGAACAAATTTG
This sequence comes from Dendroctonus valens, assembly GCA_024550625.1. Classification (NCBI taxonomy): domain Eukaryota; kingdom Metazoa; phylum Arthropoda; class Insecta; order Coleoptera; family Curculionidae; genus Dendroctonus; species Dendroctonus valens. The sequence goes on along the minus strand of JAJTJO010000018.1, from coordinate 28,679 downwards.
AAAAACTCAACGTGACTTTCATTTTGAAATTGTCTACCAAAATCCAATTTTAATCCGATAACGATAATGCATAATTGCTCGAAACCCAACAATTAACACTATATGAAGTGGCAGATTATAAGAAACCAAAACGTAAACCAACAAAGTATATGAAATGAGAGAAAGAAGCCAGAAAATATATTTAAAGCGCAAAAAAAGTCAAATGACAATGAAAAAAACCATCTGAAGAAAATGAAGCAACAATTATAGCTTGCACCGTGCAAAATGTTCTTTTAAATAAAAAAAGTTATGTTAAATTAACCTCTAAAATACTGAAGCTCGAGGAGATATAAAAATCTAGTTTTTTTATTTAAATTATGATAAAAAAACAATTGCAGAAAAAACCGCGTTAATGAAAAGAAAAATTAGATTTTTGCAAGAAATTTTATGGAAATGGAGAAAAAAGAAAAATGTATATATTAATTTAAAACTGAGAACAAACAAAGTTAACATATGAAAGTATATTGCATAGACACACGCTTCTTCCAAAGCATTTGGCTCTGAAAACCAGGAAAAAATAGCCAATGCAATGAAAATTCCGACGCAAACCGATGGAAAAAGCACCTTGTAAAAGAACAGACTAAAAAATTGACGCAAATCATTGGCAAGAAATGAACAAAAAAAACGGTACACAAAGTGAAAATGTAACAAATAATAAATATTATATGCAAAGTAAGTAAGGCAACATTTTTGTTTCAGATGTGCAAAACTCTGCCAGCAAAAAGGCGGAAAAAAATACATTAAAGATTAGGAATAAGAAGTAAGTGCAGATTCCCATCAGGCCACCAAATTGGATTTGTTTGATCCATATAACAGCGGATCAGAACGTTTGCCGGGCAGAAAACCACTGGCCTCTTGAGGATTCGATAGGGAATTAATGGAATTCCCGATCTTAAATCGCCTGGAAAAATTTCGCCTTGTTATTTTAATCAAGTAGTGTCGCCGACATTTTTCAAATAAACCCTGCGTTTTGAGATTTTTGGGAGCTGAATTCACAATGGATGTGGGGATCTTTTGTAAATTTGTGGAGCGCACAGCCAGTTGAAAGCCTTGTAATGGATGTTTGGAAATTTGACGTCGACCCTGTTTTGTGTAAAAATGCCCGGTCTCCGGAAAAACGCTGTCAATGGGGAAAACGGTTTATTAAAGCGAAATGACTTGCCAGAAATACGATTGTGTTTATTTCGGCATTTTGAAATAAGCTAGCGATTTCGCTGCGAATTCGTTTGCTCGATTTAACTCCTGCGCCATCATTTACATTTCCGTAAACTTATTCAACCAGTTTCCTAATATCGTTTGCATAAAAAAGTGAATTTAATTCAAAAAGATTCCAATAGCCGATTGCAACTAGGATAAATGCAGGGAAAACTCTAATGGTGCCACTGTTTAATTATTTCAATACTCTGCTGTGTCTGCCCAATAAATAGTTAACGAATTCTTTGCGAAACATGTAAAATTCATAGCTTTAAAGAAGTATTTCATCCAATTGTCCGGCTGAAGCGGTTTGCAATGGCAGAAACTATTTAAATTGATGCTCCAATTACAGATAATATCCGAGAACACAGTCATATAATCGTCGGTTTGACAAAGGTTTCCAACCCAGGCAGCTACGTGAAGACTATAAGAACTTTGCGGTCCCTTCGCATTCGTGATTAATCGCTTCCGGACAAGATAATCATTCCTCTATCTCCTAATTATAGTTGTCGGCTGTACTTGTGGTACGAAATAAACCAGGGTAAAATTCAACTACTTCAGTGGACTGTGAGCTGTCCAAACCAATATTTTTTGCATTGGAGAAAAGGCGGTTTTGAGTGTTAGATTGACCACTTGCTCCAGCTGAACAGTCCCAATATCAGCGGTTAAATTAGTGAAAGTTGTGTGTCCAAAGTGTAACACTTTTTCCAGCTTTTACAGACCGCAAACATTAGAACCAAACATTTTTTTCAGTAGTGCCAGAATGCATCTGACCCTTTTTCTGCATGAAATTGTGAGCAACGAATTCCTTGCTGATCAGAAAATATTTGGGAGTAAGTTAAAATTCGATCATTATAAATCGATAGCTAAAAGTGAAAATCCGGAAAGTTACGATCAAAATGGTGAATGCCTCAATGAGTCTGAGCCCCTGTGAGCATTGTAGGTGCTGTTAAGTTCTTTTGAACATTCACCACTTTGAGCATTAATTTTTCATCCACTAAACTCTAATTTTTCTGTTTTCTTCTGCAGCCCCATTATTGTTCGTCTTGGTAAATAATATTTTTATTTCAAGTCGCTTTAGCTGTTTTTAACCATCCAATTTTCTGCACCTCATTGGTGCCCGCGAGATTCTAAATACTCAATAAAAACTCTGATTTCTTCGTTCCATAAAAAACATTAACATTTTTGCCTCAACCAAACCCACTGAAAATGCATGCTTTAGTTCTTCAAGTGTGCAGATGAGATGGTTTTATGTATATTTTCGCTACGCTGAATTGTATTTTAATTTGACGATTTAATATTAATTAGTATAAATTGTCCCATTTGCGTGACTTTAACAACGTCACCAAAGCAGGTAATTTTATATTTTCTTGTAGTGTTACGACTGTTTTCGCTTGGCTCGAATAAACTTGCGCACCGCAAGTTATAAAATTAAACAAAACCCCCTTCAATTTAATTAAATACAATGTTTTATCACTGCAGGTGGATGTAGAAATTATGTTTATTCTTGTTTCATGCAGGAAGATGTTTAAAAGTTTCCTGCCATTTTCAACAGTTTCCGGGGGATCGTTAGCTGAAAAATTGCTTTTATGTGAGTGGCAGTTTAAAGTAGAAACTAGAAGAAAATATGAAGCAGGAAACAGGAGAAGATTTTTTAAACAAAGGGACAATTTAGAGGCTGCACAATGTTCATTCAACACTTCAAAAAACACATTTTACTTGAAATTGATTTGAAAATGCTTGTATCGTCATATATTTCTAGTTTTTAGGTTCTGGGGTACGTGAAAATTTTCCAAATGTAGAAAATTAAGAAAAATCTTCAAAAAAATTGCATGAAAATACCAAACAAAAACGATTTATGGCTTCCAAAGTATAGAACATCTCAAGATCCCCGGTATTTCGGCCCTATTCGATTCGTACCACTGTTTTTTCGTGTAGCCAACCGTCCAGCTAGATAATAGTTTTTGTTTCTATTCCAGGATTGATTTAGATCCTCGCACTTTGCATATTCCCTAAGAGGGATAATATATTCCAGTGATATTGTGGCCCTTCCAGCTTTCCAGATAACCCGGTTCGTGTGGCAAGTTTTGTGGCTTGTTTAAGTTTTGGAGAAGAGGGTGCTGGCCCGTTCGGCTTTTTCGGCTCGACCTATCGCAGCCTAAGACTGAATGGGTTTCGATAACTATTTTTGCTAATGGAATATACTAAATCCAGTTCAATAAATGTTGGTTGTTGATTCAGGAATGTATTTGTTAATAACCGCGAAAATAATCAAAGGAATTTTCCTTCTGGATAAAAATTGCAATCAAGGTGAATGTTAGGAAACTTGGACTATTGCGAGACGATCTTAATAGCAGCCTTGTTAGCTGCCAAACTCATTTGGCTGTGTCTCCTCAAAATCAACACCCTCAATCCGGACCGCAAAGCCTGAAATTGTAATTTAATGACATGTAAACATATTAATTCGACTGCGTATGGAATACCGAGCAAGGAAAGGAAAGGGGGAAAGCTGCTGTTTGTACTGTCCAATCTGGCTGAACAAATCGTTTAAAACCGCTTTTGAAAACGGACTAGACAGTAGGAAAAGCGCTAAATTATTCCGAATTTTCTACCATCACGTGTCCGAAATAAGCTGGAAGTCAAAATGTAAAAGCAATATATTGGTTCGCAGGCAGTTTTTCATGTCTGCATGGCCAAAGAAAAATGATGCCAGTTTTACATCGAAAGAGGGTCACGTGTAAATTCAACTGTCAGTTCACGTTTTCACTGTGTTCCCCTAATGGTTTTGAATTTTTTTTGCTTTAACCGTCGGTTACTTCAATATACTTTAGCATCATTATTCTTTATTCTACTTTATTATACGATTTTTAAGTATCTAGATTCATTTCATTAGAGTCCATGCATTGAAGAAAGCAGCCAATAAAGTATACGTTTTTTTTTTTTTCCTCCGTGCAGTTTGCACTAGATCAGCCCTTTATCAGGAACAATTTTCATTCAATTGGGAAACTTGCGGGTCTCTTGTTACCATACCGGACTCTATAATAGATTTTCTGCTCTATAGAGCGCGTTCCGAAAATCTGCCTTCAGAAAACACTTTATTAACAAGTTTAAAATTCGATCTCATGCGCTTGTTCCAATTTTCCCATTGTTTCCCATTTTACCCTGTTTTATATTCACTCTGTCGAATCGCTATTTCCCAGTGTAGCGCTCCTTGCTCCCGGCCTTGCCTTTCCCTAGGGACTGACTTTTTGACAATCCTTATAAAACTCTTAAAACGTCCCCGGGCTCTGCCCATGTCAACGTTTTTATATCTACAATGGGATTATTTGTTTCTTTTGCTTCTGCCCAATGATTACAATGTAGTTATTGACACTTTATGATTATTATTGAGGCCAGACTACCACTAAAGCTACGAAGCTGGCTGGCATGTGTAATTCAACGTAAAAAAGTCTGATTTTCATGGCATTTTCCAAAACAGGGTCACGAAATGTTCAATTTCTATTTACGGATAAAGCGAATTTTTGCGAGCGAAAAAAAAATTGTTGATTTGATATGGCCCCCATGTTGAAGGCTTGATCTACATGGAAATATTATTTCATGTTTAGATCAATTTTTTGTGAAATAAAAAAAGTAAATTTAAATAAGTTTTTGCGTACAAACCTAGGACCACAATCTTAAGATCATTTCAGCATCTCTTGGGGTGTAAAAACTATCAACTGACATAATTTTTTATGAAAGTAAGAAATACCAGATTCTGAGAGTGCCACATTTGCAGACATTAGGATATAAAGTAAAATTTTGGGCAACTTTAAATACTCTTTAAATTTATAAAATATTAATAAAAGTTGAGAATATAAAAATAAACCATCTCCCATACAATCGGCGCATATAAATTTGATAATATAAAAAGTTAATATCGTGATTTGAAACTTTCCCATGAAAAATGTGAAACTAATTAAAATAATTAAAATCCTAAAAACCTACTAGGACCACTTTTGGACCTACTGGAAAATTATCAATTTCTTCCATCAACCTGCACAGACAGAAAATGATGGTTATTAGCGCCCAAGAAAAATGCCAAAAATCAACCCATCAATGGATTTAAATAAAAGTTGGACAATGTGCAGCTGCACGCCTTTTAAATGTTCTCTATAAACTAGAAATGAAAATGAATGCTTGTGTCAAAGTATAGTTGTTTTTACACCGGCCTGCATAAAGCGAATACTGTGGTCATTAGCCCCCAAAAAACACGTTACGACAAACAAAAACACTAGACATGGTTTAATGTCGTTGTTGTGCCGAGCCCTCTGGGCACGACACTGGTATGGAACGGAAAAATTGCCAAACTTTAAAGACAAGAAGGTTTTTGTTTCAATAAATACAGAAAAAGTGCTCTAAACATGAATATTTCACAACCTTTCGTTACCTAGCAGTATCGTGGCACAACAAAAACACAATACATGGTTTAATGCCGTTGTTGTGCCAAGAGCTCTCTGGGCACGACACTGGTTTGGAACGGAAAAAATTGCCAAACTTTAAAGACAAAAAGGTTTTTGTCTCAATAAATACAGAAAATGCTCTAAACATGAATATTTCACAACCTTTCGTTACCTAGCAGTGTCGTGGCACAACAAAAACACTAGACATGGTTTAATGTCGTTGTTGTGCCGAGCCCTCCGGGCACGACACTGGTATGGAACGGACACATTGCCAAACTTTAAAACAAGAAGGTTTTTGTCTCAATAAATACAAAAAGTGATCGAAACATGAATATTTCGCAACTTTTCGTTACCTAATAGTGTCATGTGCGAAGGGATCGGCACAACAAATACACTAGACATGGTTTAATGTCGTTGTTGTGCCGAGCCCTCCGGGCACGACACTGGTTTGGAACGGAAAAATTGCCAAACTTTAAAGACAAGAAGGTTTTTGTCTCAATAAATACAGAAAAATGCTTTAAACATGAATATTTTGCAACTTTTCGTTACCTAGCAGTGTCGTATGCGAAGGGATCGACGCAATAAATACACTAGACATGGGTTAATGTCGTTGTTGTGCCGAGCCCCCCGGGCACGACACTGGTATGGAACGGAAAAATTGCCAAACTTTAAAGACAAGAAGGTTTTTGTCTCAATAAATACAGAAAAATGCTCTAAACATGAATATTTTGCAACTTTTCGTTACCTAGCAGTGTCGTGTGCGAAGGGATCGGCACAACAAATACACTAGACATGGTTTAATGTCGTTGTTGTGCCGAGCCCTCCGGGCACGACACTGGTTTGGAACGGAAAAATTGCCAAGCTTTAAAGGCAAGAAGGTTTTTTATCCCAATAAATGCAGAAGAAAAATGCTTTAAACATGAATATTTTGCAACTTTTCGTTATCTAGCAGTGTCGTATGCGAAGGGATCGACGCAATAAATACACTAGACATGGGTTAATGTCGTTGTTGTGCCGAGCCCTCCGGGCACGACACTGGTATGGAACGGACACATTGCCAAACTTTAAAAACAAGAAGGTTTTGTCTCAATAAATACAGAAAAATGCTTTAAGCATGAATATTTTGCAACTTTTCGTTACCTAACAGTGTCATGTGCGAAGGGATCGGCACAACAAATACACTAGACATGGTTTAATTTCGTTGTTGTGCTGAGCCCTCCAGGCACGACACTGGTTTGGAACGGAAAAATTGCCAAACTTTAAAGACAAGAAGGTTTTTTATCTCAATAAATACAGAAAAATGCTTTTAAACATGAATATTTTGCAACTTTTCGTTATCTAGCAGTGTCGTATGAGAAGGGATCGACGCAATAAATACACTAGACATGGGTTAATGTCGTTGTTGTGCCGAGCCCTCCGGGCACGACACTGGTATGGAACGGACACATTGCCAAACTTTAAAAACAAGACGGTTTTTGTCTCAATAAATACAAAAAATGCTCTAAACATGAATATTTTGCAACTTTTCGTTACCTAGCAGTGTCGTGTTCGAAGGGCTCGGCACAACAAAAACACTAGACATGGTTTAATGTCGTTGTTGTGCCGAGCCCTCCAGGCACAACACTGGTTTGGAACGGAAAAATTGCCAAACTTTAAAGACAAGAAGGTTTTTGTCTCAATAAATACAGAAAAATGCTTTAAACATGAATATTTTGCAACTTTTCGTTACCTAGCAGTGTCGTATGCGAAGGGATCGACGCAATAAATACACTAGACATGGGTTAATGTCGTTGTTGTGCCGAGCCCTCCGGGCACTACACTGGTATGGAACGGACACATTGCCAAACTTTAAAAACAAGACGGTTTTTGTCTCAATAAATACAAAAAATGCTCTAAACATGAATATTTGTAGCTTTTTTTCGTTACCTAGCAGTGTCGTGCGCGAAGGACTCGGCACAAAAAAACACTAGACATGGTTTTAATGTCATTGTTGTGCCGAGCGCTCCGGGCACGACACTGGTATGGACGGACACATTGCCAAACTTTAAAAACAAGACGGTTTTGTCTCAATAAATACGCCAATTATTTGCAGATATTTGAAAAGGATTTTGAAGAAAACGGGAAATTTATGAATTTTTCTCAGTCGCAGTCAGCATCAGTCGCACAGCCCGAAAAAAATATTTGGATTTCTTACAAACTGAGGACTTTTTTTCGTCAGACTGAGAACCGAAAATTGCCCAAATGGAAACCATTCTCAAAAATCAGCCTGAAGAAAAATCTCAACCAAATTGTGCAAATTCGTAGCTCTTGCGAATACTCGGGGAAACTGAAGAAAATGCTTCAGTTTAATCCGAATTTATAGCTTTTTCATCCATCGACCTGCAGAGATCGAAAAGCGATTTTGGGATCGAAATGGAAAATTGCACAAAATCACCGAATAGATCGATTGAAATCAAATTTTCTCACTTTTTAGCTGACGCCTTCTGTTTAATCCCCTAAAAATGGCAAAAAGAATATTTGTACTTGTATTAAAGATATGATTTTTTCCATCAGCCTGTAGATTTTAGCAAAAGATACTTGAATTTTGCTGTATTGGTAACCTCACTCTCGCCAAATCCTCTGCTAAGACTGGAAGAGAATTTTGCGAAAAGTTCAGAAGTTATAATTTTTCCTGCAGAACCGTAGCAGCTGAAATTGCACTTTTTGAGACCTTCCGAAAAATCACCCTGTGCAAACCAAATTTCATCAATTTGTAGCTGGGGGCTTTGCGTTCAGACGCAAACAAAATTCTGCAGTTTTATGCATTTTTAACCTTCTCTATAGAGGCTTTTATTCTGAAGAAGCCTGGCTTCTGTGCGAGTGTAAAGCTTTTCCCAAATCCTTACATGTTTGACTGAAAAAACGAAACTCAATGGGAGTTTTAGGTTTGGAGAGAATCAATACTTAGACTACTGGAATCCAGTTATATCGAAAGCTGATTCTCAAAGAGTTCCAATGAAATGGTCCTTAAACAACACCAGTTCTGAATCGGTAACAAAGGAAAAAAACAAGCAAAAATTGAAAAAACGTTTCTAAAGAAGCTGAGGGAAGCGTGCATTTATTAGAAGTATTGCCTGAATGCAATAAAAACACCAATTGAGCTTCTTTGGCATGTTCCACCACAAACAATGTTTTCAGCTCATTACTTTCCGTAATGCGTTTCTGTATCTTCCCGGTATTTTAATCATCATATCACAATAGAACGACTGAGTTAATTACGTACAGACATCGTCATTAAATGATACATCAGGAATAAATCCTGGTAGAAATTTATTTATTTTTCTCATCCACTGGCGAAACATATGACGTCTGATAGATACCACCACTAAGTAGTTTCTTCAGCTATCTTTCCCAGTATCGCAGTAATTAAGATATAGTCTAGAGCCTGATTTATGCAGCACGGCCAATAAAACCTAAAACGCATCATTAACAATTAATATTGATCGAACCAATCAATCTGCCATTATTGAGCGGAAAAAGTCGAAGCCCATTATCCGGGCAGAAAAATGTTTACCCAACAAGTTTAATGAAAAAAAATCTAATTACGCAAAAGAGGAGAGTGAGAGAGCCGGGCATCATGTGCGATAATTTCATATTAACCAAGCAAAGTACCACACCTTGTGCGCCGGCTTCGTATTACTATTATCTGAATCGTAATTATGTGCTGGTACAATTTAAAACACGTTCCTCATACTCAGATAAGCCGAAATGGGTACCAGCCACAACATGAGCGTAGCCAGAATCGCGATTCGTTTTACAATTTAAATTTTACAGCGAACTTTAGTTGCGATGTTCCTGTTCTGAGCGTCCGAATTCGATATGCAATGTGCTGAGGTACATCTTGGCATTAAATCTGCACGTTTTGTTTATAGACAAACTAAAGACTACTTAGAAGTTCAACTTTCTTTGAATCGGGTTTAGTAAATATGTGTTTCTAATCGATCAGCAGACATGGTTTCAAATGGAATAAAGTACAATTTTATTCGACGACATATTTTGTCTGCAGAATCGGTTTAAGGTTAAAGGATTGAAGTAGTGGAAGAAGCGAATGTGATCTTTCCATTGGATTAGTTTGCATTATACATCCATAAATAAACAAAAATTATGCACCAGCAATTTACAAACTGGCGGTGAGATTCATAAAACCAGAAGTAAATTGCATCGAAGTTCAGTTTTTTTCAGTAACACCAAAAAATATGAAAAAACTGAAGCAGAATACGACGAAGCACTCGCACACATTAAAAACACGGCGCCGGGAAAAGACAATATAAAAGGCAAACTACTGAAAAATCTTACTCCACAAACACACATACTGAACCTATTCAACAACTGTATTCAAACTAACACGATACCAGATACCTGGAAAACAGGAATAATAATACCAATTCCTAAAACCGGACTAGACAATACACAAACACAAAACTACAGACCTATCACACTACTCCCTGTACTGAGGGAAAATTTTGAAACTATAATAAAAAATAGACTGCTACAATCAGTTGGACAACACATACCACAATACCAATTCGGATTTAAACCTAAACACTCAACTGTTCCCCCCTTTTTATGACTAACCAACAAAACTACAAACAACTCACCTCACGAACAAGGAAACAGCATGCCTCTTCATGGACATCAATAAGGCCTTTGAGAGTGTCTGGGCACAAAGATTTTTATATGAATTTTACAGCTTAAAACCTCAAATACATAATTCTACGCACTCCGAAACCTACTCACAAACAGACACCTAGAAGTAACGCATAGACAACACCCTCTCCTTTGCTTTCTCCCCTGAACAGGGACTCCGCCCGCAAGGATCCCCGCTATCACCCCTTCGTTACAATATATACTGCCCACGACATATACAATCACAATCTCCACGACAAAGACACAATTGACAATCTGCTTACATGCTACAATACGCCGACGACACTGCATTGATCGTGCACGACAAAACTACAGTAAAAGCAGTACAAAAACTTCAAACACTAACAGACAATACAATTGCTTGGTTCTACAAATGGAGGCTTACACCAAACGCCACGAAAAACCAACTACTTTTACCAAACCACCGAATTAAAGACGACTCTCCATCAATAACAACAGACGGAAACAGAATTAGACCAAACAAGAGCCAAAATATCTAGGAATGACACTGGACCAAAACTAAAATTTACAAAACACGCACAGAACGTAGAACAAAAATCATTCAACGGACAAAACACTTCCGATTCACTGACGTACAAATACAAAGGAATCAGTACAAAGACCGTCACAAAAATTTACCAATCAATATGTAGACCTCTGCTTGACTACGGACATATACTGACAGCGAATGCATCTAGGAAATCTAAACAACACATTCAAACAACAGAACAGATTGCCCTGAGATCAATAAGGAAAATAAGACATCCTCAAAACCACTACACAACCCCTCAAACCAACTACTCTACGAACGACACAAAAATAACGCGAATAACAGAAAGACAACTCCAATTGCAAACGAAATGGAAAAAACAATCCCTACAACTGGATCCTACTGAATCCCCTTTGCCTCACGAGACAACGAGACAATCCCGCTTCCGCTTCCCAACAACAACACTACTTTTTGAAAATTAACACAATACATGTATATATGCAAGGGCAGAAAGGCCGTGGGCCGATAGCCTATTGGGAAATAAAGATTCTATATATATATATAATATAATAATAAATATGTATATATAGAATATATGAATATATATAAAGTTGTTATATTGGTGGTGAGACTACTACATTTTCTGAAGAAGCGTTGAGGCACTACCTCAACTTTTTGAATATATTGGCCGGTTTTTATGTATCTACTAATGCGAAATTTGTCTGGTTCAGTAACATTCAAATATTTTTCTGTGTATTTGAGATGTCAAGCAACCATTGACTATGAAGAAGTATTTAAGCTTTTGACAAAGACCGGAGAAACCACATAAATTGTCTGTGCTTCTTCTTCTTCCTCATAGTGTAGGCCTTATGCCTGTATTTTCCAACTTAATTTTCTTGAGATGTTGAGGTCCACGACTCCACCCATCTCTTTGGAGGTCTTCTCCCTTGGGGGGGGGGTCCTTGCCTATGGTCTTCCATCTCTAGTCCAGTTCCCCCTACGTTTGCGTCCCCATCTGATGATGTCTACCACTTCACCTGTGTGTTTATTTTCTCTGTCTGTTGGTGCGTACCCTGAGATGTTCCTGATTATTTTCATTTCTGTTGTTCGTAGGGTGTTTTTTGTTCTTTTGTTGTCAGATCTGGTTTCTATAGCGTGTGTTAGTATGAGTCTAACACAGGTTTTGTATATTTTAATCTTTGACTTTTTGCTCATGTTGGTGTTATTCCAGATAATGTCCCGAGGTGCACCTGAGATTCGGCTGGTTCTCTTACTGCATTTGTTCTATTTTAACTTGAGGTAATTTTTTTGAGAACATGACTTGTTTTATTGTTTTATTTTTTCCAAGGCAAGTTTACATCTCATTGGTTCTTTGGAAATGACAAGGGCTTTGGTTTTTCTGGTCGATACCGCATGTTGAAGGTTTTGGCTTTTACATAGAATGAGAATAGAAGCCGTTGTAAGTCGTCCTCATTCTGCGCTATAATTAGGGCGTCATCGGCTAAACAGACGATTTTGATTTCACCTGTTGTGAGTGCATATCCTCCCTCTGTGATTTTAACCTAGTTTATTATTTCCTCCATTATTAGATTGAAGAGATGTGTGCTTAAGGGGTCTCCTTGTTGGATTCCCGTTGGTGTTTTCATTTCCTATTCTTCGTCTGGTCTTCGTCTTCTGGTCTTCGTGAACAGTTTCATGACTAAGCTTAGTAGGGTTATGCCTCTATAGTTTTCTGGGGATTTTTGGTCCCCTTTTTTTGAATATTGGGATGGTTATGCTCTTTTTCCAATCATTTGGGTCATTTTTGGTTGTTAGTATACTGTTAAATAGCTTTGTAACTTCAATAACTCGTTTGGTATCTCATCCAGTCCGGGTGCTTTTCTGTTTTTAAACTTATTTGTCTGTTCCATCGTCATTTTTTCGGTTCTTTCTGGAGGTTGTTCAGCTTCTCCGCTTTCTTCTTCAATCTCGTTTCTGTTTTCCTCTTCGGGTATATCTGTGTACAGTTGTTCAAAGTAGGTACTCCATTGGAGTTTATCAATTTGAAGTGTTTATGTATATTCCACGATTACCCACCATACCTTTCCTTGTGCTCCGTATAGGTCGTGCTCCATTTCGGAGGTAAAACTTTCCCAAACGGTTCGTTTTATGGTTCTGATTTCTGAGTTGACTCTATTTCTTGTTTGGATGTACTGGTTCCTTCCTTCCGGTGTTTGGTTACCCCTTTACCTTTGGTACGCTTCATGTTTCTCTTTGGCTAGAGCTTTCACTTCGGGTGTACACCATTGGTTGTCACGGGAAGCTTTATTAACTCCCACTTTCCTTAAACCTAGAACCTCGATAGCTGCGTCGGTGATATTCGGTTTTACCTTTTCCTAGCACCACGTGGTGGATCGTCTTGTTCCGTGATAGAGTTCGCCTTCGACTTTGTACCTTTATTGTTGGGTCCCTGATGGATTCTATGTTTAGTTTTTCTTTAGTTCTGTTGTCTGCTACTTTCTTCTTTTGTATGTTTATTCGCAGCTTTCACACGACTAAGGAGTGATCGGATCGTATAGTGGCTGAGGTCTGGCTTCTTACGTCTAATATTTGGGTTGGGTGTATGGCTGTGTTTGGTTTTATATGATCTATAGTTGAGTCCTGCCCTCTGGTGTTCTGCCATGTAGTTTTGTGCTGGGATTTATGTTTAAAAAAGGTGTTCGACGTTCTCATTGAGGTGCTCTTCGTTAAAGTGGTGTTTTATTCCAGGTAGTATATTGTTTCCAACCCTGTCATCCAGATCCCCCAAAACAGTATTTCTTCCTTTTCCGGTATGCTTCCCAATTCTCCCTCCAGATTTTCTGTGCTTATAGTTTATGTTGTCTGTGCTTGTAGTATAGACTTTTTTTCATTTGTTCGACATTTTTTTTTTTGCTAGTGCCAACTTCGCATCTACAAACTTACTTGGAAGTTTAGTAGATCCAAAGCTTTGAGTTTATTAATGGGAAAACGATTCAGGTTAATAACATCACATCAACCAGATCTATAGTGAGTGTTATATGCAGAAGAGTGAATGTTATGTAGCAAAAATCAGGTTTTTTTGAAATTTTCGTGTAAGAAATTAGATTTATTTTCCCTTCAGTTACTTTTTTTAGAATCAACTACACAGACAGTTTGAGATCCACATCCATTTCAATTCAAAATATTGCCCTGAATTGAAAAATGCAGTTAATTTTACTTTCTGGTCCTGCCACTGATTCCTCTACATTATCGCTTGGTATTATGATCCAAAAAAGGGGCAAAAGAATCGTAATTGCCGGCTAGTGTGAACAGGTCTTGATCTATTTCATATTTATTCCGCGGCCATCGGGTTCCGTACTGAACAGCACTTAGCAAGTCACCTTATAGGTTGAGATAGGAAAAGCTGGTTCCGAAACAAAAGGCCTTAGATAAGACATTTGCTCGCATATTTACAAAGAACTGGGCACGAATTATTCGGAGTTGTTTACTGGGGGGGTTTTATTGCCGCCCCGTGAAAGACATCTGCTTTCAATGTGTTTATGTTGAGTAATCTGAAAATAACTTATCGCAGCCATTTGTCATAATTACTACACTCGTTTTTTCGAGTTAATTAATCACTTGTTTAGATTTCAAGCCTCGTCTAATTAATGGCGATTCATTTGGTGCTATGGGAAATAGATATCCAGCAGTAATTAATTTTTTTTTAATCGTGACATGGATAAATGCAAAAAGCCTGAATAGAGATTTCGTTTGCTTCTTTGTTTTAAGTGGTGAACAATGAGAGTTTGCTCTGATGATCAGGGGCTCTGATAAATGACAAAAAAACTAATAAAATGGACGAAAAAACTGTTCACACTGTACCATGTGAGTGCAATAAAACACAGTTGCTGTTTTCCCAGTTCATTAATGCGTTAACACATAGACGAAAATATCCGAATTTCCATATGGTTTTACTTCGAAAGATAACACACGCTAAGGCGACATAACGATTTGAGGTGACGACAAGTAAATGCGGTGTGTCTTAGCCATTTCGTAGTCCCACCAGGAAGGCTATCGTCTCAGGTTTACACGACAGTCAGGACACAAAAGGGGTTTTAACTAGCTTGCCAGTGCTATAAAGGGATCTACCTCACGTTAACAACAATAGTAAAGGTTTGATATGTTTCGCAGATAAAACCAGTTTTTTTGCGAACTTTCTTATTGAAATCGGCTAGGTTGAGGAATTCGCATGACCAATAATCAGGAAAATGGGGTTGTTGCGCTTGTCCCGACCTTAGTGTTGCGCTCCCTGTAGTTGAACGCGACGGAATGCTCCTGGACAAGGATTTGAACAGGATCTCAGAATCGAAAGCTGGAGGAACTTCGAGAATTGTGGGAATCGCAACATGGAGCGCAAAATTCAAAGTTTGCACGGTGTCAGTGGGAAGGTCGAAAACAGACGACTGTTGGGCACTTTTACAAGTTTCAAAGTTCACAATCAAAACACTTTCTGATTCTCTTAGCTGATGTTTTTTTACACAGAGTTACAAACAACAGTCTTTTCATCTGCCATTCATTCATTCCTGCATTGAAATGAAATTCTCGTTAAATATTTATCTTCTACGTTTTATTCCATTGCAAAATGTTTGCCCCACTGGAATGGCAAATTAATAATGTAACTCCGTATGTATGAAAATGGACAATTTGGTGCAGATGGCATTTTTTGTGATTAGCCCGAGCAGCGTTTCATGAAATGTGCCTTCTGGGATTCTGTCTAAAACAGTATAATGAAATTTAATTTAAAAATAACGTCACAAATGTCCTGCCCGAACAATAGGCTTTCACTAAACGCACACTAGCCTGAACTATTGACCATTTATTAATTTCGATTGACTGGCAATTTCAGTATCGTTCGGATTGCGTGTATTCTATTCAATACTCGCACTTCCCGAAACTCAAGTCCTGCTTTATATTCTGGACAAATCAAGTCGAGTGCAAATATAACAGCAACATCCATTCCTGTGTTCCCATTCCTTTTGGATTGGGATAGTTTGGGAGATATAAATAGTGGTTTTTCGAGAGAAGTATCTGTCGCAATGATGAAAATATTATTTTAATTTGAAAGGGATGGAGGCAAAAGAACGTAAGTGATCAATTTAAAAATGAAGACCTAATTATGAAAGATTTTGAAATAAGGATTTTGAAATAAGGATTTTGAAATAAAGATTTTGAAATAAGGATTTTGAAATAAGGATTTTGAAATAAGGATTTTGAAATAAAGATTTTGAAATAAGGATTTTGAAATAAGGATTTTGAAATAAGGATTTTGAAATATGGATTTTGAAATAAGGATTTTGAAATAAGGATTTTGAAATAAAGATTTTGAAATAAGGATTTTGAAATAAGGATTTTGAAATAAGAATTTTAAAATTATGAAAAATTTTGAAATAAGGATTTAATCTTGATTAAAATTGAAAGAGTAAACGAATTAATAAAATTATTTAAAGTGCCTCATTATATTTATTTAAATATTGCTATTGTTTGAATCAGATCCACAAAATTTTACAACAATATATTTTATGTGATCAAAGAAAAATGAAATCCAATATTATGAAAAAGTTAAATTGGACGTTAATTTGGACAGTTACAGCCTTTAGATGGACGAGATATAAAGGAAAGTCCAAAGAACATCTTTGCACAAAATGTGTCAACTACGTATCCAGAAAAGGAAAGGCCCCTTAAATAAAGAACTTCAAAGTCATTTTTGTGCTTTTTTGCCGCTCTCTCAAATATGAAATGGTGTTATATAGACACATTTTTAGAACAAGAACAACCTGAAAAAGTGACGATGATGATAAAAGATTCAGGGAAATCCTGACTGAATTTCTGTGGTGTCTCCAAGAAAACAGAAAAAATTTATGCTTTTCAAACGTCTTATTGTTTTCGCCCTTTTTTCATTTGAAATTCTATGGAAGATTAAGAGACTTTTGGGTGTAATCCGATTCAAGACAGACAATAATAAAAATCGTAAAAAATCGTTGCGACATCGATTATGAATCATTTGAATATTGCGGAAATTAATTTTCAAGACAACAGAATGAGGTTTCCTTTAGGGTGCTTTTCTGGACGTTCTTTGGCTAGCTGTCCTTTTTCCAATTACTTTATTTAGTGTGTCCAGATTATTTTTTAAGCCACCAAATTGAATTGGAAATCCAAAATTTGGCAAACTTTTATAGTTAAAACTTGAACAACTTTCTCCTTCAGTAAGTTTTCAGGACGCAATTTGTACGATTTTTTTTATTCAATATGAAAAAAAGTGCATTATTCATATCGGCCATGAACACAAAGATTCTTCCTTCATTCATTCCTGTATGCGCCCAGTTCAAACTACTGAAAGTTGAAAAACAAGTTTGTACATTAATGTTTTATTTTTCTTATCTAAAGCAGACAAAGTCGACAACAGTGTTAAAATTTTTAAAAACTCCTCGCTCTGTATCTAAATCTTTATGATCGCTGATTAAGGGAAGGTAAATCTAAGTTTTTTGGACGTAAATGGACTCACAGGCCAGCACTAACGACTTTTATCAAAGTTCCAATGTTAACTCCGCCAATAAACTACTTTTGATCCTATACCGGTTCTACGAAAGGCCGGCTCACACCGAATGGCCCTATATCTTGAACGATCAATAAAAAATGTTCCTTTCGAGTAATTAATTTTAATGTTAGATATGACTGGCTCAATGACAAACGAATAAGATTTTTTCATGTGCATTTAGTGTTTTGCTTTAAAACTTAAGTAGATTTGAGCACCAAAAAACTACTACTTTTTATTAAAATATAAAGTATGCAGTACAAATTGGTGTTTGGTCTTTGTCAGTACTTTGGGTTTTGAGTCAAATTATCAGAAATTTTTCATCAAAAAATCCCGGGCGCTTAACACGTAAGCGAAATGAACATGAAGACACACCCACTTAATTTAAACAAAAAAACTTTTTAAAAAAAAATTTCATTACTTTTCTGTTAACAATCTCTTTTGGTGTGCTGTAGTCTTTAGCATTGTTTATTTTTTAATATGTTGCTGATGTTTTTTGGGCTCTAATTATCAGGCATAAATATTTTTAATCTAATTCTGATTAAAAAAAAAGTAAAAACGGTAGATTCAACAGATCAATTTCGTTAATCCCCAGTTTATTTTAATCTAAAACAGCGTATTTCAAAGATTAATTTTACTGTTTTTATTTCCCATTTCTCAAGCTCTATCGGTCTCGATACATCAACAGTCCGTTATATTCCTTTAATCGGACTATCAGAAAATTACAAATTCACATTTTCAAATACCTGACTGTATAATCCGAAACACATTTCTGTGAAAATACCTTGGCGTTTAAGTCTTTGGCCTATCAAGAACTATTTATCGTCCTATAATAGAGATAAGGATTGATCCTGTTACTTAACTCTAAAATTAAAAGGGGGTTTAAGCGCGCACCCTCGCTATCTAGAAGAAATTAAATTAGCCGAATAGTCACAATATAGAACACGGAAAACCTTTTAGAGTTTTCAAGAAAAATAGTTACCTAATTCGACCCATCTGTCCGTTAAAGAAGCTGGTTTGCGGCCGACAGTTGTGCCCAGAGAACTTTTATTTGCTCTGGACCATTGGAACAATCCATTTTCCGTTCGACAATCGGGGCGAATGGAGAGAATCACCATACTGTACTGTTTGTCAGAAATGAAACAAATGCCATATACAATGTTGAGCCGCTTCGAATTAGGCAAAAGGACGGCATTAGTTCCTCCCAGGCGACGATAAACTTATTACTTGCTTATATTTCATCCCTTTCTGGATGCGAATTTGCCCTGGTCTTGCCCATTATTTCCGAATTATTACGGGCACCAGTTGGTTGGGTTATTTTGACCTTTCCATTTAGGTTCCATAGGCCTGGATATCAACGATATGAAGGCAAATTATAATTATTATTCAGTAGCCTAATGGCTAACAACCAAGCAAAGCATATGGAACGTTTGCCTCATTGTCTAACTGTAATTAGGGGCTCAATCAATACGAGATTTCATGGTTGAAGTTTGGAATAATCACCTATTATTGTGGGTTTAGGTTCGCACAGAGCGTTTAGAAGACATTTTATGATCCGCTCTGTTAAACTAAAAAGGAAAGTTTGTATCTATGGACTTAAGGACCACAAAGGGCTCGTTATCTACTTGGAGGGTATGCGTTGTCTTTGTGGTTTAATGCGCCATTGAACTTGTTTTGAAAACTAATTGAAAAGTTTGATAAATTCGCAACCTTTTTCTTGTTTCAATCAGAGGCAGTTTCTTGTTTAGACAACAGTGAATTCTTCATAAAATTAATTTGAACGTGATGTTAAAATGATCCTGGTGTCAATTTCGAAAATCAATTATTCGTAAAATCGTTTTTTTATCGCAGATTTTCTGTAGTTTTCTGCAATTTTTCCAAGCGTCTTTCAGTGAACAGGTGTTGAATATCCGGCAGAAGAAAACGCGCTTTAAATCATTGTTATTTCCTAACTTTTTCGCTTTGTTTTATATTAATTTGAAAATTTGTCACCATTTTTTTTCTACTCTTTCTTCTCTCTTATGGGAGCAATTGATTGATTTCAAAAAACTATGTTCCCTCATCTAGTGACAACTAAAAACATTTTCCTGCCAAACAACCTTAGACAACCATCTTCATTCTTCTGCATAAATGCGTCTTCCATACCAGAGCTCGGTATTTTTTGTTTAACGTTCATTCCTGAAAACCACTCAACTTGCATTCAAAACCTTTTTGTTGGGCCATTGCGACTCAGAACTTTTCCTTTGGAACGTCTTCTATTGGTCTTGAGGTCTCCCCTACATAAAATTCATCACATTGACAAGGATTTTCGTAAATTACGTTTTTTTGCATTTTCAATTTTATCATGAGGTTCTCTTTTTTGAAATTTAGCTAATTTTGAATGTATTTCCTACTCATTTAATTGTGTCTGAAATCCCCGGGAATACATGGAATATAAAGGTTTGTAATTGGCTCATTTCAAGAACAGATTTTTCGGTATCAGTTACCAGATGCTTATTAGATAAATTGATAATTGTGTTGTCCAGAAATTGTGGGTTTTTCAAATTAAAAATTTCTTTATTGGTAACTAGTGTTGCGACCACGTGCAATCATTGGAACACTTGCGCTCTTTTTCAGCGATTTACCAAAGTCGTTTCGTGAAGATTCGCCCGCAACTACATGAAGACTATTATTGTTTTCTTTCTTTTAACTCTTGTTCTTGCCTATTCAATGGTCAAGACACTGATGGTCCGATCGTTCTCGGCCGGCTTGTTAGATTCCGATGTAATTGCATTTCTGCACCATCATTTTTCCTTTCAGTCTCACTACAAGTTTAATAGCAACAGGTTTGGACTTGCGTTAATATCATCTTTTGATATAAAGTGCATCTGATATTGAAGCCCTAAACCTAAGACTTCACGCATATTTTGAGCTGAATATGATAAGAATATTTCCATGTTCACAAGCTGATAAAAAAGTGATAAAAAATAGGGCTTAATTGCCTCTCACCTTAAGCCAAGCCTGGTGGTCTTTGCGCGCTAACACAATAGAAAATGCGATTCTCGAATGTTCCTTCTGAAGACCTTGCACCATCGAGATAGCACTTGGTAAGGTGTTATTAGGGGCACTAAGCAGGTGCCGAAAGAGGCAGGGCGCACGTCTGCTTATTACCGAAGCCTCATTATATTGTTTGCGACTGCTAAACGAGGTTGAGCCCCAACCATGGACCGTGAGCGACCACATTAAACCATCCGCACCAACGCACCAGATGATGATAGTTGATGATTAAAGTAAAGTTCCTTCAGTTCTGTGTTTCTCCCTCATTTTCCTTAAAAGAGTGCATTTTTAACACACAAAAGCCAATAGGATTTATCAATAAATATCATCGATATAGCCAGATGCGGAAATAACGAAGAGTCGACTGAATTTAGGTGCTTTTGGCAACATCTGGCCAGACGCACAGTAGAAAAGACAGCTGGGACAAAGAGAACGATAATTGATTTGAAGAAAGGAATACGCAATTAGTGTCATCATCTATTTTAGCAAGGCCGCAAATTAAAAAGCGAAACTTGGGTTCGTAATTGCAAGTTTGAAACCGACCACAGTCGGCCATAATTACTGGCTAAAACAGGAATTGGATTATTTTTTGTTCTGCTTTGTTCATCTAATAGCATTTGAATAAAAAATTGGTGCAGTTAAAAGGTTGACCATCGCCTGAACTGCATACAGTGACGGCAAGCAAGCAATTTCGCGTTTAGTTTTAAAGTTTCAAAACTTAAATGTATAACAACATTAAATGTGCATACAGTTTACCCTTCTGCCGGAGACTCTGAATAAAAACGTTCTCAAACGTGTTCGAAATAATTATTTCAAGCTATGGAATTGCTGTTTGACTGTTTGATTCCTAGTTTTCTTTAGGCAGGAAACTTCTATCACATTCACACCCGCCTTTAGTGCCGATCATTGCAATTTATTGGGACAAGTTATGATAATCCCTCTTTTCGTCTCTAAGTCCAGATAACAGAATTTTTGTCTGTCAAGTAGTAACGACTTGACGCCCCCCAGACAGCCCTTCTTTTATTTACCCAAGTTAATCTCCCCTTAATATAAGTCGGATCATGTATGAGACGCTAAGTCTCCAGAGATTCCAATGATTAATTCTTCTTTAGGGGGGAAAATTGAGCAAAATTCTTTATTATAGAGGAGGATATATTGCGATGAGCAAAAATGTTGCCACTGTGGCTCTATATTAATGCAATTCAAATACGAAACTGAAACTTGAAAAACTGGAAATTAGGAAAGTGGAGTTAATACCTGGCAATAAAGTTCAAACAGCAAATCTTCCACGTCGGTTAGAGTAAACGGAAGCGACGAAGTTAATTTAAATGTTGAATAATTTAAGGCCAATTAAAATACTTTAATGGTTTCCATGAATTATTTGTCTTCAACTAGTTTCAGTACCTACCTAGATAGACGTCTGGCTGCGAAGCAATTCTTTCGCGAGACTTTGATGCGAAAAATTTGGAGGAAACATTCATTTCCAGGTGGCAGAAAACTGTTGAGGCCAAAATTATTGGTAATTTTTAGCAGTTTTTATGGCTCGTGCTGAATTTGAGAAAATTGCACAATCAGAACAAACAAAAACCCCCACTGCAGTGTAATTATTAATATCAACGCCTAATTTAATTAAAAGTTCTTAAGTTTTCCCAAGATTTTTTACCGTCGACCTGTGGTAATTAACATCTCCTTTTTTCGCTGGAAATTGCCGACGATAACCTGGAAATATTGCCTTTGGCTTTTATCTGGAAACCCTACATACTCTGGCGCAACTTTTTAAAGTAATAAAAATGAAAGTAACGCTCCCCATGGAAATACTATGCAACTTTATCTAAGCCTTGCAGTGTTTGAGACTGGATTCGGGATTTTTCTGTAAAATAACTCGGTTTTACGGTTAGCTTACTTTCATATTATATACAGCCAGCCAATGTGCTTCACAGTGAAACCACCTGGAAAATGGATACAGTTTAGTCGAACATTACCGATTTTCCAGGTATGTTCAAAACTCAAAATATTTTAATTGACGTGGGATTTGCGAGGAAAAGCAAATAGGAAAGGGCTATTCGATTCCGAATTTCCGACCGTTAAAAACCAATGAAGCGTGCAAGCACCAAATAAATTTGCTTAATCAAATATTGACAAAGGGACCCTGCCTTTTTAGTTACCGATTCCCGGCGTCTAAATTTGTAGTAGTAGCAAACTGGTCGATTTTTCTACATTCTCCAGTTCGTTTCCAGCTGGATGACTTTACAAAGCTTCGCGTATTTCAAGAACTGTAACGCCAATTCTTTGGAATTAACCGGCAATCGAACGTCGGCTTATAGCATGGGGTTTTCGCAACAAAAAAACATTTATTTTAACAGCCGATTTCAAAGCATAAAAATCAAACATTTTAAAACAGGAAGAAAAATCATGACAATTATAGAAATAGACAAAGGCCAGGCAGAGCAGCCAGAGGAGTAAAATCAAATAAAATAAATAGTGTGTAGAATGCATTGCAAGTAAACCAGGGAAAGCGATTAAGCGAGCAATTGTAATAGCAAAAGTCGAAGGATTGATAAAAAAAGGGTGGAAAACGTGGGAGAAAACAATGACAGGCATTTTAGGAAGGAGAAGAATATTAAAGGTGGACATGAAAAAGGTGGAAGAAATTTGTATGCGAATGACTATATGAGCAGAGAACATGGAAAACGCATTAAATTAATTAAACTAACAGTGAAGATAAATGTGAAACATTTTGCATTTTGGTTTCATTAATTTGCATATTAAATGGTTTCCGTTCTGCACCTAGGAAAAGGTAGGAACTGAAGAGAATGCGTACCAACATGGGCCAATCATACGGCCGTAATGGGGTTTGGGCCCACAATTTCCGGCCATTATTTTCAATGGCGTCACCCTATAACAAGAAGGGAATAATGAGGAGATAATTGGACCGGAATTACTATTTGGTTTAGACTGCTGGGGAATTTGTTTTTAATTTGCCCGGTCCGCCACGATAACTAACGAGCTTTCGACCTGTAATTATCTATTTAAAATGTCGCCTTTACATTTTCTGGCCTGTTATTGGCCCTCGAAAATGATCTCCATCGAAAAAGCGATGGTCATTGCAATTATGCACTTCACCTGCTTTCTCCTACATTGAAAAACGTTTCTGAATTTCGAGAATTTGTTAGCAGCTAATCCAACATTGTAAGCTACATCCAATCGAATGCACTCCTTTGTCTTGTGCAAAGTCAGAGCATATTGTCCTCGGTCTTGTCGAGCTTCCTTCCATTATGGCGAAAATCCTGCTTAAGCTTGCATCAAGTAGGAATCCTGGATAGTCAAGTTTCCAGTGTATTTCGAATTATTTTATCGAAAGCGGAAGCGAAAAGTTTGTTGGAAAGGTGCCTCTTGGATTAGAAAACTTTCCATTATTCCTGAACAATGGACGAGATGAAAGTCAAGAAACGGACGTTGGAAGTGCACTGATTTTGCAGATTGATTAAGTTGAAGAGTTATTATTGACGTCGAATATTTCGAGCGGCAGGAAATTTTAAAAGGGAGAGCGCAATTGATTGAAAATTTTTATTATCAGGCTCATGTTTTTCAGCGAGTAAAAATCAGGATTGAGAGCGATTTTTATAGCACTCCAGGCATATTGAAGACCAAGTGTTCTCTAACGGTAGGCAAAATATCAGCTTCCGACTTGCTTTGGTTTGGAAGGCGCGAGTTTTTAAAGTGGAGAACGTAATTGAATGAAAACGCCCACTATGAGACCCATATTTACTAAGCTGGTAAAAATGAAGCTTTTGGGGGATTTTTAAGAAAATAGCAGAATCTTTAGGATGAAATGTCGTCTAAGAACACAGAAAATTTCAAATGTCTATTTGCTTTAGATTGGAAGATACAAAATTTTAAAAGAGATATTGCATTTTGGCACAAAGTTTCATTTTAAAACCGATATTTAATAAGCTAGCAAATCAAGATTCTGGGTGATTCCCTAAAGTTCCATAAATTAGGAGTCCGAAGGTCCAAGTGTGTTCTGCAGTTAGAGGGAATTTCACATTTCCACTTGCTTTGGTTTGAAAGTTGGAAATTTTTAAAGAAGAGAGTGCAGTTGAACGAAAATGTCCATTACGAGAGTCGCATTTACTAAGTAGGTTAAAATCGGGATCCGGAGCTATTTTTAAGAAAATCTCAGCATCTTTAAAATCGAGTGTCGTTTGAGAATGCTGAAAATTTCGACTAGCTAAATGCTTTAGGTTGGAAAAACACCGACAAATTTTTAAAACAGAAAGCGCATTTTGGCAGAAAGTTTCATTTTGAGACCGATATTTAATAAGCTAGCAAAAAATCAAGATTTCGGGTGATTCTTATAAAACTTCGCGGAGTCTCTAGGCCCAAATGTGTGAAGGAGTAGTTAGAGAAGTTTCACATTCTTCTTGCTTGGTTTGAAAGATCCACATTTTTAAAAGAGAGATTGCAGGTTGAATTAAAACTTCCATTACCAGACCCACATTTACTCGGTAGGTAAAAATCAGGATTATTGGCAATTTTTATAAAACTTTAAGTTCAAGTGTTCCTGTAAATTGCTCTTTGCATGCGCTTCTTCTCTTGTCTACTAACTCGTTTGTCTTTTAATCATTCAATTTTAACCTACTTCAAAGCCTCGTCCAGGAGAATTTCCGTATGTATGAGGAAGACGAATCAATTTTGACTCCATCTGAGTTTGCTTTAATAAGATAGAAAACAACCAACAACAACTAGTTTCTCCTTGTGGATGATGACACTTTAATAGGGTTTCATACATATTTAATATTCCATTAAAGTTTTTCTCCAGCTGAAAATGACGAGTTCGAGGGCAACTGACCCCGAATGCAAAATCCTATTTGGATATCGTTGGAGTAAATATTCATTCAAGGGACCCGGTGGACGTTATTTCATATTCATTAGGACGTGAATAGATGCAGCGTCGGCCCGTGGTCATATCAATTATATGGCTTTCGGCTGCTGCCCTGACATCTACAGAAGGCTCGACTGCCACCGGTGATAAATTATCTTGCCTGATGACAAACACAACTGGGTCGAATTCTATATGATTTTTGCGTCTGATATTTGCCTAATCGATTCGAAAATTCCTTATAAAGCAGGTGAATTCATGGCAAATCTTCCAATCATCCAAAGCACGCAATAAGGAAATGAGTAAAACGGTCTAAAAAATAATGGCTGGGAATTATAAATTTGGCCAGTAGTAGAGCTCCCATGTTCTCAGAACTTTACCATACCCAAAATATAAGAGCTCTTTGTAGGTCGTTATCTAGTGTTTTTTTTTTAATTATTTTAATGCCAAATGCTGTGGCGAGATATTTTTTATAAATTAGATTTTATAGATATATATATTGCTGTGTTTGAACTAAAACTTTCTATGGTTGAATATTGGTATTTATTTTAACCTCTTCATTTATTTAAATCTTTATCGGAAATATTGTTAATTTTTAGTGTTTTAATTTGTTTTCCTTTAAACTATTCAATTTTCTAAAGAACTTTTTTGTAATAAATATGTGTTTTTTATACTCGAATACGACGAAGCACTCGCACACATTAGAAACACGGCGCCGGGAAAAGACAATATAAAAGGCAAACTACTGAAAAATCTTAGT
Organism: Dendroctonus valens; assembly: GCA_024550625.1. Lineage (NCBI taxonomy): Eukaryota > Metazoa > Arthropoda > Insecta > Coleoptera > Curculionidae > Dendroctonus > Dendroctonus valens. The sequence continues at coordinate 2,582 of JAJTJO010000018.1, read as the reverse complement.
CCACAAACACACACACACACATACTGAACCTATTCAACAACTGTATTGAAACTAACACGATACCAGATACCTGGAAAACAGGAATAATAATACCAATTCCTAAAACCGGACTAGACAATACACAAACACAAAACTACAGACCTATCACACTACTCCCTGTACTGAGTAAAATTTTTGCAACTATAATAAAAAATGACTGCAACAATCAGTTGGAGAACACATACCACAATACCAATTCGGATTTAAACCTAAACACTCAACTGTTCACCCACTTTTTATACTAACCAACAACATACAAACAACTCACCTCACGAACAAGAAAACAGCATGCCTCTCATGGACATCAATAAGGCCTTTGACAGTGTCTGGCACAAAGGACTTTATATAAACTTTACCAGCTTAAAACCCCCAATACATAATTCACGCAATCAGAAACCTACTCACAAACAGACAACTAGAAGTACGCATAGACAACACCCTCTCCTTTGCTTTCTCCCCTGAACAAAGACTCCCGCAAGGATCCCCGCTATCACCCCTTCTTTACAATATACTGCCACTACATATACAATCACAGTCTCCACGACAAAAGACACATTGACAAATCTGCTTACATATTACAATACGCCGACGACACTGCATTGATCGTGCACGACAAAACCACAGTAAAAGCAGTACAAAAACTTCAAACACTAACAGACAATACAATTGCTTGGTTCTACAAATGGAGAATTACACCAAACGCCACGAAAAACCAACTACTTTTACCAAACCACCAAATTAAAGACGACTCTCCATCAATAACAACAGACGGAAACAGAACTAGACCAAACAAGAGGCAAAATATCTAGGAAAGACACTGGACCAAAAACTAAAATTACAAAACACGCACAGAACGTAAGAACAAAAATCATTCAACGGACAAAACACTTCCGATCACTGACGTACAAAGACAAGGGAATTAGTACAAAGACCGCCACAAGAATTTACCAATCAATGTGTAGACCTCTGCTTGACTACGGACATATACTGACAGCGAATGCATCTAGGAAAACTAAACAACACATTCAAACAACAGAACAGATTGCCCTGATATCAATAACGAAAATAAGACATCCTCAAAACCAACTACACAACCCCTCAAACCAACTACTCTACGAACGAACAAAAATAACGCGAATAACAGAAAGACAACTCCAATTGCAAACAAAATGGAAAAACAATCCCTACAACTGGACCCTACTGAATTCCTTTTGCCTCACAAGACAAACGAGATAATCCCGCTTCCGCTTCCCAACAACAACACTACTTGAACACTTCCAACACGACTGAACCAACCTAATAGACGATGAAAAGACATGACATAGAAGAGAGATTTTTTTTTGCTTTGTAATAATTTTAAGTTAACAGTTAAGATAGTTTAAGTTAGAGAATTAACACAGTACATGTATATATGCAAGGGCAGAAAGGCCGTGGGCCGATAGCCTATTGGGAATATGTGTTTTTTTTATAATTTATACAGTTTTTTCTGTTACACAAAACAACGTTTGTTGCTAGATAACATGGAAACTGTTTAATTTGGACGAAAAGTAAACATTGAGCTGAAATGTGCGCATAAATTGGGTGGTCGATGCAGAATTCAGTTTAGTTAACATTGGTGTATCCATAACAAACAAATCGTCGTGTTTACATAATTAGGAGCTGAGAAAATGTTCATTATCTCACATTAAATGTTTGCTTAATGAGCCTGTTCAATGTCCTCTCAAGATAATGAAAATTTCAAATTTCTGCTAATTTTGGTTTGGAAGATGCGACTTTTTAAAGGCAAGAGCTCAGTTGGATGAAAACGTCCATTACGAAACTCACGTTTAATAAGTGCGAAAAAATCAGGATTCTCTGCGATTTTTACCAAACTCCTCGCATCCTTAGCATGAAGTATTTTCTAACGATTCTACCAGTTTCAAATTTCTGCTTGTTTTGGTTTAGAAGATGCGAATTTTTGAAGGAGAGAGCGCAGTTGAATAAAAAGCTTCTTTTGCGACTCCCAATTCCTAAGCCGGAAAAAATCAGGATTTTTAAAATTTTCTAACAGTCTCGGCATCGACAAAGTCTGGTGTAAAAGTGCTGAAAGTTTCAAATGTCAACTGGCTTTGGTTTTGAAGACGCGAATTTTAAAACGAAAGAGCACAGTTGAAAGAAACTGTCCATTATGAGATTAACATTTATTAATCTGCAAAAAAAATCAGGATTCGGCGCCATTTTCAACAGACTTTGAGCATCTTTAGTATCCAGTGTCTTCTAGAGATGCTGAAAGTTGCAAATTTCTACTTAATTTGGTTCGGAAGATGCGAATTTTTAAAGGCGAAAACGCAGTTGAATGTGTGACTCCATTATGAGACCCACATTTACTAAGCTAGTAAAAATCAGAATTCCATGCGATTTTCATAACACTCCGAGCCCTTTGGAATCAAAGGCCTTTTACAAATGCTGAAACAAAAATTTCTCCATATTTCAGTTCGAAAGTTGAGCCAAATATGTGCCCTATCGATGTAATATAAGAAGCCAGAAGTAACGACCAACCTCAT